>BSBK01002987.1:1200000-1525000 GCA_027943335.1 Chamaecyparis obtusa
AGCTGGAACAATTCAAAGTTAGATTAAACCCAAAGAAATGTGCCTTTGGTGTGCAATCTGGCAAGCTATTAGGCTATATAGTTTCTGCTAAAGGAATTGAAGTGGACCTAGAGAAAGTACAAGCCATCATAGACATGGAGATACCTAAGAACATCAGCCAAATGAGATCCTTACAAGGCAAAATACAATCCATAAGAAGGTTTATTTCTCAATTGGCTGAAAAGTGTCATTCCTTCACTAGATTGCTACATAAGGATACTATATTCATGTGGGATGAGGAATGTGATCAAGCTTTCACATTATTGAAGACATATTTGATAAATCCACCTATTCTCATGCCACCAATGAAGGGCAAAGCATTGCTTCTATACATATCTGCTACCGAAAGATCACTAGGAGTACTTCTAGCACAAGAAGATGAACAAGGAAAGGAAAGAGCTATCTACTATTTGAGTAGGACTTTGATCAAATATGAACTTAATTACACATTCATGGAATGAGCTTTCCTAGAAGTGGTGTTTGCATCTCAAAATTTGAGACATTATATGTTGATGCATAAGGTCAAGTTAATTGCCAAAATTGACCCTCTCAAGTACTTGTTAAGTAAAACTGCCCTAACAGGTAGGATAGCCAAGTGGGTTATGATATTCAGTGAATTTGACATTGAGTATGTCGATAGAAAGGCAATAAAAGGGCAAGTGATAGCAGATCATTTAGCTGAGAATCCCATAACTTCTACACAAACTATTCAAGTGGAATTTTTGGATTCCACCATTGTAAACATAGAAGCAAAAACATGGAAGTTATATTTTGATGGCTCTTATACTCAAGGAGGTTCCTGTGCCGGCATACTATTGGTCACTCTGCAAGGTTACACCATTCCAAAGTCCTACAAGCTGATGTTTCCATGCACAAATAATATAGCAAAATATGAGGCACTAGTCATAGGCATCAAAATGGCCTTAGAGTGGAATATCACGGAGCTAAAAATTTATGGAGATTCTCAACTCATCATCAATCAAGTCAAAAATGAATATAACACCAAAGATGAAAAATTAATACCATATAAGACTATGATTGATGGATGGAAGAAATACTTTTCTTTGATCACTTTTGAGTAGATTCCTAGAGAGACAAATAGAGCAACTGATGCCATGGCCACCTTGGCTTCCTTGTTACAAAAACCTAATCAAAATGAGAAGTATGAGTTCTTGGTGGAAGAGTTGGTGAAATCGGCATTCAACCTTCCCGAAACCCAAATTATTGCACTATTACATGGACATGACTCCCCTTGGTATGGACCTATATATACATATCTCAAAGACAAAGTACTACCCTTAGACCAAACCCGAGCTCAAAAATGCAACTTCATATGCCAAGCCGCCCGTTACCTAATCCTTTCAGAAACATTATATCGTAAGGGTCTTGATGGGACGTTACTTAGATTTCTAGAAGAAGAAGAGTCTAAGTTAGCTTTACACGAGGTTCACGATGACATTTGCTGGTCACACTCAAGTGGTCTAAACCTAGCTAAGAAAATCCTTCGCTTAGGGTATTTCTGGAAGACATTAGAAAAGGATGCTTTCCATTTTGTAAAGATATGTAGCAAATGTCAATATCATGGTAACATGATACATGCACCGGCATAGGAATTACACCCATTTGTTACACCATGGCCTTTCTACCAATGGGGGTTTGATCTAATTAGCATCATTTACCCACCTTCTTCAAATGGGCACAAATACATCATAACCGCAATAGAATATTTTACGAAGTGGGTTGAAGCGGTTCCTTTGATAATGGCAATGAGTAAACAAATTTCCATGTTTATCTTGAATCACATCATTTGCCAATATGGTATCCCTCATGCCATAATAATAGATAATGGAAAACAATTCAAAAACAAGGATGTTGATGAACTTTGTGCAACATTTCATATCACACACCATTCCTCATCAATCTATTACCCTCAAGGAAATGGGCAAGCTGAAGCCATGAATAAGAATATCTTGAAAATATTGAAGAGGTCGATCAATAAATCAGGGAGGGATTGGCATGTGCAAATTAATCCAGCATTGTGGGCCTATAGAACTAGCATAAGAACACCTACGGGAGCCATGCCATTCTCATTAGTCTATGGCGCCGAAGCAGTTCTACCATTAGAGGTTGAAATACCATCTCTATGAGTGTCATTACAAGGATTGATCACAGATGAAGACTATAGAGTCACTAGACTTCAACAATTGGAGTTACTTGAAGAACATCAAACACAAGCTTATGAGCACCTGAAAGTGTATCAAATTAGAATCTCAAGAAACTATAATAAACATATCAAACCAAGAGTCTTTCAGGTAGGAGACTTAGTGCAGCGAGAGAACCCAAAGAATTAGGTTGAAAGAGAGAAGAAAGGAAAATGGGAAGCTAATTGGCTTAGCCCATTCATCATAGTATCTTCATTTGGCACAGGAACCTATAAGTTATCAGATTGTGAAGGAGAGGAACTCAAAGAACCCATCAATAGTATTCATCTCAAAAGGTTCTACACATGAGTCAGACGAAAGAGCATAAAGAGTATCAGATGAGAGAGCATCATATTTATTCTACATTGTTCAAAAGAGATTCTGAAAATACCAAAAACATTGAAAAAGCACAAAAGATCAAAAACATTCAAATAAGATGTTGTCTTGGTGAAAACCTAGCAAATAGGCGCCTTGATGATAAAAAAAATACAAAAATACAAAAAAAATGGAAAAAGAAAAAGTGCCTTGGTGAAAACCTAGCAAATAGGCACCTTGGTAGCAAAAAAAGAAAAAAGCTTTAAAAATAGAAAAAAGAGCTTGATCCGTCCAAAGGGTGAAAACTTGGTAAACAAGCATCTTTTGTTCCCTTAAGTTTGTCTTTCCTAGTCACATGTGTACATATTGCATTTCCAACATCTCATTTGTAAACTTTCATTGCATCCGTCATTTGTACATAGTCATAATAAAGCTTTCAGTCATATTGTGGCATTGCCTACAACCCTAAGTTTGTCACATGATCACATTTATCACTTGGGGGTAGGAAGGGATTGAAATTTTGGTACCGTACAGATTCAGTAAGTGCTACAATTAGTCATGTCAGAGAGAGATTTATCAGAACTTTAGAGAGAGTGATTTTCGTGAACCTTTGATGGCTATCATTGTTCACCACCCAAGTATTTGATCCTACAACTTGATCCATGAACCTTCATTGACTTTATTATTTAGGATTAAAATTTGACAAAACATCTTAAAGATTAGAATGCTTGAAAATACTTTTTGAAAATCATGAAACATGGCAAAACACTTAAAGCTTTCTTTTGATAAATTTTTAGGAAATTGACTTTTTATATCACCTCTTTTAGCTAATCGATGATGTTTCGACTAGATTGGCCATGATAAAGATGTGATATTTTCTTTCCTTTGAGTGATTGTTTTGAGGAGGATTCATCCACTTATGAGAATCCATCTAACGACATGGTCATCAAAGAACCATCGAGGACTATCTCATAAGAGGAAGGATTAACCTTTGCTTGTTTATGCAAATGGATCCCTTGGCTATTTAGATCTTCCATATCTTAATACCAAAAATATACTTGCAACATTGAATCCATTGACACTGGTATTCAGACTCCCATAGTTTGGTCATCCAACTAGTGAGGGTTGTACTAGTTTCAAAATGAGGTTACCAAATAGTGATAAAAAAGAGGTATTCATATCATCATGATGTGGTCAGTGATGATTGTACTAGCTCTCCGGTCCCAAAAATGCTCAATGATGAAAATTTATCCTCATGGCATTTATTTGCTAAAAGCTGGTGACACTTAGGTTGCATAATCATGTTAGATTAATTGCATTGCATTATCATGTTTAGATTAATTGCATCGCATTATCATGGAAAGTTAGTTGCATTTATTTATGGTTAATTTCCAAGGACAAAAGGGGAGGCACATCAATAAAACACTTGATTTGTTCAAACATCAAAGAAATGGGGGGGAGATTAAATTCAAACATTCATCATAATCCTTAATTTCAAACAATGCACGTGAGATTATCTTTGCATTCATATATAGCATTAATCATTATTCATTACTCATATATCAAAAGAAAAGAAAATAAAAGAAATCATGATCCATACATCATGCATTCATAAAAATAAGAGTTTGCATTGCATTCATCTAAATACTTGAAAATCAAAAACATACATGCGCATTTTCATCAAAACATTTTGCATCCATACATTGACAAAATAGAAAAGCATCTCATCAAAATCCATACATGATTGCACTCATTTATTTATATCATAAAATAAGATAATGACATCGAAAGCATAAATCGTAAATGCATAACACATCATATAGCTGCATAAAAGATAATCTCATAAATCAACTCATCAAGACGATCCAAGGAGTATATCATCATATATCATCAAAAAGTGTTCATCAATGATCCATCAAATCAGTACATCAAGTATCAAGGTACAATATCATCAAAAAGGGGTACATCAAATGTTTTGATCAGTCAAATAACATGAACTATGGAACAAAGGACATCAATGATGGATGAATCTGTCAATAGACAATCATGATCTTGTGGCACCTAGATCTCTACCATCTGATGATGGAGGAGGAGCCTGAGAAGTACTTGCTCCATCTTGTCTCGATACTACCACGTCTGATACAAACTATTGTAATAAGGAAGAAACCTGATCCAACCGCCCTACAATAGTGGACATGTTTGTCCTCAATATCTACATATCTTAGGATAATGAGTCAATGCGACCATCCTATCCACCCTGTCCATGACCCTGTGGCTGAGGACCTGGTGGAGGCATCTGTGGAGCCTGATCCTAGTGTACCTGATCCTAAGGTGCACCATCATCCTATTGATCATCATCCTAATGTGCCAAAGCTACTCGCTGCAACTACACTAACAGATCTAAACCACCAGGAATTTGCCTAGCAACATCAATATGAGCCTGTCTCTAAACTCTTTGTTGTCTATGAGCTATATCTTGCCTAACTGCTGCTCTAGGATGAACCGCTGGGATTGCATCAACCTATATATCTTTGACATCACCTTGATCATGTCTATCACCATGAGGATCTCTACATCCTCATCCTCTCCTATGTCTATCACCACCACCAATAGCACAACCAACATCACGTCGACCAGGAATAGGCTCTGCTAGATCGGTAAACTGACGAAACATGTTTCGAGCCCACCAATCTGCATACTCATGTGACATCTTAGCATCTACAATACCTATCAGCATCTCCCATCTACACATAGTCATGCCCGCAATCTGATCTAAGGCAAACTGGTAATCAATGCAAGGACCCCACATATATATCTCTGCCTATATGCGGGCGTATAGTGCATTGCCCTGAGGCATAACCTGTGTCCTACCATACTGTCTCAAAACTCTTCCAAAGTAGAAGCACTCAATAATAGTGGTCATGCACCCAATCATCCATCAAGGGGAAAACATATAAGATAACTCATCCTCATCCTCTTTCCATCGATCACAACCAAGATAGGGATGCCACTAAACCTAATCAATATCATCTATCTATCGGTGCCAGTAGTCCAAATGACCCAAATGATGCTGAGTAACCATGCCTGTATATAGAAAAGCATAAGGATATCCTTACGTCTATCTCCTATCAGAAATAGGCCTAGTAATGGGAAGATGCTCCCATATCCATAACTGAAGAACAATAGCACCAGCTGACAATGATGCACTCGCCCGATAAACAACCTCATGTAGATCATGATATAGCTGGGCTAAGATGCACAAACCCCAATCGAACTATCAAGGATGTGCAAGCAAGTCCTCCAAAATCCTACCCCAACCAACAAAAAAACCGCGACCACGTCGGTCGGGAAGAAGCAAACCATCGATCAGAGCACCAAGAATGGTTGGTAATCTCAGAAAAGAAGCAAACTAAGGCCATGTGATAGTATCCCCATCACCTATAGTGTTGTCTCTAAATACTCATCTGTAGATAGTAGAATCATAAACAAAGTCATAGTATACCAACTCTCCTCTGCAAGGAATTCATAATAAATGATACACGTCCTCCGACGTGATCGTCATCTCTCCATAGGGTAAATGAAAGGTGTTGTGGTCAGAGTGCCATTGCTCCACCACTGTAGTCAGTAACCTATGGTTCAGCTGAAACCATGGGAGATCAAGTAGAAAACTCAACCCGCACCGCTCAATAACTCAATACTCAGCAGCTGTAAGTGACTGACCTAAGTCAATAACCCAAGATGCAACTGAATGGATGTATAAAGTAGGAAAGTGAGCCTATTGGCAAAACAAAAGGGAATCATATCAGTATGTCATATCGAGGAATTATCTCAAGTCAATCTTGTCAAAAGTATCAAAGTAATCACACCCAAAACCATTTGTTCGTGTCTCTATATCCTGAGACTGAACTAAGCAATATCAAAATCATATCGGTTTTCACACTGACTGATTTATCCTATTAGTAACTATCCCATCTAGATTGACCAATCGTATTTCATGATATTACTATTTTGATATCCTAAACCAATTGTTTTGTTAACAAGCAACACACCTCATCTAATCATTCCAATCGGTCCTCAAAAGTTATCAAATTTGGCATCAGAAGTAATCAAGAATACATGCAAATTTTTCAAAATGCACCAAGCATGATTTTCATCATGCTAGGAGACAGTATATCTTAGGCGATAACCAAAACAAGTTAAGCGACATTATTATGGTGTTAGGCGATGGTTTACTTGCTAAGCGACAATGAATCTTGTAAAGCGATAGCATAACCTACCCTAGGTGACAACAAATTTGTTAGGGTTTGTATACGCGATAACCTAACTGGAAAGGGGCATTTTAACATAGCCTTAGGCGTGAGTATTTTTCTGACAGGTGAGAGTGAAAATTTCCTAGGCGATAGTAAAACACACAGAAGTGACGGAGCAAAGTGTGGAGGTGACAGTAAATTAGTCTACGCGGCATTAAAAAACTTCTAGGCAAGATTTTGCATATCCAACACAACAATGAAATAAGGAAATTGCCATAAATGCTAATAAATGCACCATAAATATAAAGACAGAGTTGGGAATGACTTACCAGAGGTCCATACTCAAGTGGCCTCGCATATCTCCGACACCTCTTGAATCTATGCTCCCGAATTGGCACAACCATCTCAAAATTCACCAGAGGATTAGAGCAAAATTACCAAAGATGAAAAGTAAAAATGAATAGTAAAATAAGGTTTATCAACCTATTTAAGGTATTTTGACCTAATTTTGGAGGTGGAAATGGAGGTGACCCTATATTGAGTAATCAAAACAAAATGGGGCATATTCTTCAAATCATGGCATCTAATCCAATATTCAGAAATGAAAACATATTCTAAATCAATCATCATAAATCCTTTTCACATCAAGAAATTAATATGCTTTAATTTTTGAGGGGGCATCGGGGTATTAAATTGAAGTAGCAATCAAATATCATGGAATCAGTGGGGCATCATAAAAAAAAATTTATATTATCAGAGGCAGCAATCAATCAATATCAGTGGCATATCAGTAAATTAGCGAGCAGGACCTCAAGGAATCTTTGAATCAATGTTCTTCATACATCAATTCAAAGAGGGGCATTTGTAGACATGCAAAATTGGACAAGTGCTTTTAAATGGCTCAAAAATCAATAAAATGCATTAAATCATCAAAATGGATCATAAATCAATAAAATGGACATAATTAAATAAAGTTGAGCAAAATTAATTAAAACAAAGGAATAATTAAATAATGAAGTTAAATGATTAAATTGAAGCTTAAAAGGGCCAAAAACACTATATAATTGATTTTAATCAATTAATTGTATAGTTGTTTTAATCAAAAATCAAAATGAACCTATTACCCTTGCATGGCTAAATTTAATTAATTAATTGAATTTAATAAATCCTATTTTCTTTCAACAAAGTGATTAACCAATGAGAATTGAGGACAAAAAGACATAAAGCACTCAAACATTTAAATTTTCCAAAGATTTGAAACCATTTAAAGGCTTGTCCCCTCATTTGTCCCCCCATTTATGAACAAAGCAAAGTTTTTGACTCAACCAAGGGATAACCATGATTATTTCACTCCACCCCCTACCCTTGGACATTTACTATAAATATGGAGCATTTTGGAGAGTATTTCCATCTTGGAATTTCATTTGCAAAGGCATTGTTATTATAGGCATTTGAATAGCATTCTAAGAGCAATTTGAGCACTTTAGAGAAATTATCATTGTAGTTTGTCAATTTGAGCTAGATTAAGCATGGAATCATCATAGAAGTATTGTAAAAGCATAATAGCAGCATAATTTCTCATTTTAGAGGTGTCACTAGTGAGGATCTAAGCTGAGAGCTTCATTTACCACTTCTTTCTAGAGAACCATGGGATAATATAGATTATAGTTTCATTTTAAAGTAGATTTGCATTGTATTTAGTTTAAATTGATGCTATTAGATCTTAATTCCATGAAGGTGTTAAACTTACACACATAGGTTGTAGAGGGTTCAAAAGGATCATTGCATGTGTGTGGAGTCTTAATTGATTGAGAACTTGAATGACTTACTAATGGGTCAATTATTGTATCAATTTGTAAAGCTCTCTAGTCACCTATCACAATGGTTAAGGCACTAACTTCCTTATTCTTGACTGATTTCATAATCAGTACAGAACCAATGGAGAAAAGGCATGTCACTACACTGATTGCTTCTTCAATTATCTAGTAAGGTTTTCCTAACCTCATGTGATCACCATGTATCCTACTTAGTATAAATACAATTATTCCATCATCTATAATAACCATAATTTCACTCCACATGTTTAAGCATTTATGCTCTAGATCATAGATTATTTGTAATTTGTATCTAGAGAGTAAAACTTCATGATTTATATTTTCTCATTGCCATATTCATCCAATTGTACTTCAACAAAATTATATATAGTTTCTACACACATAACTCTAGCAGGTAGTTCCAAAAATGCACCATCCAAAGAATCCCTTATTGGCGCTTTCATGAAATTTTTAAATTTTGGACAAGAATCATCATCACAACTCACAAGCTTAACCAAATCCATGAGAAAAATACATTTTTCATAGTTTTTCATAGATTTAGCTTCAAAATTCTTGTTGCTCCTTTAGGATTAGCCAAAACATAAAAATAAAAATGATATTTAAAAGCCCACTATATTTTCCTTTATATGTACTTAGGTTTTTACAACCAAAACATCACATCACCAAAAAATCTATCAAAAATACTTCATCTGAATACATAGTATTTTTTCAATGTTCTACAAACTTTTGCAAGTGTCAATATTTTCTACTGCTAATTTCACCAATGGTTTGATCTCATCAATTTGTCCTTCATATCGTCATGTTTTGATAGCAACACATGAGTCTTTGGTAGGGGAAAAAGGATTTCCAATATAGGTCCACCTAAGCCAAAGCAATTTGAACTAGTTTCGGAAAGAGTCTCAACATCAAAGCTAGGTGTAGCTACATTATTTGTTGTATCTACTTCTTTCTTTTTCCATATTCATTTTATTTTATTTCTTACTTCTACATTAATTTTCTTCACAGACTCAATCCTTCTTGTTGAAGTATAATGTGGTTCAAGTGCCTACTTTTGCAATACTTGTCGATGTGTCCATTCTAATTAAAATGTCAATGATCAATATTGCATAGCATTATATAATATACAAGAAGAATCATCTATCCACATTAAACATAAAGCTACAAAGGAGAATGTAAGGTGCATCAATGCTTGCAAACATTCCACTGAACCTTGATAGAGAAAAATAATTACCACCCAACCACATGAAATCTTGATGCCCACCCCACCAAACTAGGAGATGGACACAAAGCCCCACACCACACAAGAAAACACAAGACACGGCTACAAGGAACCAACATAAGGATATTCAAAGAGATACCACTAGGGATATTAGAGGTGAATCACAAGGCTAAATGGAGGGGGTTCTAAGACATGAGAGTGTCATCACATAACTCCCCACTATCCTAGGTTCTCATGGAAGTTTCTCTAGACCCCAACCCCCAAGTGAAAACTCATGTGGATCTGACAATCCTTTCATGAGGACAAGGAATTCAATTCACTAGATTAGTTCCCCATAGATGGTCAAGCCTTCTCCAACCCATCCTTAGTTTTTACAAACACTCAAGGCCGTGAGCGAGGAAACATAATTATCTTGATTATTGTTTTATCCAAACCCAATTCATTTATTATGTTACCACTTGATTAATAGCTCCACAATGGGTTATTCCAGTTGCCATTTAGGGATCTGACCCCAATTACGAGCCACTCTCCTAACTAGTGAGCCTAGAGACCCACCCCTATGCTCCAAAATAAAAATCAAAAGAACATCTCAAATCAAATAGCCACAAAAAGAAACCTCATAGATTCATTGAAATCAAAGGAACCACAAAAGCAGAGTTTGGAGAACAAAACCAAAAAATCATCAATATGTTCTACTTATGGCATCATAACAAAAGGACATCAAAACTAAAATCTTGTAGACGTCATGATGAGAATCTCATAGGAACTTCTCTAGGTTCCAAAATATAAACTATATACCAAAACTAACATAACTCAAACATATATCATCATCTGGATACATATGATCTCCTTGAACCATCAATTGCACAATTAGGCTCCAAGAGAGCCAATAATAAAACTCCACCAATTAACATAGTGGATCATAAGACCACACTCAACACTAAATTGACACTTAAATTGATTCCAACAATAAAATAGCAAGGAATGAAAATAGGACCCTCTTGTTACCTTAATTACACAATTAGGCCCCAAACCAACATGTTATAATAAAAACATGATAAACCAATCATATAAGATTATGAAAACATTAACATTCAAGAAACAAGACAAAATTAAAATATCAAGACAAAACCCCAACCTCTAGTTATCATTTGGAGAATCCCAATACTAAAACCCTGAAAGGAAATATCTCAAAACTAGAATTAATGTCGTATATGATGACGAAAACACAGTGAGTTATTATAGATAAAATGTATGAATCAATAACATAAACACCCCACTTTACATTCCAAACTAATCCAATATTGCACATATAAAATTATAATATATTAATTACTAATATATATACTACTTTACATTATCTAAATAAATATTTGATATATAAACAACTGAACTAAATGTAAGCAATAAATAATAAAAACAAAGTAGCCTATTTCTCTATTTAAAAGTTCCTAAAGTAACATTTATTTTTTTATAAAAAAGCTCTTTTGACATATTCATAAAACAAACCTAATTAAATCTATAACCTTATTGAATATTGAACTTTCTATCATACTCCCTAATCAAATCTGCATTACTATATAATGCAATCAAACAAAATATATTCTTAATCTAACTTCAATGATAAGAGAGGTTTGGCATGAACAACTAAACTAAGTTGGTAATAATGAGAACATAGTTAGTTTAAACAACAAACACCAATTACTAAATGCACTGATTTGGTTACTTATTGAAAAGCATTCTTGTAGGCATTGAGACACAACATAGATGACAAAAATTAGTGGGACAATAAAAGTAAATTCACCAATTTCAAATTAACCACAATTAAGGTTATGAGTGATTCTAGGGGCATAAAACATATAGCTTTTACTTTGAAAAAAAAAATGTTAGTGAGGTTCCATCAAACCATGATTTAATTATAGAAAAGAGTTTTATCTTTACTCTATTAACTAATTGGTAGAGTGCTATCTAATGTGTCAAATATTTAATTAATTCATTTCATATTTCTCTTTTGATATTGTTGTGATCTCTGGATCAATAGATTTATTTCTATAGAAATCCACACTATTCCAAATTAAGTTTAACATATTTTTGCATGGGGGAGTTTGAGCATTTAAACTACATGCAGTCTTTAATGCTAACTATTTCAAATGATAATTATTTCCTTGGCCTATTTTTTGATTTTGAGCATTTAAACTACATGCAGTCTTTAATGCCAACTATTTCAAATGATAATTATTTCCTTGACCTATTTTTTGATTGCATAATATTGTTAGTTTATAACAACAAAAATTATGATACATAAAATTTGAGAGCCAACGTTGTATATTTAAATTTATTTTTATTTTTATTAGAAAACCAACACATCATGTTCAAATTCAATTCTCTATTAGTGTTAGTTTTATTTTTATATATGCTAAATATATAATCTTAATAAATGATTCCAAGTTAAAAAGTTTAGGCATAAGAAGATTGTAGATATTTATGTATATTAGAGTCTATTTTCTTCATTTTATACTTATGTATGGACAAATGACTCTTTTTAGAATAATTGAAAATGCATAAGAAATTAATCAAATTGAGTTCAATGATTTGGCACACGAAACCTTCCATCAATCAAATTCTACTGCCTCAGTGTTCACATTTCCATAATTGAATATTGAGAAGTGGGATATTTTATTGTGTCCCTAGATTTCTATGTTATTTAGCTCATAACATTTTTATGTTGTCTATTTAGAAAGGTAATTGGATGAATCATCTTATTGAGTTGATTCAAGTACTCTTGTTCTTTTTATTTCCTATTGTAATCCTTGATATTTGGAAGATTTTGATGGAACCCATGATAATTGATAACACAAATTTCAATGTTTTCAATTAGGTCAAGTTGGTGGGTAAATTCAATTAAAGTTTGTTTACTACTTGATTTTTATTAACATTACAAGAAGCTCTAAAATAAAAATCTTAGCATAAATTTTTTTTTCTTACTTTTATTATCCTCAAAGAGTGCAATGAATGAGTGACCATCTAAAATGAAGGGATTTGTGTCATTGAGATAATGTCTTAACTGGTATTTGTTCCAAAGAATGGCTAGAGCTATATCTTTTCACATAAATGTAGTGAATAGATTTCTCTTTCAAAGTAGTTTTAATGCCTTGATTTCATAGATTCTCAGTATGAAATGTGATTGCACAAATCTATACTTATATTCAATTTTAAAATCAATTTACACACTTTTTTATGATTTGCATTAGAATAGGATTTATGTACTTACATAGGAAACTTTTGATCTATGCAGCCATTGAACTAGATTTTATAAGGGGCTCTGCACAATCTCAGATGCATTTTCAAAAATTCAAAATAACCTACTTGGAAGAGTTTCTACAAAGAAAAAGTAGAGAAAGAGATGAAATAAGAGAGGAATGTGTGAGACTAACCAAGAAGTTGAGGTACGCTCAAGTAGAAGTCATGGAAATTGTATATAACAAGTCAGTAATCCAAGCTATAGATGTAGCTGCTACATCATCTCTATGAGGCATCAATCTATGCATTCTAGTCTCTGTGAGCCTTGGCTATTTTTTGGGCATATAATCTAATACATTCTATCATTATGACCATCAATAGAATTATACTTATTTGTAATTGCATTTCTATTTGTATTTCATCTAATATGCAAAGAGGTATCAGCAACAACATATCCTTCATAGTATCTAGTACTTTGAAATAGTATCTAGTACTTTGAAATTCAATGAGGATATAAGAATCTTTAAAATTCAATGAGGATATCAAGAATCTTCGGTATCCTGAGCATGAAATAGTGTCATAGAACTTATGCCAGATAACTATTTGGCTTGACATTGACAGGGAGTTAAGTAATTGTAGCTACAAATCATACTTGCCAACTGAGAAGAAGTACTTACTATAATCATCTATGAGAATAATTGCAAGAATTTTTCATCTTAAATAGTATTATTATTGATGAAACCTTTGAATTCTATGTTTTAATTAATTTTATTGATTTTGGATTGAATTTTCTTTTGTACCTTAGTTACATTGAACTCTCAAAATTTCCCCAACTATTTCTCAAAAGGCAACAGTTAGTTGTTATGCAATGTTATTAAAATTTAAAACCCTTCTATAACATTTTAAAAGAATTGAACATATGACAAATAATACTCATCTTTACATTAGTAAAAAGAAACAAATTCTTAATGGAACAAGATAGATTTAGGTAAAGCTTAATCATAATATAATGAACTAGGGTAGTCCACCGACTTGGTTTTTATATTGTAATTAGATAATTTTTAGTTATGTAGGTTTTTCATTTTATGCTTAGTAAATTGGATTTAACTGTTCATGTTTCTCATTTACTAACAACATTTTTTGGGGGTTACAACCGCTTCACTAGCATTTGGCAGGAACTTTGCTATAATACAGTCTTTGTTTGTATTGATCAATATTTTTGTTTGATAGACATGATTGTTTCGTCTGATTATTCCACATTTGTATATATATTTCTACAATAAATCTAAAGTCCTTGAAATTCTAAGAAGTTGAGAATAGGTTAAATATTGCTTATTGATATCTAAAAGGGGTCATTGGTAAGAAATGATAAAATCTTGTTTATGGATAGAATTAGGAGGCATGAATTGAAACGAAGATTACCCTAGATAGCAGATGAATATTTCATACAAAAATACAAGCCTCTAATAAGAGAGCCCAAAATCAATCAAAGCATGCAAAGCACAAGAAACAGCAACCATGTCGTAGACACACATGCCAATAGGGGTCATGCCTCTAGGCTGAAGGTTAGGCTGAAAGTTTATTGGACCGTATCGATTAACATGCTAAATTCTTATAAAATTATATTTATACTAATCGTCTATTTTTGTGCGTTCAAGTGAGCCAATAGTAAGTAGGTTTGATTTTTCTACATTAAATTAATTGATTTAAAAAATACAAAGAATCAATAAAGAGCCATACCATAAGAATTAGAATTCCATAACCTAAATTTTGAATAAGATAAACAAAAAATGTTGATTATTATTTATTGATTTATTTGGTTTCTTTGAATATTTTATTTTTTTAAATTAGTTTCTAATATCATACTTTCTACTTCTAAAACAATTATTTCTATTGTAAACATTATTATTATTATTATTATTATTATTATATTTTCTCTTTAGAACTCGCTTTTTAAATTGTGAAGTTTTTTCCTATTTTTAATCAAACATCAAAATAAATTTATTTTTTGAATTATTTTTTCATGATTTCTAATTTTTCATTTCATAACAAATGTTTCTATTATAAACTCTTAAAAATCTTAAGTTTCTTTTCTTATATAAAGATTTGTTTCTATTATAAATTAAAAAATCAACTTCAAAATTAATATTAGTTGTCAGTAAATGATTAACATATATATATTTAAGATTTATCATTATAAATTTAATGTTTCTTTTGATTAATTAAGATCATTCTATAAATCAAAATTTAATGTCAAGCTAAGTAAAAAATGAGGATGAGATGAGGATTATATGTTTGCATGTTTCAACTAATATAAAAAGATAAAATTCATTATAATGTGAACTATATAAAACAAGTGCCACATAGTGGCCAAGTACTTGCCTTCAGTAATTAATTTTAATTTTAATTTTTAATATAAATTTAATCTTAATTTTAATAAATTTATTATAATATATAAGATGTTTTAATTAATTATATAATTATATAATAAAAAAAAAATTGGCAAAACTTTTTATATTTATATTAACTACTCTGGTTCAAAAGGGCTCCCGAAGAAAGAACCAGGAAAGAAAACTCCGTTCATGACCCATCAAATACAATAAAGGGTTCTAGAATACCAAAATCTAGAAAAACCCAATCAGAAACCCCCCAAGGCCTATATTTTAACTTACATTTGAAAAAGGCATGATAATAACCCAACCCAAATAAATTTTACTGTCAAGAAGGCTTTATAAAATAAACATTCTGACATACTTTACATGATATGAAGGGCTTATATACAAAAAAGGGCAAATACGATTACCCTATATACAATTTCAAAAAAAGTTCCTTCATATGAATGCATAAAGATATCAACCACGTAGAAGAGACCCGGCCATGAAGGAGCATCCAAATTCATACAAAATTTTAATGAAGCCTCTTCCTGAAGTAAAATTTATGACAGACCAAAAAGGAGGGAGACTGAAGAAATCATGAAGCATTTCCAAACCCAAAGTGTGATGGAGGAGAAAGAAATAGGGAGCTCCAAAACCGATCAGCTTGTTGGTGCAAGGCAGCATCCAACCCAAGAATAGGGTAACAAAGGATCTGAAGAAGAAGCAGAATCAACATAACAGGTATCCAGCCTCGGAGTAGGTATGTTAGCAGCAAGGGAATCAACAGCCCGCGAAGCAGAAACACTATCCACCATAGAAGGAGGAACCAATGAAGAACCCATTCGGGGATGCAAGGCACGCTCATGAGCCATCAAACCTAGAACAGCATATGTTCTTGCAAATGCCTTGCTTCTAAACATCGGTTCAATAGATATCCTGCTACAAAGATGATCAAGAGGCAGAATGGAAGACGAAGCAATACAATCTTTAATCCCAGTTAGCATCAAGATAAACTTGTCAGAATTATACAATAAATGGCATGGAAAAATTCCACCAATGTGAGCGTCGCCATGAGAGAAATTATAACCTTGGACTACCAAAAGTAAACTATTGTTTTGGAGATATGCAAGTGAGATGACCAAATTTGCAATTCTAGCTAACAGAGACCAAGATTGAGAAATATCAAGTAGATTGGAACAAAAAATTGAGATTAACTAAAAAGGAAAAATAATTCTACTGGAACGAGGTGACAAAACCGCTTCACCTATCAATCTCTAAATACACCTACAACACTTTGGACAATGTATAACAAAAATAAAAGCCAGTGAGTCATCATATATTGCACCTTCAAATAGGATTTCCAACCCAATTGGTGAGAAAAGAACCCACAAATTAAAGGGAGCAAACTGATCAAAAAATCTATTAGCAACCATTGAGAAGCAGATAACTAGTAGGAATGACCAAAAAGCCCAAATATAGGAAAAAGAATCATCATAAGAACAAGTGGTCTTTTAATGAAATAAATGTCGCAACACCTTAAACCTGCATCGTACACTGATTAAATGATCAGGAGGAGATACAATCTCCTGCATAAAGGCAATAAGATATAGGTAATACAAATGATGACGCAAAACAAGTACTCCCTGTAGAGAATCATTAACAAGACATGAAATATCGCACAAAACTAACACAGGAGTTAGTACTTTAAGGACAATCATTATTAGGTAATACACTTGAAGAGATGTATTATTAGGACAATCATTATTAGGTAATACATCATTATAATTATAATTTTTTATATAATGATAATTGTAGTAATAAATAATTTTTAAAATTATAATTATATAAACAATTATTGATTGCAAATTATAATTAATTTAAACCTAAATTTTAATTTTATTTGTAAATATAACAATAGTGCTAATTTTATTTTATTGATATATATTTTTTATTACATATGATTAATATTATTGTATATATAATATTGTATTATTATATTATACATAAATTATAATTATAATATAATATATTTAGAATGTATAATAATTATAAATATAATATTATTATTTTAATTTATATTATAATCTATATTATAATAATAATATATAATAATTTATCTTAGAAGATTATATAATAGAAATATATATTATTTTTATTTAACATTTCCAATTAATTATAAAATAAAATATTTATTTACTATGTTTAATTTAAATTATAATATTTTGAAAGGGAAAATATATCACACATTTGTTTACCTAAATATTTATTAATGCATAATTTACATATAATAAATTTTAAAATATTTTTAAAAATATATATAAATGAGAATAAATATATATTATATTATATCATATATTTACAATATTTTTATTTACATTAGAAAAAGTGAGTTATATACTAAATTTTAATTGGTTCACTCTTGTAATAAGACTTCAAATGATTTAGCCAATCAAATGATAGAAAAATGATTCCTATCGGCAAGTACTAATAATGAGTTTCTCATTAAGAATAAACTCATCATAATTTATCTCTGTGATCATTTCACTAATAACAATTTGAAATTATGACAGGAATACGACCTGAAAAATAATAAATTTACCATGAAATGCACAATTGATAGGAATTGTATATCAAAACTTATATCTTATTCTCAACATACAATTTACTATATAATTAATCAAATTATTTTCATAAAAAATAATAAAATGTATAATTTGGCTGCAAGTTTTGAATAAAAATAATAAAAAAGATAACCCCAAATCATGAAAATTAATCAAAAAAATATTACACAATTTTTTTTCAAAGCCTTCTATCATGCAAAAGAATTCATTTGTTAAATTCTAATTTAAAAAATGTTTAGCCTATGCATCTTGTAACGAGCTTTATGCTTGGGTGAAGTTGAGGCTCATAAAATAAACTGAAATTTCCTAAAAGATTAAGCATTGCAGGAAAATTCCTTTCGAGTCGATCCTATCTTTTTAAGCATCAACCCTAAGAATGAAAATAGAAAACAAATTGATATTCAATAATTTTGTAGATGAATAGCCATTGATTTGCACAAATAAACCAATATATTTAGGAACGCCACCTTTAAAATATTTTTTCAAAAATAGAAAACTTTCATATCCAATGGAAGTACTCAGAAAGGTAAACTATCTAGTAAGAGGGCTTACAATTTTCCACAAGAAAAATATCATTTCCACAAAGCCTATTGGCTTAATTACTCATATAAATATACATACATACACACACACACACACACACACACACACACACACACACACACACAAATAGATATAGACATAAACATAGACATAGACATAAACATATATACATATACATACATATTTATTTATTTATTAAATCTATTAACTAATATAACAAGATATTTAATGTCGTATAACATAATTCATTAATTAATGAAAATTAATATCAACTAAATAACTTTAATAATAATTAATGGTATTTTCAAATTATATTAAAATAATAATAATACTTTAAAATATTTTAGAAATTAATTAAATCCAAATTAAACTGTTAGAGTAAAGTATTAATTATGTTAATTAATCTTTACTCCCTTCTTAAGATGTCAACTTCCTTTTGCTTTAGTTAAAAGCACATGCATTAGTTGGTCTAAACTCATGCATTAGTCATGTAATAGTCAAACTGATTATTGCATGCACTTGACTTTGCCTTTCAAGGCTTTCGATCTCCTTTATAAGGATGATCCATTGTACATTATTATTAATTCATTAATTGAGGATATTTTCTTCTTCATATTTTTGAGTCAAACCCTTGGCCTCTTCTTCTCTCTACTTCCTTGTAACAGGTTTTTTGTATGCAGGTGATCTTGGTGTTCTGTGGATTTGTATTGCTCAAATCCTACATAAACATTATAGCATGATGCAAGTGACCAAAAGACAACCACATCAAGCATAGGCTCAACCAACTACAAGCAAAAAGGTCAAAGAGAATTTAGATTTGTACACCCAACAACCTGAATAGATGACACAAGGCAAGGCTTGGCTAAGACAGATTGGGTCTTAATGCTATCTACATTTCAATTACCATCAAATATGTAAAGATATGCTCAAACTTGTCAATTCAAGTGGAGTCGATGTGCAATACCTGAAATCCCACACCACAAAAATGAAGCATATACATATACATATATATCAAATAGTGATAGGCAATAAAGGGGATCAAGACATTGTGTGGGCCTCACAAATGAGGAACGTGACTTCATCCCTCATCATACAAATATGTCAAATAGGGTCAATGTAAAGTAATAACATAAATATAGAAATAATTGAAACATTAGTAGGGTTAGTACATCAATAAATCATATACATGTAAATAATCATCAACCTATAACATAGAGGAACGCAAGCATTGATCTCATATTACCAAGTATCCATAACATCATATGTCATCAAGTATCATCATGAGAAATCTAGAATCAAATTGCCAAGATCACAAACACGCATACATACCAGTCAAAGGACCTAAACACCTAACATAAATAAAACAACCAAGAAGGGTATTACAAAAAGGTGGTTGTTGATAGTTGATAAAATGACTATATTAGTCCAAGAATAGGATTAAAAAAAATATAGATAAAAATAAAAAAGGTATAAGCCTTCCAACTTTTGCATAATAAAACTTTTGTAGTACAAACATTCAAAAAATTGGGAGGTACAATTAAAAATGGCTCAATCTGAGGATAAAAATGACATGTTCAAGTTTGAGGAAGAAGTAA
This sequence comes from Chamaecyparis obtusa, assembly GCA_027943335.1. Taxonomy (NCBI): domain Eukaryota; kingdom Viridiplantae; phylum Streptophyta; class Pinopsida; order Cupressales; family Cupressaceae; genus Chamaecyparis; species Chamaecyparis obtusa. The sequence goes on from BSBK01002987.1 coordinate 1,220,234, forward strand.
AAGAATGATGCCTAATCAAATTGAGTGAGCTATTTTTTTTAGAAAATATTATGGATAGAACTTCAATTATCCCAAGCAAGTCAGTTGATGTTTCAAAAAGTGTTGTAATTGAATGTTGCCAAAAAATACACAATAATGTAGTGTTGTTCGTTATGAAACTTTTTGTATGAAAAATAGCTATCAATATGTCATTATTAGATTAGAATTTATAAGAAGTTTATAACATATGGATTTATTGAGTAACAAAAATCACTAAGGATTATTATTCAACTTTTAATTATGGATGGTGCATAGGTATGGTCTTCCTTTTCTAATTAATGTAACACCCTCGGCCCATAGTAAAATATAAAATAAGATTCCTTATGGAAAATAACATAAAACATATATATATATATATATATATATATATATATATATATATATATATATATATATATATATATATATATATATGGTGGTGGTGGACATGACTTGATTTCAGTTACTTAATAATGAGGGTCTTCCCTTCTATTCAAATGTTTATTATGATTTTCCATCAACCATCTAGCTTTAGATTTCCCACTTTCCAAGCACAAAGAAATGATGATGTGGATGAGAAACACTTACTATCTTGATGACTTGACTATTCATTCTTATGAATATTTAGAAGATGGTTCCTCTGAGGATGATAAAGATATTCTTCTCTTGCTAGTCTGGGCCACATTTTTTTGAGGGGGTTTCTCTTATGAATGGTGTGAATCTATCAAGTACCACTCCTTTTTCTCGATCAAACTCAACTTCGTTATACTTGTGAGGAGGTTATTTAATGTTTGGATTCTATCACCCAATATTTCTCTATTTATATTGTACCATTAGTTAGGTACTTGTTGGGGTAATCTCCACCTACTTTCGCTAGACTTGAGGACTTGGATTATAATGTCTTGGATAATAGTATAAGGGAAAAATAAAGGTATTCCCAAATTTTTCTCCCAATCTTATACTAGTGTGAAGGGTGTGAGATTGAAAAGTGTTTGTTCTAGCATTGTGTATGTTATATCTCTTGTTGAACTCTTTCATTTCATGTTGTGCTGATTTACGATTGGAAACTAGGTTATAATTGTGGAAACTAGGTTATAATTGTGTCATGATCTCAATTGAATGGCTATGTTTGTCTCCTTGTGTTCTTATTTTTGTCACTACTCGCAAGATTTCTTTGTGTTAGGCTAGGGATATTTTATCTCATATTTATCCCACATCCCATGATACACATCTCATTTACCTATGGGCTACTTCATCGTACAATGGTCTAAGTTATTTCAAAAATCACATTTATCATTATCAAAAACATCAAACATCTATTAATATTGACTTAGATTGTTTCGGAAGGCACATGAGAGATTTATAGTTCTTGTTTTTATGTATATGCATTTAAAAGTTGAATATTTTGAGCTTGAGGAATAAATCAAATATTTGTAAAATGTTATTTATTATCTAGATGCATTATATAGATAATGAAGAAAAAATTATAATAGAAATTTCCAAATAACAAGATTCTTCAAGGCAACACTGGTGTATTGTGGACAAGTTTAACAATAATTATAGTTTATGTCACGAACACTTCATTTTTTCTATTGGAATGCACATTCATAATTTTGTACAAACTATATAGACTACAATTATTTTAACACTAAATAATTTGTCATGTCCTCTAATTCTACACAATAAATAAGCTACATATTGACAAATTAGTTGTGGATTTGTCCACATGAGTATGCCACATTTCTTGGTGATGCTTTTTTTATCTTGTTGTGGATTGATTCATTAATTGATTTATCAATGGTACAATACATGATGATGTGATTATGTATTTCAATTGCAAAATTATACCAATACTTACTTCGGGTCTAATGTTGATGCTATAATAAAAACTAAATTATATCATCTTTTCATTTAATTTTAACCAAAACCCATCTTACAAAAATACCTTACTATTGTTATCTCTATTTGAGAATTAAGGATTGTCATTAGTGTCAAATGAGCTCAATCGGTAATCATAAGTTACTTAGTTAGTAAAGGTTATAATAAGGAGAAAACAAGTCAGCCAGTTAAGCATACAAAGCCTTCACACCGAGCAAATACAAGGTAGAACTTAAAGATATCAAAATACAGGTTTAACCAAACATGTTTATCGAGCATCATGATTTACTGAGTACCAAGTCAATAATCACCGAGCATTAGTTATTCACCAAACAACAAATGTAATGATTACCGAGTTATTCAGGAAATGACATAGTAATCAAGAATGACATATATCTCTATGAAAGCGGTTTACATGGATCTATAAACGGTTTACCAAGATCGAGACATATTTAATATGGATGTAATCATCTAATTTTGTGATGATTCCTATGTAACAGTTAGATCTAGGTTATTTTTGTACGTCATTGATCTTAGGTTTTCTAAGATATTGTAACCCTAATTAGGTTAAATCGGTTTGATATATAATTGTAAAAGATGTCATTTTAATCATGTGCATGATATATGAGATCATGAAGTAGTAGTCACACACAAGACATTAGAAATTAGACAAGGGTTATATGATAGAGAAGTTAATTAGAGACAGTATCATTTTTATCAAAAACGTACAAGGCTACCGAGCAGGACATAAGGTTGTATTCATCACATTGAGGTGATATCTATTTTACATTTCATAGATCTGATTTAGAGAAGCATAAGTTGTCATTTTACAGATATTCTACTGTTATCAATTTAATCATTGTAGTAGATTTAAATCTCTTAACAGAGTAGACTTAATTGTCTTATGTAAATCTCTTAACCGAGTGCACACATAATTTGTGTTGCTAAAATCCTTTAACAAGGTAGATCTAGCTGATCTTATGTTACTCCTAATAGGGTAAGATCATCAGAAGTGATCAACTATTGTAGCCTTAATCGGCATACTTTATTTACTGTAGTAGTGAAGAATTTGTGGATGTCATCCCCACCACAGTTTTTACCTTCTAACAAGGGTTTCTACGTAACTAAAATATCTGAGTCATGAGTTAAGATTTTCATGTATGATTTATTGTTTTGTTTACATGCACTTTACATTTCAAGTTATATGAATGTATGTTACAAACATTAATGGACTCAGTCAATTAGTTAAGAACTACTATTGCACATTATTTAGTGTTGAAAGTTTTTGAAGGTACTAATTCACCCCTCCCCTCTCAGTACTTTATCTTTCAAATCCCAAAAACTATATAATCATTAATTTACTATCAAATTTTAAGTAATTTAAAGTGTCACATACTCATGACTACTTATCTTTGTAATACTCTAATAAGAGATTGTGTTGACTAATCAATAGATTAATTATGATATACAAATTAAGGGGTAGATCAAATGATAGATTTAGATCAACAAATTCTTGTAAACCATATAATTCACAATTTTATTGGGTTAACAAATTAGGGTTTAAGATTATACTTCAATTCATACCAAGTACAACTATAACTAGTATAGTCTAAGTTGAGTTTGATTTTTTATTTTTTTTTTAAATTATCAAATATTGGTGAATCAATGATTTATTAGGAAAAATAATTTGTAATTTGTTTGGTTGATTTTAAGTTTGATAATAAGACCCTCATTCTTATGACGCGTTCAATGAGTTCTAGATCTTGCAACTAGAGGCAACATTAACATCACTCTCCCCAAATTGTTTTCCTATCATGAATACAATTACCTTGCATAATTCAATTTTTTTTTGTCACAAATGAAAGGATGTGGTGTGATGGAATTGATGATGAATGTATCTTATTGACTTTATCAAAGTTAAAAGGACTTTACCAAGTGTATTCATCTACTTTATAGTATACTATGGATGCCTTGGGGAAAATGTCTATTTTCAAGTTATTTTGTGAGCATCTTACTAGGGAGTATGCCAAGTTGATTCTCGTGCATGCACTTCCTAGTTCCAAGAGTCAAGCATTGATGGCTCAATCTTCCAAGGGTAGAGGAAAGAATAAGAATCCTAAGAAGAAATATCCTTCAAGTAGTGAAACTACCTCCAAACTAAAGTAGAATAATAGTCAAATGTCCACTCTCCCTCCTACTAGTTTTTCTAATTCATGAGAATCTTCATGTCTAAGAAGAAGAAAGGAGATAATTTTTAATTTTTTGGAAAATTAGAGTGTGACTCAAGTCTCATTTATGTAAAGAGGGTAGAGGCTTTAGAGTAAGATATTGGGAGACATAACATGTTGGTGCCTAAGTCTTGTTCCACATGCAAGGGGAAAGATCTTTCTACATGAGCTTTGCATTCTTCACTAAACAAGTGGATTATTTACTTACATTTTTCACATCACATGATATCCTTGATTATTGTAACCATATGAAGAATCGTACTTGGGGTCTTGCACCTCTTCCTAAGATAAGACCATTAGTTTGGTGTAAGTGGGTGTACCATACCAAATATGCATCAAATGATTTTATTGATAAGTACAAGGTTCATATTGTTGCAAAAGGATTTATATAGGTCAAGGGAGTTTGCTATGTTGATTACTTTTAGCCTAGTTCCAATATGGATTCCATTCATCTTGTACTCTCTTTAGCTATGTCTCAAGAATGGTCAGTGTATCAGATGGATATAAAGAGTTCTTTCTTGCATGGGGTTCTTCATGAGGATATCTACATGGACCAACCTCCTAGATTTTTGCAAGACCCTTCACTTGTTTGGAGGTGTCATCATTAATTCTATGGTCTCAAATAGACCCCTTGGGATTAGTATGAAAATATGGATAGTTTATTTCTTTCTCTAGGTTTCAAATGTTGCCATTGTCACCCTACAATTTGTACTTGGAGATATGGGGATGATCTTTTGATTCTTGTGTTATATGCAAATGATTTAACTCTACTAGGGTTTCATTTCCATAATTTAGAGTACTCAATGAGCATTAATGGAGTAATTTGATATGATCTACCTCAAAATTTTGTATTGCTTCCTTGGACTCCAGGTGCATTAGACTTATGGGGGGATTTTTATTTTCTAAAAGATGTATGCTCTAAAATTTCTCCAAAGATTTAACATAGTCGATTGCAAGCTTGTCCCCATACCTTTAGTAAAATTTTGTATAGTCTACATGTTGCACTACTTCTACAATTGATGCTACTTTGTATCAACAGTTGGTCGGTAGTCTTTTATACTTGACACAACCAATCTGATATTTCCTTTGCAGTTGGACGTGTCTCGTGTTCCTCTTAATAACCTCTCAAAAGTAAAAATCAGTGAGCCTAGAGACACACCCCTATGCTCCAAACTAAAAATCAAAAGAACATCTCAAATTAAATAGCCACAAAAAGAAACCTCGTAGATTCATCAAAATCAAAGGAACCACAGAAGCAGAGTTTGGAGAAAAAAACCAAAAAATCATCAATATGTTCTACATATGGCATCATAACAAAAGGACATCAAAACTGAAATCTTGTAGATGTCATGATGAGAATCTCATAGGAACTTCTCTAGGTTCCAAAATATAAACTATATACCAAAAATAACATAAGCATATATTGATATATCTAGATACATAAGATCTCCTTGAACCATCAATTGCACAATTAGGCTCCAAGAGTGCCAATAATAAAACTCCACCAATTAACATAGTGGATCATAAGACCACACTCAACACCAAATTGACACTTAAATTGATTCCAACAATAAAATAGTAAGGAATGGAAATAGGACCCTCTTGTTACCTTAATTACACAATTAGGACCCAAACCAACATGTTATAATAAAAATATGATAAACCAATCTTATAAGATTATGAAAACATTAACATTCAAGCAACAAGACAAAATTAAAATATCAAGACAAAACCCCAACCTCTAGTTATCATTTGGAGAATCCCAATACTAAAACCCTAAAAGGAAATATCTCAAAATTAGAATTAATGTTGCATATGATGACGAAAACACAATAAGTTATTGTAGATAAAATGTACAAATCAATAACATAAACACCCAACTTTACATTCCAAACTAATTCAATATTGCACATATAAAATTATAATATATTAATTACTAATATATATACTACTTTACATTATCTAAATAAATATTTGATATTTAAACAACTGAACTAAATGTAAGAAATAAATAATAAAAATAAAGTAGCCTATTTCTCTATTTAAAAGTTCCTAAAGTAATATTTAAAATGTTTAGAAAAAATCTCTTTTGTCATATTCATAAAACAAACTTAATTAAATCTATAACCTTATTGAATATTGAACTTTCTACCATACTCCCTAATCAGATCCGCATTACTATATAATGCAATCAAACAAAATATATTATTAATCTAACTTCAATGATAAGAGAGGTTTGGCATGAACAACTAAACTAAGTTGGTGATAATGAGAACATACCTAGTTTAAACAACAAACACCAATTACTCAATGCATTGATTTGGTTACTTATTGAAAAGCATTCCTGTAGGCATCAAGACACAACATAGATGACAAAAATCAGTGGGACAACAAAAGTAAATTCACCAATTTCAAATGAACGACAATTAAGGTTATGAGTGACTCTAGGGGCATAAAACATATAGCTTTTACTTGAAAAAAAATATACGGTAGTGAGGTTCCATCAAACCATGATTTAATTATAGAAAAGAGTTTTATCTTTATTCTATTAAGCTATCTAATGTGTCAAATATTTAATTGATTCCTTTCATATTTTTCTCTTTTGATATTGTTGTGATCTCTGGATCCAACATATTTATTTCTATAGAAATTCAAACTATTCTAAATTAAGTTTAACATATTTTTGCCAGGGGGTTTGAGCATTTAAACTACATGCAGTCTTTAATGCCAACTATTTCAAATGATAATTATTTCCTTGCCCTATTTTTTGATTGCATAATATTATTAGTTTATAACAACAAAAATTATGATACATAAAATTTGAGAGCCAACGATGTATATTTAATTTTATTTTTATTTTTATTATAAAACCAGCACATCATGTTCAAATTCATTTCTCTTTTTGCGTTAGTTTTATTTTTATATGTGCTAAATATATAACCTTAATAAATGATTCCAAGTTAAAAAATTTAGGCATAAGAATACTCTAGATATTTATGTATATTAGATTCTGTTTTCCTCATTTTATACTTATGTATGGACAAATGACTCTTTTTAGAATAATTGAAAATTCATAAGCAGTTAATCAAATTGAGTTCAATTATTTGGCACACGAAACCTTCCATCAATCAAATTCTACTGCCTCAGTGTTCACATTTCCATAATTGAATATTGAAAAGTGGGATATTTTATTGTGTCCCTAGATTTCTATGTTATTTAGCTCATAACATTTTTTTGTTGTCTGTTAAGAGAGGTAATTGGATGAATCATCTTATTGAGTTGATTCAGGTACTCCCGTTCTTTTTATTTCGTATTGTAATCCTTGATATTTGGAAGATTTAGATGGAACCCATGATAATTGATAACACAAATTTCAATGTTTTCAATTAGGTCAAGTTGGTGGGTAAATTCAATTAAAGTTTGTTTACTACTTGGTTTTTATTAACATTGCAAGAAGCTCTGAAATAAAAATCTCAGCATCAAATTTATTTTCTTACTTGTATTATCCTCACAGAGTGCAATGAATGAGTGACCATCTAAAATGTAGGGATTTGTGTCATTGAGATAATGTCTTAACTGGTATTTGTTCCAAAGAATGGCTGGAGCTATAACTGTTCACATAAATGTAGTGAATGGATTTCTCTTTCAAAGTAGTTTTAATTCCTTGATTTCATAGATTCTCAGTATGAGATGTGATTGCACAAATCTATACTTATATTCAATTTTAAAATGAATTTAGACATTTTTTTATGATTTGCATTAGAATGGGATTTATGTACTTACATAGGCAACTTTTGATCTGCGCAGCCATTGAACTAGATTTTATAGGAAGAGTTTCTACAAAGAAAAAGTAGAGAAAGAGATGAAATAAGAGATGAAAGTAAAGAAAGAGATGAAAGTAGAGAAAGAGTCAACAATAAAGATGTTCATGTCCCTTTTGAATAAATCCTTCAGGATGAGCCATGTATAATTCCTCATTAATGTCACCATGTAGGAATGTTGTCTCAAGATCCCAAACAACCGCTAATCCCAAAACTGCCCGGATAGTAGTCATTTTAACCAGGGGTGAAAAAATCTCATTGAAGTCAATTCCTTATTTTTTATCAAAACCTTTTACTACTAGCCTGGCCTTGTAACGTTTATTACCTCCATCTGCTTCTTTCAGCTTGTATATCCACTTGTTCTTAAGTGGCCTTTGATTTGGCGGAAGAGGGACCAACTCCCAAGTTTTATTTGCTTGGAGTGAACTCATTTTTTCTTCCATTGCAACCATCCACTGATTCTTATCAATACTTCAACAAGCATCTCTGAAATTTGCTGGTTCGACTCAGGCTCGGCCTCCGCAAAGAAAAGTAATTCAAAGTCTGAGAATTTAGATGGCATTTTCCTCTGTCTAGAGGATCTCCTTAATTGAGGAATTTGACTGTGTTCTTCATCAGTGAGAGAAGTGGTGTTTAGAGACTGCTCTGTTGATTTCTGTGTAAGAGAGTCTCGGTGTAAGAGGCTTGGATCACAGGTGTTATCCCAGCCAACCTCATCATATGGGAGCGGATCCAAGCCTTTATTCCCAACATTTGTGTTGGCAGTCTGTAGGTGGCTGCAAGATTGTTCCTCCAAAAAACCATTGGTAATTTTACCGTGCATAGGCTGGGAGTAGTTATCTCCAGTGCGGGCCCCCTTTTCTTAATGCGAAGCAAGGTTATGCAGGGACGTACGGGCTTGTTGGGGAAGTCTGGAGATATCTCCAGCTTCAAAGTCTTCACTCCCTCTAAGATTATAATGACTGCGTTCGCTTTCAGAGTGCGAGGCAGGGTGAGTGTTGTTGCTTGTCACTTGAGTGAGCTGCTCCATGTGTGTAGAGCCATTCAGATTTATGGTAAACAGAGAGGTCTCACAAACCCGATCATTATAAAATGGCCATGAAATATCTGGTGAAGAGGAATCGATGGCATCATCACTGCTCATGCTCTCTGATGACAAAGCAAGAATTGGATGTAAAACAAAGGTAGGTGAGTTGAACAAATGCTGAGGTATAGCAGTGGTTTGACCTTGTGTAGTTGAATCAGTATTATTTTTGGCAAATACTGATAAAGGACTATATTCTTTTGAAGACTGATCTAGGTGCTTCAAATGTGAGAATGCCTTTTCATTCAAGACCACATCTCTGCTTCTTATAACCTTTTTATCAGTAGGATCTCAAAGTTGAAAGCCATATTGATCTTCTCCATAACCAATAAAAATACATTTCTGAGATTTGAGATCCAATTTCGTCCGCTTTTCTTTGGGTATATGAAAAAAGGTATCACAACCAAAAACTCGTAGATGGGAGTATGAAATCCTCTTGCCCAATTAATCTTCTTTCGGAATACCAAAATCCAACCGTGATGAAGGTGTTCGGTTGATCAAATAGACCATTGTGTTGCATGATTTAGCCCAGAATTCTTTTCCTAATCCAGCATTAGAGAGCATGCACTGGGCTCTCTCAAGTATTGTCCGATTTAGCCTCTCAGCTGCTCCATTTTCTTCAGGCGTAAAAGTGACATTTTTAATTCTGTGGATACCATTGTCAAACTCCAAGGAACAAAACTCTCCTCCGTTATCTATTTTTAGACACTTTATCTTGTGCCCAATTTGATTTTCTACATGTGTTTTGAATAATGTGAATTTAGAAAATACTTCAGACTTCTTTGAGAGCATATAAATCCAGACTTCTCTAGTATAATCATCTAGAAAGGTAACAAAATAATTGGCTCCTCCAATAGAAGTTACCTCAGTGGATCCAAAAATATCTGAGTGAATCAACTCCAAAGGTGTGCCATTCTTCTCACTGCTGGTCTTCAAGAAGTTGACCTACTTCTGCTTGACATAAAGGCAATATTCACAAAACTCTAAATCAATAGATTTTAGACCTGGCAGTTGTTCCCATTTGAGCATAACGTTAAGGCCATTCTTTCTAATATGGCCAACCCTTTGATGTCAAAGTGTCGAGTTGTTGTCCACAAGTGTCAAAGCAAATCCAATTTCACCAATGTCTTTGAAGAGATATAAACTAACCACTCTATCTCCTTTCACAACAACCAAAGAACCTTTTGTTATTTTCCAAGTATCTTCAAAGAAAAAGGTATGAAAACCTTGTGAGTAAAGTTGACTAATTGAAATCAGATTTCTTCTTAATTGGGGAACATGGTGTACCTCCTTCAAGAGCCACTTGCCTCCTCCCTCTAAAGGTAACAAGATATCTCCTTTGCCAACAATTTCACATGCTTTATTATCACCTAAATAAACTTTTCCAAACTCACCTTCTTAGTAGTTTGTGAAGGAATCCATACATGAGATAGCATGGAAAGAGGCGTCAGAGTCCAAGACCCAAGAATCCGACATGGTGTTGCTTGTCGTTAGCACTAGAATACCAATATCCTTGTCATGGGCTACATTTGCTTCGCTGTCTTGTACCCTTTCTTGTGCCTTTATGTAATTCCTACAATCCTTTTTAAGGTGACCAGCCTTACCATAAAACCAACAATCACCTTGTCTGCCTCGAGACTGCAATCTTCTAGCTGATTTGGATATTTGACTATGATTATTTTTGCTTCTATGATGGCTTCTAGCCCTATTTTCGGTGCTGACCATCGTTAGAGCATCACTAGATGAGGGCTCTTTGTTGTTTTCTTCTCATGTCTTTGCTGAGAAGAGTTGTTGCAACATCATCAAAAACTAATTTATTTTTACCCGCAACTGAGGTGTTGATTTCTGTCACAACTCCATCCCAGCTATTTGGAAGAGAAGATAATAAGAGAATGGCTTTGTTCTCATCATCTTGCATCATCCTGATGCAGGAGCATCCTAGGATTCTTGGCAATCCTATATCAACCAAAATATGTTTGTCTTTGAAGGTAGATTGTTAGTTTTGATCTTGGTTTTGTGGAGTTCTTGCTCGGTTTGGGAGACTGGTTGCTCGGTCTATGTGGTTACCGGGGTGCACGATCTCTGAAGAACACTCGGTGACTGAAGGCGTCGGTTCGTTGGCACTTGGTCATGCCTGGCATGGTCGGTTGACTGGTGCTCAATTATTTCTTCTGTTGCTCGGTGTTCTTGCTTATCGACTGGACTATTTGGATAGATCGGCTTGGCCGACTGGTGCATTTAATTTGGGTCATGCTGCTCGTGTTATGGATTGACTGTTGGACATGTGGGGACCTAGATCTAGCATGTTACATTCTTCTATGCAGATCTGGTGACCATTTGGGGCCATCTTTGAGAGTTTATTTATTTTGTAAGGCTATGTGAGAGCCAATTGATATTTTAGCATTTAATATTTGTTTGTAAGGGTTAATTGTTTCATCAGCTGACTTGTGGCTGGGAATCAGTATTTATAGGATGCTTGGGTAGTTGTTTAAGGCATTAGATTGTTGGAAGGAAGGTTAGTAGCCTGCAAGCTTTGGAGCAGGAAGATTGCTTGGAAGTTTGAGTACAAGTTTAGATCTTTCCTGGGTGCCTACCAGTTTGCTGCCTGTTGCAAACCTGGACTAGCTGGATGCTGATGTTGGGGAAAAGATTCAGATCCTACGAGATCTTGTAGACTGTTACTTGCACTGTAATCGGGAAGGCCTTACAACCCAGCACATTGCATGTAATCGGTGATTTGATGAATAAAGACTTCTGTTTCTTTGCAAATCTGTTGTTTGTATTGTGTATTTCCACTGCATATTGGTTTGGCTGCAAGGTCGATCAGTCCTTAATTGGATCCACCAAGCTTGACTGCATTAAGTGGTATCAGAGCGAAGTTTGTTCCTATTTGAGATAAGTTTGTTCCTAATGGAGCTGAGTGGATCTTGTGTATCTAGATCTTGATTTGAAGATGCCTCCGAGGAGAAATCGTGAGATCTCTGAGGAAGAGAAAGCTACTAGTGAATTCTGTCTTGATGATTTTAGGGCTTTGCAAAAACAAGTACAAGACCTACAAGAGGAATTAAAAAAGAAGAAGCCTACCTTGAAAGAGGATAGTGATGATGAATCTAATGAATATCATTTTGAAGAAGCTATAGAAGAAGCTAGAGATTTTGAGGAGAATTGAATTCTGAAAGCTATGTCTAAGATTGGGAAAAGACCTAAGATTGAAGTTCCTGCATTTGTTGGAAGCCTTAGGCCTGAAGAATTGATTGATTGGATCAATGAGATTGATGAATACTTTGAGTATGAAGAAATAGAAGATCTTGATAGGGTTAGATTTGCAAAGACTAAGTTGAAGGGTCATGCAAATATCTAGTGGAGAGAAGTTCAGTTGGAAAGAGGTAGAAGAGGAAAAGAAAAGATCACTAAGTGGAACCGAATGGTGGATAAGTTGAAGAAACAATTCATTTTGGTGGATTATGAATTGGACATGTTTAATAAGATGCAAGCTTTGAAGCAGACTAACAAATCGGTACAAGAGTATATCGAGGAGTTTTATAAAATCCTGATTAGGACTGGTCATTCAGAAGTTGATAAAGAGAAGGTTGCTAGGTATGTCTATGGTTTGAGACCTAGTATTCAGGAAGAGTTACTTACTGTGCAGATGACAAAAATCGGTGATGCTTATCAGATGGCATTGAAGATTGAAGAGAAGCTAAATAGGAAGTATGAAGGAAAAAAGAATAGTAGGAACCGAGGTGGTAAAACTGGTGAGATAGTTGCTAAGAGTAATGTGATAGAGAATCCTAAGCCTGATGTGGGATCTCACAGTGGTCAAGGTACTAGGAATACTGGACAGAGAGGAAGATGGAAGAATGAGTTCACTCGCACTTGTTATAACTGTGGTGAAGCTGGTCATAGAAGTTGGCAGTGTCTTAAGAAAAGAGTTGCATTAGCTACTGAAGAAGATGTTGAGAATGTTCATGAGAAAGGTGAATGTCTTGTCACTAGGAGATTAGTTGCATGTGTTCCTGAACCAATGCAGAGAAGGAATTTGTTTAGGACCAGATGTAAGTGCAAGGATAAGGTATGTAATGTTATAGTTGATGGTGGCAGCTCTGAAAACTTTGTCTCAGATGAAATGGTTAGTAAATTGAAGTTGGAAAGAAGGAAACATCCTAATCCTTATCAAATTAGTTGGATACAAGATGTTTCTAAGGTTAGAGTTGAAGAAAAATGCTTGGTTAAGTTTCAGATTGGATCTTACCATGATGAGATATTCTGTGATATATTGCCTATGGATGCTTGTCATCTATTGCTCTATAGACCCTGGCAGTTTGACAGAAATGTTTTCTTTGATGGTCATGTTAATACCTATGTGGTTAGGCATGAAGGAGCTCAGCATAAGCTGATACCTTTATAGGAGACAAGGATTAAAGGATATGGAGTTATCAAGTTTTGTCCTAATGACAAACCTCAGGAGCGGAAGGTTGATGAATCTATTCCTGTTAAATCTAGTTTGAAGGAGAAGGAGAATGATATCTCTAAAGAGTTATTGAGATTAAGAAACAGATGGTTTTGCTGGCAGAGATGGTACAATAGATGGTGACATTTATGACACAGGGAGATGCAGATGATACTGAGTTGATTGATGAGTCTGGAAGGGATGAACCTTATCGAGGCACTGAGGTGGTCGATAGTGGTCAGAGTCAGTTGTTATCAGTTGCTGACTGAAGGGATAAACAAAGTGGAAGAGAGAAGGACTTTCTACATAAGACAGTGAATGAAGTGAAGAATACTTGGGATGAAGGATAAGAAGAGATGTGGGTGAAGATCAAATTTGGCATACCTGTTATGATTCCCTTGAGGCATTCTTGATTTTCCTTATGAGAAAATCTTTCTTACCTGGGGTGTCTGATGCAGGAGTATCCTAGGATTCTTGGCAATCCTGTATCAACCAAAATATGTTTGTCTTTGAAGGTAGATTGTTAGTTTTGATCTTGGTTTTGTGGAGTTCTTGCTCGATTTGGGAGACTGGTTGCTTGGTCTATGTGGTTACTGGGGTGCTCGGTCTCTGAAGAATGCTTGGTGACTGAAGGCATCGGTTCTTTGGTGCTCGGCGATAACTGTGTTCCTCGGCCATGCCTGGCATGGCCGATCGATTGGTGCTCGGTTATTTCTTCTGTTGCTCGGTGTTCTTGCTTACCGATTGGACTGTTTGGATAGATCGGCTTGGCTAACTGGTGCATTTAATTTGGGTCATGCTCCTTGTGTTATGGATTGACCATTGGACATGTGGGGACCTAGATCTGGCGTGTTACATTCTTCTATGCAGATCTGATGACCATTTGGGGCCATCTTTGAGAGTTTATTTATTTTGTAAGGCTATGTGAGAGCCAACTGATGTTTTAGCATTTAATATTTGTTTGTAAGGGTTAATTGTTTCATCAGCCAACTTGTGGCTGGGAATCAATAATTATAGGATGCTTGGATAGTTGTGTAAGGCATCAGATTGTTGGAAGGAAGGTTAGTAGCTTGTGAGCTTAGGAGCAAGAAGATTGCTTGGAAGTTTGAGTACAAGTTTAGATCTTTCTTGGGTGCCTACCAGTGTGCTACCTGTTGCAGACCTAGACTAGCTAGATGCTAATGTTGGGGAAAAGATTCAGATCTTGTAGATTGTTACTTGCATTGTAATCAGCCGTAACTGGGAAGGCCTTATAGCCTGGCACATTGCATGTAATTGGTGATTTGATGAAAAAGGCTTATGTTTCTTTGCAGATCTGTTGTTTGTATTGTGTATTTTCGCTACATATTGGTTTGGCTACAAGGTCGGTCAATCCTTATTGGATCCATCGAGCTTGACCGCATTACATCCCCACCGGATTTGCTTGGCTAACAAGGGTGTTAAATTCATTGAGATGATTTAACATAATCGTACCTTCATCTTAAGTTTATACAACTTCTTTATAATAAAAACTGTATTCATTGTTGAAGCCATTGCATACATAGTTTTGAGTTTTTTCCAAACCGCTTTTTGTTGTAGTTTAATTTACAACATTGAAAAGAACATTATCGGACAACAAGAGAAAAATGGTTGCCTTTGCATTTTCATCAAGTGTTTCTCAATCTTCGTCTTTCATCATTTGAGGTTTCTTTGTTTTCCCCTCAAGCTCGAGTGAAAGATCCTGCTTTATCAGTAGAGATTGCATCTGTACTTTCCACATGCTAAAATTTTGTCTAGAAAATTTCTGTGCTCTTTCATCCTCCATTATTTTGAAAATCTTCACCAATTTCCAATCAGCTCCTCCTGAGCTCTAATACCAATTGTAAAAGTTTAAAGAAATGAGAATCAAAGTAGCAGAAATTAAATGAGACAATCACACAAAGAGCAAACACAGAATTTATCGTGGTTCACCAAACTTGACTACATCCACACTGAGCAGAGGAATATTTTATTATGTCAAAAAGAATGAGTTTACAATGATACAACAACAGTATAAAAAGACTATCCAGATACAAGGAATGTCAAAGGACAATTGGAGGGAAAGCTAAGTGGAGTCTCAACACTATTAACTAATTGGTAGAGTGAGTAGATGGGTTTTACACTGTAGGCTACTGGACTTATTTGATTAGCAAATAATGTAATTGTGTTTGCTACATATTCATGTGATAAATTTCTTTATGCATTTTATCTCATGAGGATTAAAGGCAAGATCAGTACAACAGTATTTATCTTTCTTCATTTTGTCTCACAGGGAATAAAGGCAAGACTGGCACAACAGTATGAGGTACATAGAGAAAATGACACGATTGAACTATGTAGAACAATGTGCTTAGAAATAGGATTGTACAAGGCAATTATATTTTGTAATTTATTTATTTATTTTTATCATTTTTACATTTAGTATTATTTGAAAATATCAAAAAAAATTATTTATTATAAGTTTAATTCTCTTGCAGAACTCTCAATTGCATGTCTGAGCTATCTAATGTGTCAAATATTTAATTGATTCCTTTCATAGTTCTCTCTTTTGATATTGTTGTGATCTCTAGATCCAATAGATTTATTTCTATAGAAATTCACACTATTCCAAATTAAGTTTAACATATTTTTGCATGGGGGAGTTTGAGCTACAGGCAGTCTTTAATGCCAACTATTTCAAATGATAATTATTTCCTTACCCTATTTTTTGATCGCATAATATTATTAGTTTATAACAAAAAAATTATGATACATAAAATTTGAGAACCACGGCTGTATATTTAAATTTATTTTTATTTAGATATTTATGTATATTAGAGTCTGTTTTCCTCATTTTATACTTATGTATGGACAAATGACTCTTTTTAGAATAATTGAAAATTCATAAGCAGTTAATCAAATTGAGATCAATTATTTGGCACGCAAAACCTTCCATCAATCAAATTCTACTGCCTCAGTGTTCACATTTCCATAATTGAATATTGAGAAAGTGGGATATTTTATTGTGTCCCTAGATTTCTATGTTATTTAGCTCATAATATTTTTTTGTTATCTGTTTAGAGAGGTAATTGGATGAATCATCTTATTGAGTTGATTCAGGTACTCCAATTCTTTTTATTTCCTATTGTAATCCTTGATATTTGGAAGATTTTGATGGAACCCATGATAACTGATAACACAAATTTTAATGTTTTCAATTAGGTCAAGTTGGAGGGTAAATTCAATTAAAGTTTGTTTACTACTTGATTTTTATTAACATTGCAAGAAGCTCTGAAATAAAAATCTCAGCATCAAATTTATTTTCTTACTTGTATTATCCTCACAGAGTGCAATGAATGAGTGACCATCTAAAATGTAGGGATTTGTGTCATTGAGATAATGTCTTAACTGATATTTGTTCCAAAGAATGGCTGGAGCTATAACTGTTCACATAAATGTAGTGAATAGATTTCTCTTTCAAAATAGTTTTAATGCCTTGATTTCATAGATTCTCAGTCTGAGATGTGATTGCACAAATCTAAACTTATATTCAATTTGAAAATGAATTTACACACCTTTTTATGATTTGCATTAGAATGGGATTTATGTACTTACATAGGCAACTTTTGATCTATGCAACCATTGAACTAGATTTTATAAGGGGCTCTGCACAATCTCAGATGCATTTTCAAAAATTCAAAATAACCCACTTGGAAGAGTTTCTACAAAGAAAAAGTAGAGAAAGAGAAGAAATAAGAGAGGAATGTGTGAGACTAACCAAGAAATTGAGGTACACTCAAGTAGAAGTCATGGACACTGTATATAACAAGTTAGTAATCCAAGCTATAGAGGCAGTCACTACATCATCCCTATGAGGCATCAATCTATGCATTCTAGTCTCTGTGAGCCTTGGCTATTTTTTGGGCATATAATCTAATCCATTCTATCATTAGGCCCATCAATAGGATTATACTTATTTGTAATTGCATTTCTATTTGTATTTCATCTAATATGCAAAGAGGTATCAGCAACAACATATCCTTCGTAGTATCTAGTACTTTGAAATTCAATGAGAATATCAAGAATCTTTGGCATCTTGAGCATGAAATAGTGTCACAGAACTGATGTCTGATAACATAACTGATGCCAGATAACTATTTGGCTTGACATTGACAAGGAGTTAAGTAATCGTAGCTACAAATCATACTCACCAACTGAGAAGAAGTACTTACTATAATCATCTATGAGAATAATTGCAAGAATTTTTCATCTTAAACAAAATTATTATTGATGAAACCTTTGAATTCTATGTTTTAATTAATTTCATTGATTTTGGATTGAATTTTATTTTGAATCTTAGTTATACATAGAACTCTCAAAATTTCCCCAACTATTTCTCAAAAGGCAGTAGTTAGTTTTTATGCAATGTTATTAAAATTTAAAACCCTTCTATAACATTTTAAAAGAATTTCATATGATAAATAATACTCATCTTTACATTAGTAAATAGAAACAAATTCTTAATGGAACAAGATAGATATAGGTAAAGCTTAATCATAATATAACTAGCACTTGCACCAACAAGGTGCAATGTTTATGCCGATAGCAACATAAGTCATATGGTATTTGAGAGGTACACTTCTATACAATCAACCTATTATGTATCATTAAAAAAATGACATTAAATTGATAAATTAAAAAAATGACATTTAATGTTTTTTTCTTCTCCTATTGTCCTTCAACTCCTCCTTCTCCTTCTCCTCCTCCTCCTATACTTCCTCCTCCTCCTGAACTCTTCTTCTTCTTCTTATTCCTCTTCGTCCTCCTCCTCTTCTTCTTTGTCCTCCTCCTCTTCTCCTCTTCTTCTCCTCCTCCTCCTCTTCCTCCTCTTCTTCTTTTTCTTCCACTTTGTTTTTGTCTTCTCATCTCTTCCTCTTCCTTCTTCTCCTTCTTCCTCCTCCCCCTCTTCCTCCTCATCCACCTCCTTCATCTTCGTCTTCCTGCTGCATATGCCATCCTCAATGGCTCTAGATCCATAATCTAAAACACATTCCAATCATAAATAATCTCATTTACATCTTTGTTTTTCTCGTCTTATTGCTAATGACAAAGGAGATTGAACGATTTTAATTTTTAATTTGGTTAAAAGATCTACTTGGATCACTTCCATATGGAGACATAATACGAATGAAGATGCTTTCCCAACAAAACAATGGTGCCATGAGCAAAGTGTTCTTAGTAAGAAGGGGGAAAATACTTTACAAACCCAAGAATAGCCTTCTTATCCTCACAATATCCTCATCTATGTACATAGAAGAAGATGAATTTTGCTTGACCTTATCTTTGACAACCTTCAAAATAGTGAGATGCATATTTATTAAATCTAGTACAAAATAATGCTAACCCTCTACCTTCTATAATGTAAATTTTGTCAATTTAAAAAGAATTCCAATTACAGTTTTTACCCATTATACCGACTTACTTGCATGAGGTAAAATAATCTTCTTGAGAAGACCCCAATTATAAAGACTTCCAATTACAAAATATTATAAAGACTTCCAATTAATCTTCTTGAGAGAACCCCCTTCCTTAGTAAACTCACTAAAAGATAAAAATAAACACTCACTTTCAATTAAAAAGATGCACACATAATAGAGATGCTAATAAATGCAGAGTTGAAAAATTCTTATCATTTTTATACAATATAGAATGCATAAATCTCCATCTAGTCAAAACAAATTTTTATGTATTTACAATTAAGACCTCCCTTCCTTAATAAAATCACTAAAAAATAAAAATAAACAGTCACTGTCAATTAAAAAAGATGTATAAATACTAGAGATGCTAAAAAATGTAGAGATGATAAATTCCTACTATTTTTATACAATATAGAATGAAAGCCACATAACTCTCCATCTAGTCAAAATAATTTTTTATATATTTACAATCAAGAAATCCTTCCTTAATAAAATCACGAACTCAGTTTCAATTAAAAAGGTCCATAAATAATAAAAATGGTAATAAATGCACACATGATAAACTCTTATCATTTTTACACACTATAAAATAAGAGCAGCATAAATCTCCATGTTGTCAAAACATTTTTTTCTATTATTCACACTCGAGTACTTACAGTTGAAAAGTAGCCCGATTCATTTACAATGTAAGCAAACTAATCCATCAATATTCATCTTAATGTCGCAATTAAGCAATGAATTAATGCAACGTCAGAGTTAAGGAAAGCACCTATAAAATGTAAGAGAGGCCAACGAAACATGTGCGCCCTACTCTCTTGTGCAATTGCTAAGCTGCGGTGTAAGGAAAGGCTTCTTAATATGGAGAATTCATATATTGAAAAGCTCTTCTTTGATGCTTGTGAAATTGGTGATATAGCCCAAGCCAAAAGGCTGCTCGCACCCAGAGATTTCAGATCAGCAAAATTAGTTGATAAGAAGAAGGTGGGTGAGGAAAGATCATGTTTACATCTTGCATTTATTCACACTCGAGTACTTACAGTTGAAAAGTAGCCTGATTCATTTACAATATAAGCAAACTAATCCATCAATATTCATCTTAATGTCCATATTTAAGCAAACTAATCCCAATTATAAAGACCTCCAATTACAGTTTGCCCATTATACCGACTTACCGACTTACTCGCAAGAAGAAAAAATCAATTCCAAAACATACATAAAAAACAGCAGGTAGATGGATAGTTTAACGCATTTGCGAGCTGAACACCCAAAAAATATTAGTTTTAAGGTTTTTTCTAAAATGCAATCGACTTACCAGATAAAGTACAGCTCCTGGACCAAAATCTTCCATTTCTGCATTGCCAATGAGAAAATCCTGCAGGTTGGTATGGAGATGGCAGCCTATTTGTTGCATAGATTGCAGAATTTGAGATGACAGAGAAGCTAACTGCTCCCATATTTGCTTCTCCCTAGTATTTGGTATGAGAACAATGCCATATGATTTAGATATATAATGGGCTATGGAATCAATGGATTATCTTTTTCAAAAAACAGTTACAGAAATAATTCTTAAAGAAATTCACAGTAATTAACTTCTACGATTCCCAGCTTCTCCAATGGCCGTTTCTCATCACGCACAGCTACCTAAACAAGACGTCTTTAATATTTGATTGTTCGATGACCTCTGGCTGTCTAAAGTGTACAATAGCTGCACAGTTTAGTTGCAAATTAAATCATTCCAGACCATGTTTATCGAATATGCATAATCATGAAAGCACAAATAATGTTTTCTACCTCTCAAAGCAAACTATGCTACTCGATCTTCACAAAGGATTGACCAGACCGATGGTAAGTACTCCATTTGCAAATTTCTAATAACGAAAGCTTACAACCGATTCAAGCACAGAAAAGAAAGTTTGCAACGGTTTCCAACCACGTTTACCTGTCCACTCCTCATTCATTTGTTTCAACTAACGGTTGAGTGGACACGGGAATATAGGAATAGGACCTGGATCGATTTGAAGATAGGGGAGTAGAACACAGTCAGCAACGATGCTATATTAAAAATATTACGCATTATGCCTTTTTCAATATGAAGAAGTGGTACCATGTTGCGGAAAACTGAGCAACATTAAAACTGAGCCCAACGACACTGGTGGTCAACAAAATTTCGGGTGAGCTGACACTTTTCTGTTAGCTGACAATTTTCTATCAGTAGGCTATGCACACAAAGAAGCCTATCGGCTTAATGAACTAGGGTAGTTCATCGACTTGGTTTTTATATTGTAATTAGATAATTCTTAGTTATGTAGGTTTTTCATTTTATTCTTAGTAAATTGGATTTAATTGTTCATATTTCTCATTTATAAACAACTTTTTTTTAGGGTTAAAACCGCTTGGCCAGCATTTGGCAGGAACTTTGCTACAATGCAACCCTTGTTTGTATTGATCAATATTTTAGTTCGATAGACATGATTGTTTGTTCATCGTGCAATTGAAGAACAAAAAGTGGAACTATATCACTTCATAGCTCTGCATTTGTATCTATATTTCTACAATAAATCTAAATTCCTTGAAATTCTAAGAAGTTGAGAATAGGTTAAATATTGTGTATTGATATCTAAAAGGGGTCCTTGGTAAGAAATGAGAAAATGTTATTTATGGATAGAACTAAGAGGCATGAATTGAAAAGAAGATTACCCTAGATAGCATATGAATATTCCATACAAAAATACACACCTCTAACAAGAGAGCCCAAAATCAATCAAAGCACACAAAGCACAAGAAACGACAACCATGTGGTAAACACGGATGCTAATAGGGGTCACGCGTCTAGGTTGAAGGTTATGCAGATTTGCACATTACATGCAACCAGGCTTGGAATTTGATGGTTGTATTTCTACTTTTGAGATGTGTATGACAAGCTTAAAGTTTATTGGACCACGCTAAATTCTTAACACTTCAATTTATTAATAAACCACTAAAACTTGTTATTTTTTCATGATTTCTAATTTTTCATTTCATAACAAATGTTTCTATTATAAACCCTTAAGAATCTTAATTTTCTTTTCTTATATAAAGATTTATTTATATTATAAATTAAAAAATCAACTTCAAAATTAATATTAGTTGTCAATAAATGATTAACATATATATTTATCGTTCTAAATTTAATGTTTCTCTTGATTAATTAAGATCATTCTATAAATCAAAATTTATGTCAAGCTCATAAAGACAAAAATGAGGATGGGATGAGAATTATGTGTTTACATGTTTCAACCAATATAAAAGGATAAAATTCATTATAATGTGAACTATATAAAATAATCAGTTTCTCATTAAGAATAAACTCATTATAATTTATCTACATGATCATTTCACTAATAACAATTCGAAATTATGACAAGAATACAACTTGAAAAATAATAAATTTACCATTAAATGTAGAGTTACCACCAAATTCGATAAATTTATAAAAATGACCTATACTAAATTCTAATTTAAAAAATGTTTAGCCTATGCTAGATATTTGCCTATCATTTTGTGCATGTAGAGTAAATACATCTTGTAACGGGCTTTATGCTTAGGTCAAGTTGAGGCTCATAAAATAAACTGCAATTTCCTAAAAGATTAGACAAATAGCCATTGATTTGCAAAAGTCCAAAGAGTTAGCTACTCTCATGTAGAGTGATCACTGTTAAGAACGCACAGAGACCTTGTGAGGTCTTCATTGCAATCCAGAATATTGAGAGATAATGTGACATGACATGATAAATACAAATGTGAAGTTATGCATAAAAATAAAATTTTATTGGAGAATGCCTTTAAGCTGCAATATTGTAAACCATTGGTGACAAAATGAAGAGCAAAATATTGCTTGAGATGTGAAGAGTGATTCATGGAGTTGGCATTTTTCTTACCTTAGTCTCTCTCTTCACCCTGAACTCAGCTTGCACCATTTAATTCAAAGAAGTGAGGAGGTGAAATATATGCACAAATAAACCAATACATTTAGGAACTCCACCTTTAAAAGATTTTTCCAAAAATAGAAAACTTTCACATCCAATGGAATCGCTCAGAAAGATAAACTATCCTATAAGAGGGCTTACAATTTTCCAGGAGAAAAATATCATTTCCACAAAGCCTATCAACTTAATTACTCATATAAATATACATATATACACACACAAATAGATATAGACATTTAAACATATACATATACATATACATACACATATACATACATATATATTCATTTATTAAATCTATTTACTAGTATAACAAGATATTTAATATCATATAATATAATTAATTAATTAATGACAATTAACATCAACTGAATAACTTTAACAATAGTTAATAATAATTAATGGTATTTTCAAATTATATTAAAATAATAATAATACTTTAAAATATTTTAATAATTAATTAAATCTAAATCAAACATTATAGCATGATGTAAGTGACCAAAAGACAACCACATCAAGCACAGGCTCAACCAACTACAAGCGAAAAGGTCAAAGAGAATTTAGATTTGTACACCCAACAACCTGAATAGATGACACAAGGCAAGGCTTGGCTAAGACGGATTGGGTCTTAATGCTATCTCCATTTCAATTACCATCAAATATGTAAGGACATGCTGAAACCTACCAATTCAGGTGGAGTCAATGCACGATACTTGAAATCCTGCATCACAAAATGAAGCATAAACATATACATATATATCAAATAGTGATAGGCAATAAAGGGGATCGAGACATTGTGTGGGCCTCACAATGAGGAACACGACTTCATCCATCATCATACAAATATGTCAAATAGGGTCAATGTAAAGTAATAACACAAATATAGCAATAATTGAAACATTAGTAGGGTTAGTACATCAATAAATCATATACATGTAAATAATCATCAACCTATAACATAGATGAACACAAGCATTGATCTCATATTACCAAGTATCCATAACATCATATGTCATCAGGTATCATCATGAGAAATCTAGAATCAAATTGCCAAGATTACAAACACACATACATACCAGTCAAAGGACCTAAACACCTAGCATAAATAAAACAACCAAGAAAGATATTACAAAAAGATGGTTGTTGATAGTTGATAAAATCACTATATTAGTCCAAGAATAGGATAAAAAAATATATAGATCAAAATAAAAAAGGTATAAACCTTCCAACTTTTGCATAATAAAACTTTTGTAGTACAAACATTGGGAGGTGCAATTAAAAATGACTCAATTTGAGGATAAAAATGGCATGTTCAAGTTTGAGGAAGACGTAAGAGAATGGTGCCTAATCAAATTGAGTGAGCTATTTTTTTAGAACACATTATGGATATAATTTCAATTATCCCAAGCAAGTCAGTTGATGTTTTAGAAAGTGTTGTAATTGAATAATGCCAAAAAATACACAATAATGTAGTGTTGTTCGTTATGAAACTTTTTATATGAAAAAATAGCTATCAATATGTCATTATTAGATTAGAATTTATAATTTTATAACATATAGATTTATTGAGTAACAAAAATCACTAAGGATTATTATTCAACTTTTAAGTATGGATGGTGCATAGGTGTGGTCTTCCTTTTCTAATTAATGTAACAACCTCGGCCCATAGTAAAATATAAAATAAGATTCCTTAGGGAAAGCAACATCAAACACACACACACACACACACATATATATATATAGTGGTGGACATGACTTGGTTTTAGTTACTTAATAATGAGGGTATTCCCTTCTATTCAAATATTTATTATGATTTTCCATCAACCATCTAGCTTTAGATTTCCCACTTTCCAAGCACAAATGAATGATGATGTGGATGAGAAATGCTTACTATCTTGATGACTTGACTATTCATGCTTATGAATCTTAAGAAGATGGTTCCTCTAAGGATGATAAAGATATTCTTCTCTTGCTAGTCTGGACCACATTTTTTTTTAGGGGGTTTCTCTTATGAATGGTGTGAATCTATCAAGTACCACTCCTTTTTCTCCATCAAACTCGACTTTGTTATACTTGTGAGGAGGTTGTTTAATGTTTGGCTTCTATCACCCAACATCTCTATTTATATTTCACGATTGGTTAGGTCCTTGTTGGGGTAATCTCCACCTACTTTCGCTAAACTCAAGAGGACTTGGATTATAAGTCTTGGATAAAAGTATAAGGGAAAAATAAAGGTATTCCCAATTTTTTCTCCCAATCTTATACTAGTGTGAAGGGTGTGAGATTGAAAAGTGTTTTTTCTAGCATTGTGTATGTTATATCTCTTGTTGAAATCTTTCATTTCATGTTGTGTTGATTTACAGTTGGCAACTAGGTTATAATTGCATCGTGATATCAATTGAAAGGCTATGTTTGTCTCCTTGTGTTCTTATTTTTGTCACTACTTGCAAGATTTCTTTGTGTTAGGTTGGGGCTCTTTTATCTCATATTTCTCCCACATCCCATGGTACACATCGCATTTACCTATGGGCTACTTCATCATACAATGGTCTAAGTTATTTCAAAACTCACATTTACCATTATCAAAAACATCAAACATCTATTAACATTGACTTAGATGGTTTGGGAAGGCATGCGAGAGATTTATAGTCTTTTTTTTTATGTATATGCATTTAAGGTTGAATATTTTGAGCTCGAGGAATAAATCAAATATTTGTAAAATGTTTTTTATTATCTAAATGCATTATATAGATAATGAAGAAAAAATTATAACATAAATTTTCAAATAACAAGATTCTTCAAGGCAACATTGGTGTATTGTGAACACGTTTAACAATAATTATAGTTTGTGTCACGAACACTTCATTTTTTCTGTTGGAATGCACATTCATAATTTTATACAAACTATATAGACTACAATTATTTTAACACTAAATAATTTGTCATGTCCTTTAATTCTACACAATAAATAAGCTACTTATTGACAAATTAGTTGTGGATTTGTCCACATGAGCATGCCACATTTCTTGGTGATGCATCTTTTTATCTTGTCATGGATTGATTCATTACTTGATTTATCAATGGTACAATACATGATGATGTGATTATGTATTTCAATTAAAAAATTATACCAATACTTACTTCAGGTCTAGTGTTGATGCTATAATAAAAACTAAATTATACTATCATCTTTTCTTTTAATTTTAACCAAAACCCATCTTACAAAAATACCTTACTATATAATCATTAATTTACTATCAAATTTTGACTAATTTAAAGTGTCACATAGTCATGACTACTTATCTTTGTAATATTCTAATAAGAGATTGTGTTGACTAATCAATAGATTAATTGTGATATACTAATTAAGGGGTAGATAAAATGATAGATTTAGATCAACAAACTCTTGTAAACCGTATAATTCACAATTTAATTGGGTTAACAAATTAGGGTTTAATATTATACTTTAATTCAATACCAAGTACAACTATGACTAGTATAGTCTAAGTTGAGTTTGATTTTTTTTGTTTATTTTTAAATTGTCAAATATTGGTGAAGTAAATGATTTATTAGGAAAAAGACTTTGTAGGTTGTTTGGTTGATTTTACGTTTGATAATAAGACCCTCATTTTTATGACGCATTCAATGAGTTCTAGATCTTGCAACTAGAGGCAACATCAACATCAATCTCCCCAAATTATTTTCCTATCATGAATACAATTACCTTGAATAATTCAAATTGTTTTTGTCACAAATGAAAGGATGTGGTGTGATGGAATTTATGATGAATGTATCTTCTTGACTTTATCAAAGTTAAAAGGACTTTACCAAGCGTATTCATCTAATTTATGTTATATTATGGATGCCTTGGGAAAAATGTCTATTTTCAAGTTGTTTTATGAGCATCTTACTAGGGAGTATGCCAAGTTGATTCTCGTGCATGCACTTCCTAGTTCCAAAATTCAAGCATTGATGGCTCAATCTTCCAAGGGTAGAGGAAAGAATAAGAATCCTAAGAAAAAATATCCTTCAAGTAGTGAAACTTCCTCCAAACTAAAGTAGAATAATAGTCAAATGTCCACTCTCCCTCCTACTAATTCTTCTAATTCATGAGCATCTTCATTTCTAAGAAGAAGAAATGAGATAATTTTTTATTTTATGGAAAATTAGAGTGTGACAAGTCTCATTTATGTAAAGAGGGTAGAGGCTTTAGAGGAAGCTATTGGGAGACAACATGTTGGTGCCTAAGTCTTGTTCCACATGCAAGGGGAAAGATCTTTCTACATGAGCTTTGCATTCTTCTCTAAACAAGTGGATTATTTACTTAGGTTTTTCATATCACATGATCTCCTTGATTATTGTAACCATATGAAGAATCATACTTGGGGTCTTTCACCTCTTCTTAAGATAAGACCATTAGTTTGGTGTAAGTGGGTGTACCATACCAAATATGCATCAAATGATTTTATTGATAAGTAAAAGGTTCATATTGTTGCAAAAGGATTTTTATAGGTCAAGGGAGTTTCCTATGTTGATTACTTTTAGCCTAGTTCACATATGGATTGCATTCATCTTGTACTCTCTTTAGCTACATCTCAAGAATGGTCAGTGTATCAGATGGACATAAAGAGTTTTTTCTTGCATGGGGTTCTTATGAGGATATCTACATGGACCAACCTCCTAGATTTTTGCAAGACCCTTCACTTGTTTGGAGGTGTCATCATTCATTCTATGGTCTCAAATAGACCCCTTGGGATTAGTATGAAAATATGGATAGTTTATTTCTTTCTCTAGGTTTTAAATGTTTCCATTCTCACCCTACAATTTGTACTTGGAGATATGGGGATGATCTTTTGATTCTTGTGTTATATGCAGATGATTTAAATCTACTAGGGTTCTATTTCCATCATTTAGAGTACTCAATGAGCATTAATGGAGTAATTTAATATGATCTACCTCAAATCTTGTATTGCTTCCTTGGACTCCAAGTGCATTAGACTTATGAGGGGATTTTTATTTTCTAAAAGATGTATGCTCTAAAATTTATCCAAAGATTTAACATAGTTGATTGCAAGCTTGTCCCCATAGCTTTAGTCAAATGTTGTATTGTCTACATTTTGTACTACTCCTACAATTGATGCTACTTTGTATCAACAGTTGGTCGGTTGTCTTTTGTACTTGACACAACCAATTTGATATTTCCTTTGTAGTTGGATGTGTCTCATGTTCCTCTTAATAACCTCTCAAAAATTAGTGGAAGGAAACCAAAATTGTTTTGAGGTAGACCCAAGGCATTTCACACTTTGGCATTCATTACACATTAGGATCTTATCAAATTGTAAGCATCATTGAATTAGATTGGGTTGGTGTTGTTGATGACCAAAACTTTAATTTTCATTATCTTTTTCCTTGGTTCTAATCTAATTTCATAGTCATGGAAGAAATAGACACTCATTGCATTATTATCGAGAAAGGCTAATTATTGAGGTGTAGTCTTGTCTAGTAACGAGATTCTTTGTTTTTATCAGTTGTTGATTGCACTTGGATTTCCTCCTAATTATTTGACTAATCTGATACTCCTATAGAGTTATTTTTTTGTCATTAGTTTTGATTAATTCATATAAATTGCCAAATTCATTCGGTAAAGAAGGAAAGTCAAGTCAATAAAAGGAAATAAAGGAAAGAAATTTTCAATAGAGGCAAAGGAAGTCAAGACACCGAGCAAGGAAGAGCAAGGCAAAATGAGCACCGAGCATCGAGAAGTATGTACCGAGCTAC
Organism: Chamaecyparis obtusa; assembly: GCA_027943335.1. Lineage (NCBI taxonomy): Eukaryota > Viridiplantae > Streptophyta > Pinopsida > Cupressales > Cupressaceae > Chamaecyparis > Chamaecyparis obtusa. Next base: position 1,248,930 of record BSBK01002987.1, read on the forward strand.
AACATCTACTAAACTATGAGAAGATACATATTACAGAGCAAGAGAAAAATGTATTGTCGAGCATCACAAGCCGACACAAGGAGAATCTACAAATACATTGAATCTGGACACCGAGCAAAAAATGGTTTACAAATCTTGAGGAAATTGTTTGAAAGAACATTGGATATTTAAATATAATGATTTTGTATGATTACAAGGTGAGATTCAACAATGAGAATTAAATCTAATATATGCATTGAAGAAGTAACAAATGCTAGCACTGCTTAAGGAGATGATTCTAGAATGTTTCCACCACTTCTAGAATTAAGTATAAAGTAGATCAGAGTATGAAAATCAGAGAGAAAGAGTGTATGATGTGAAGGAGAATTTGCAGAGAGCAAGTGATGATCATTCAGAAATAAGTTTGAAAGTGATGAGTAGAGAAGCCACCAGGTAACAGAGCAGTAAAGAGAAGATTGTGAATGTGATAAAGAGTTGAATCTACCAAGTTTAGAGTTGATATTGTGAGTTAAGAACAATATGAGGTAAATTGTTATTGAGCATATAGAGTCTGATAAGCATATGTTGATGCAAGTATTACAGATAAATTTTTTATTGATTAAGTGTGTAATCAGAATTGTAAAATCTCTTAATCGAGTGGATCCTAACAAGTCTTATATTGTAAATCCTTTAACAGGGTACATCTCTTAGATTAGAGTTGTAAAATCCTTTAGCAACATAGACTTAATTGGTCTTTAGACTCTTAACAAGGTTAATACTCTTAACAGGGTAAGCTATCATAAATAGCTAACATTGTATCTCTAATCGAGTAGACTTTTTACTGCAGTAGTGAAGTTTTGTGGGTGTCATCCCCACCACAATTTTTTCCTCTAACAAGGATTTCTACGATACCAAAATCATTGTGTTACAAATTGTGTTTCATGACATTACTTTATAAGTTTTATGTTGTTATATACAAAGTTATGAATTTAGTGAATGATTAAGAAAGTTAGTTTAAAAGTTTTTGGAGTACTGATTCACCCCTCCCCTCTCAGTACTTAGATTTCCATAATTAATCCAACATACTCTATGGTGTGATAATTATAGTTTCATTCATATCTCATGCAACTCAATAAAGGATTATTATACTAAGCATATTGAGTTCCACATATGCTTCATCAAGTAACTCATCCACAATGGTGTTCTCAACTTGGAGTACTCACATATGGAATAGTAGGATGTATAAATATTCCCTAGAATTTTGGTATCCTCATTATTTTTAGTTGTGATCAATGATTGTGGTGATGGAATTTTTCTATGGGGACTCTTCTTGAGTCTTTCCTTCACTTTTCATGTTTTCTTCGCATGTGTTTTTTCTCTTTTGGGGAGGAGTCTTTTTCGACAAGGTTTTCCTCCCTTACCCTATTTGTAAGAGATTTTTTGTAAGTTCCTTGAGAGATTAACATGCAAGGAAAGCTACATGTGACTTTGATCTCATTTATAAGAAACTATGCAGACAATATTTGAGCAAAGGATACTCATGTGACTCAAGCTTGTAATGAAGGTGATAAGGAAAGGCAACTAAGGTTTTGAATCATCCTTATGCTTGACCTTGTACTGTACCTTTTTTATGGGTTGTATTATAGGTTTAAAATTGAATGAGCTAGTATATCTAGTTTATATTTGCATCATTAATTTGTATAATGTGTGGTTTTAAAATGAGTGGAAATGGTTACTGTTGGGTTAAGAATTATTGAATATGGATTTTAAATTTGCATTGGTAAATCTATGATCTTAATTGTTTGAAAGGGATGAATAAGGCATGCTTAGTTCTTTCCTTGTATGACCTTTTATGGGCTACGAATTCTAATATTCCCATCCAAAATTAAAATGAATATTTTCAAATTGGAAGGATATCTTGAACATTCCTATATATTTACAATCCTTGTGATACATGTAACGATTATAAAAGTTACTTTTCTTATGGAATTATGAAAAAATGTCTTATGGCATTCGAGATCAACTTATGGGTTTGTTTTTGTTAATGAAAATATAATAAGTAGGAAGCTAACTAATGTGGGTTTAATTTGTTATTTTCCTATTGGTCAACCAAACTCCCAAAAGCTACAAGATCATGTGCTTATGTTAGGGGATCACTTTTTGTGTTAGTATGATAAAATCAACTAGTTTAATGAATTTAAACTCCTCATACAATATGATTATGCTTACGTATCTATAAGATAACCATGTATGTTGAAATGGAGAATAGATATTCAATTTAGTTAATTTTCACTAGAAACATGCAAATGATGGATACCAAAAGCTAACTATCATATCTTAGGGGATACTTAGGTTTCAGCAAAAAAGTGATGGATATTAGGAGATACCCAGGGCATGGGAAAGAATAACTATATTTCATCAATACCAAACAACTCATAGATGTCAAGGGATACTCCATACTAGGTTGGACTACCTCTTTAAACTAGGATAAGGGTCATAGATATAAAAATCTACCAACTCAAAAGGTGTAGTTAGTTGTGTAAATTTTATTGATGGTCACATGTATTGTGTTGTTACATCTATTCCCTTACTTATGATGACCACAAGTAGTATGTGATTCTTACTTGTCATCACAATTGAAATAAATTGAAAAAAATGGACCCACAATATAATATGGAATACACCAACATTCTTTCTCTTGTCTTAGATGTGCTTAAGGGCTTAGGTGTTAGTAAACTAGGTGAAAGAGAATATGCATGTAAGAAGATCAAATTCACTTCTTTTTCTATATGAATATTACATATACATGTGACATTTTCATGAGTTGATCACTATGCACATACATGTGATGTATGTATGAGATACATCTTAGTATTTTGTTGGTATTGTACTAACATTTTCAAGTGATGTTAGAAACAAGGTAGGAAACACAAATGAGAGAGGGGGTGAATCAGTTGTTTCCCAAAACTTAAAACACTAAACCATTTATCACCATAAAAAATTATATGAGAAAGATAATCATTAAATCATAGCAATGAATAGCACCATAACACAACACCATATTTTCTCATGGAAACCCTGTTAGGGGAAAAACCAAGGTGGGGATCAAAACCACTAGATAATGTACTAGCACATAAACCTTGTTAAAGGTAGAAGGGTAATGCACACGCATTTAGGCACACTACCTAGAGCTCGTTTCTCAAAGACACTAGGGAAGCAACTCAATGATACAATGAAGGGAAACAACCCTGGAATGGACAACGACCCACTATATCATGAACTAGTTGAAAGCATATCTCATGCCAAAACAATTCCAATAAAGTACATTGTTATACAGGCTTAATAATAGATTCCACTCATACCTCTTCTCAGATCTCTGATAGATCAATTTCACTCAGCATCCTTTTTAATACAATTCTTTACATTCACATCTCACCTCTCTCTCAATCACATAAATGATTTCATTAACCAATGTGATCCTTAACATGTAGACTAAGACATATCTTAGATCCAAGCAAATAACCTCAAACATGCCATGATACAAAATCCACACTATAATCCTTTGCAACCTGTTACATCATCTAGTCGGCCAAGAACACCAAATTCAAATGAATTTCATCACAAATCCAAAAGCGATCCAACATATACAATAGGTCACCATTAAGAAATATGAACAAGTTGTTACCAAATTTTGCCTGTACAGGCTAAATTAAGCAAAGCAACTATGTTTCAATCCAAAAGGTACATTTCAAACAAATCTGAATCCATGTTCTTTCAACTTGAAAATCAGTAATTTTTAAAATTATTAATAAACAACCAGTACATTTTAAAAAGAAAGAAGACTTTATTATTCTTTTATGAAAATGTAACTTTATATATAAAAATTATGTAAAAATGTTCCACACAAGGTGTGAAACTAGCTAGAAGTAATCATTGCATTTTGATTTAAAATAATGCATGAATACAAATCTAAGTGGAAAGGTAGAGAGAATGAATAAGGGGTCATTCATTTCCTAGAATGACTGGTTGGTACTAGATGTGCCCTAGTGTCCTCTCCTGCTAAGCATTCCTGCTCCCTGCCATTGTGTTGTCCTATAACCTGAAAATGTGAGAGAGAATGAGTTAGAACTATGGATAGTTCTATGCAATGACTGGTTTAAATTCATCCACATTTAGCCCAAATGATCATTCATCACTTTAAACAAAAATGTAATTTTTATTTATAACATGTTTGCTTCTTGTGCAATACCATATGTCTCATGTTAGCAAGTGGAGCTAAATGTGGCTCCCAAGAGGGTTGAGCCCAGCTTGCTAACTAGAGATAGTGAATCATATTATTAACATGCTAATAATTGTGTGATTAGCTTAAATAGAGCAATAGAGAAAGTATTATGATTCATGATACAAGCATTACAACATCATAATGATCTTTTCAATTAATAGTGATCAAAAGAAGCATGGCATCAGGATGGATCAACTTATTCAATGAATTATGGATCAACTTGTACATGAAAGAAATGCAGAAATCAAGGAAGGTACAACAACTATCCTCATTTGAGTTTTTATTGCAATCATCTAAGGATCGAAAATGAGTAATAATGAAGATATTGATTTATCAAAGCTTCTTAAAAAAAACATCAGAAGATACTACATCCATTATATGAACACCAGAAGCATCTGTTAGAAGAAAAAAAAGAAAAAAAAAGTGCAAAAGAATAAAGAGTAGTCTGTTGTGTTTTAGTTGTATTTTAAAAAGTATAAACTGGGCTTTCACAATATTTTCACATATTTTGTAAAGATCTTAATTGAAAAAAACCCAATAAATTTAAAAAAACCCAGTTTATGGGTTTGGAGAAAACGTCACCTGCACAGTCACAGTCATGAAATCTAAAATGAGCAGCAAAAAAAAAAAAATTGACAAGTATGATAGTGGTAATCATAGTTGCCAAAACTATGAATGTATTATCATAAGTGTGGAAAATAATGACCTTCCAATCAATAGTGCAAAGTGTCAAACATTTAACATGTACCAGAATGAGAGATAACCCGTGAGAGAAAAGCTTAACAATGATACAAAGCTTCAAGGAATGTGTAGAGTCATAACCATGAAGAATCTCCTGGAAGATACATGACTGTCAAAGGTTCATAAACACTGCTCAAATAAACATAAAAGACCAACAGTCATGTTTTATATAGTAAATGAAAGGAAATAATGAAGAGCCTGCGGCCATGGACAATCAAGAGTTCCAAATTTTACATACAAAGATGGAAACCCTCATCCCTTTCAAAACAATGCACGACAGATACATTTAGAATTATGGTAGGTTTGAATGTAACAAAAATATGAACTTCTAAGTCTTTGTAAATACAAGTCACGGAATATGCATGGAAGCCCTATTTCAAATCATGATGGATCAAAGAAGGAGAAAATAGATCTTCAAAATTACCTATTGTAAGTCCCAAATCTGCACAGATGTTTCTCCAGTAAGCTGCAAGAGAGAGAGAAAAAAATCCTCCAGAAACCCTCACTAATTTATTAAATATTATTCAAAATTAATATCTATAAAGTAATAAATCTATATTACTTAATAAATATTAATTAGGTGTAAAATGTAATATTTTTATTTCTATTTTGTGCATTTAAAATCTAATGTAGTTAATATTTATTTCATAGTGCATTATACCATGTAAATAAATATTAAATTAAAAATGCCAAATCTAGAAATGCATGTTCTTATTGAGTCAAGAGAGGGATAGGCTCGCATATATGAGTTTGTCAAGTCTTTACAGGAGGTTGAACTTGTCTTCCAACAATAGGAAGGTATTTAGGGGCTATTTGAGTCATTTTAGGGGAGTTGGAGAATTTTTTTGGTGTCTTTATGGTGGACTTAGATAAACTTGACTTTTTCACCCTTTAGGAGCATTTTTGGAGTAAATTTGGTGGGTATATTTGTGGCTCATTTTCTACATCCGACCTAGTTAGTTGAAGGAGGGTATTTGTACTTAATGAGTTTTACAATTCATTTTTTAGGGAGTTCTGATTATGCACTAGATGTTTTGGTGAGACTTGCAATCTTCTTAGCATCTTGGATTGGCATTTTTTGTAACTCAAGGATATTTTGAATTTAGAGGAGTAATTTTGATAATATTTTGAAGTGTCTGTTAAGATTAACAAGGCAAAAATAAAAATTACATTCAAAAATAACCAATATCAGAAAAAACATAAACCACACAGAAGAGAACAAAAGACACAAAGATTTAACGTGGTTCGCCCAATCCCTGGGCTATGTCCACCAACAGCGAGTCCAATATTATTATTATTCGGTGATTACAATCTAATTACAATCTATAATCCCTTACAACTTGATTCCGTCGCAAGTACTAAAACCATACATTATGAAATCCCTAACCCTAAGCCATATTATACAATATTTTGTCACTTTAAGGTTAGAATGAGTTACAACATGTCGGCCCAAAAAATAGCCGAAAATATGTTAGCCCCAAAAAAATTGTACAATACTTTCCTGATCAGTCACCACAAGCTAACAATCTCCCACTTGGTGACTGATCAGTATCCACACTAAAAAACCTCTCAGTTGGAGACTGATCCTATAGCAATACTAATACCATATGAGGCTCCCACTGGATCGAACCACCCTGGACTCAACTGTTCTTTTATTATGTTCAGTCTAGAAGACCAACTGAAGCTGAACATGAGTTCAACTTCTCCCTTGTTACTACCTTTGTAAACATATCTGCTGGATTATCATCTGTATGAATCTTTTCCAGCTTTAACTTCCCATCATCCAAAACTAACTGAATGAAATGGTACCACAACTGTATGTGTTTTGTCTTTGAGTGCAAAGCAAAATTCTTCGCAAGATGAATGGCACTTTGGCTATCTGTATGCAGAAAATTATCCATATGTGGATGTCCCAATTCTTCCATGAAGAACTCAAGCCATATCATCTCATTGGCTACCTCTATAGCAACAACATAGTCTGCCTCTATAGTGGATAAAGAAACCACCTTTTGTAGTCGAGAAATCCAACTCACTAATGTCCCACCAATAGTTCATACATAGCATGTAGTACTCCGCCTGCTATCTATATCTCCTACCAAATCTGAGTCAACATAGCCTTGTACAGTAGTAGTAGATCCCCCAAAGTGTAAACACGTACTAGATGTACCTCTTAAATACTTAAGAATCCATTTGACTGCATTCCAATGCTCAATACCAGGGTGACTCATATATCGGCTAATGACTCCCACTGCTTGTGCAATATCTGGCCTAGTACATACCATAGCATACATTAAGCTCCCTATAGCTGAAGCATAAGGTACCTTAGACATTTTAGCCTCCTCTTCTGATGTCTTAGGACACATCTCCTTAGTCAATTTCAAATGACCAGGCAAAGGTGTGCTGACAGCTTTGGCATTCTTCATAGAGAAGCGTTGCAACACCTTCTCAATATAATTAGCCTGAGATAAAGTCAACTTCCTATTTTTCCTATCTCTGAAAATTTTCATACGAAAGATTCATTTTGCTGCCCCCAAATCCTTCATAGCAAAAGGATGTGCTAACTGTTGTTTCAATCCCTTAATGTGATTCATGTTAGACCCAGCGACAAGCATATCATCAACATATAAGCATAAAATAATGTAGCTATCATCATCCAACCTCTTAAAGTAAACACAATGGTCAGAATGACACTGAGTGTATCCATGCTTATTCATAAAAGTGTCAAATTTAATATACCATTGCCGAGGTGCTTGCTTCAAGCCATATAAACTTTTCTACAATCTGCACACCAAATTCTCCTTACCTTTGACCTCAAATCCTTGTGGTTGTACCATATATATTTCTTCATCCAAATCACCATGAAGAAAAGCTATTTTAACATCAAGTTGCTCTAAATGCAAATCTTCAGCAACCACAATACTTAAAACAGTGTAAATAGAAGTCATTTTAACAACTGGAGAAAATATCTCATCAAAATCAATGCCTTTTTTTGTGTAAATTATTTTACAACTAAACTAGCTTTAAATCTTTTCATACATCCATCCTCTTCTTTCAGCCTGTAAACCCATTTGTTCTGTAAAGCCCGTTTACCTACAGGTAACTTGCATAAATCTCAAGTTTGATTTTTCAACAAATAATCCATTTCCTTTGTCATTGCAAACTCCCACTGAATCTTTGTATCCACCTGCACAGCTTCATTATAACATTTAGGTTCACCAGCATCTGTTAACAAAATAGAATACAAATAGGGAGAGAATATTTTTGGAGGTCTACTTAGCCTTGTTGACCGTCTAACATTCACTGGGGTGTATGGTATTTGTTGTTGCGGAGCATAAGGAACTATTGAAACATCATCTTTAGGAGTATCATCCAGTACTACATAATCATTTTCTTTCTTCTCATGCTGCTGCAATAGATCTTTGTACAACACTTTCTCATTGAATATGACATTCCTGCTTCTTACAAGTTTATGATTTTTAAAATCCCAAAGCCTATAACCAAATTCCTCATTGCCATATCCAAAAAATAGATATTTCTTTGACTTAGCTTCTAGCTTGGTTCTATTTTTAGAATCTATATGTGCAAAAGCTTCACAACTGAAGGTTTTGAGAAAAAAATAACTCACCTTCTTACCACTCCATGCTTCCTCTAGAATACCACATTCCAAAGGAGTAGAGGGGCCTCTATTGATTAAATAAACAATAGTGTTTCCAGCCTTTGCCCACACATTTAAGGGCAGCCTAGCATGTAAACTCATACTCCTTGCACACTCTATTATTGTCATGTTCATGTGTTCAGCCACTCGGTTTTCTTGTGGAGCCCTTGGTACAATTTTCTGCCTATGAATACCATTAGAAGAACAATAATCTTCCAATTCTGTGCTGCAATACTCACCACCATTATCAGATCTGAGACATTTTAGCTTTTTACCAGTCTCATTCTCAACCAAGCATTTCTATTTCTTAAAAGTTTGAAATACATCAGATTTTTGTCTAAGGAAATAAATCCATACTTTTCTCGTTGCATCATCTATAAATGTAACATAATACAAAGATCCACCAAAGGAAGATATCTGAGCTGATCCCCATACATCTGTATGCACAAGCTCTAATCTCTCATTTTTCTTTTCCTTCCCACTCTTTACAAAACTAACTCTCTTTTGTTTTCCATAAACACAACTTTCCCAGAAATCCATATTGACACATTTCAGACCAGGTAAACTTTCTTTGAATGAAGTAATTTCATACCTTTTTCACTCATGTGCCAGAGTGTTGTGTCAGAACCTACAACAATAGTTTGATGTTATTCCTGCTCAACTGCAGCCACTGTTCCTGAACATTCATTATCTTTTGAAATAATTAAAGTAGAAGGAACAGTATGACCCATACAAAGATATAAGGTGCCTACTTTCACACCTTTTTCTACTACTAAGGAACCTTTTGAAACTTTCCAATTTCTATCATTAAAAGTAACTATGCAACCCTCATCACCCAGTTTTCCTGTTGAAATTAAATTCCTACTCAGCCTTGGAACATGTCTTACCTCTTGTAGTAGCCAATGATTCCCATTCTGCAACTTAATCTTAATTTTTCCCTTTCCAACTATTTGACAGGGTTCATTATTGCCCAAATAAACTTGCCCAAAATCCCCTTAGACATAATCAAGAAAGTAACCTCTATGGGGTGTAGCATGAAATGAAGCCCCAGAATCTAAACCCCGTGAATCATAAATACTTTTTAAAAAAAGAAGCAAGGCATCCTCTTCGGGTTTATTACTTACCACATTTTCCTCCTTGTTACCTTCTTATTTGTCTCCTTCTTTATTCTTTCGAGACCGGCAATCTTTTTTCTTATGACCTGGTTTTCCATAGTACCAACAATCGTTTGGCCCTTTGGATTCAGACCTCTTTCCCTTTGATTTTCCCTTTGATTTCCCATAATTTTCAGAGTTGTTTCCTCTCTCATTGGTCCTACCTCTTCTTTGCGCATTTAAGACACTACCTGATGTGGATCCACCTGATATTTTCCTACAAATTTCCTCACTTAGAATAACACCAATAACATTATCAAATGTTAGGGTATTAGAACTAGAAATAGAGCTACTAACAGTCGTTACCAAGCCATTCCAACTTTTAGGCAAAGAACACAAAATCAAGAGAGCCCTGACTTCTTCATCAAAAAATAACATTGACAAAAGTGAATTGACTGGTAACTATATTAAACTCATTTAAGTGATCAGCAACTGACCCACCTTCCACCATTTTCATATTAGACAAACGCTTCATGAGAAATACCTTATTTGAAGCGGAGGGCTTTTCATACAACTTCTCTAGGGTTTTCATAAAATCTTTAGTCTTCATTGCTTGTGTAATATTGAATGCCACTAATTGTACCAGGCATAATCGAATACTACCAAGAGCCTTTCTATCAAGAATTGTTCAGTCCTCATCAGAAATGCTTGTCAGTTTCTTGGATTTTCCTTCCAACGGCTGCCATAGATCCTTCTGATAGAGATAGTCCTCCATTTGCATTTTCCATAACTGAAAGTTCTTCCCATTAAACTTATCAACCTTCAGCCTACCCTCATCTACCATTTCTTCCACTCGACCGTGAGACTCCCACTAAACCGTGAGATCTTCCTCCAGAGGATAACTGAAAACAACTTCGCTCTGATACCACTTGTTAGGATTAACAAGGTAGAAATAGCAATTACATGCAAAAATAACCAATATCAGAAAAAACATAAACCATACAGAAGAGAATAGAAGACACAAAGATTTAACATGGTTCACCCAATCCCTAGGCTACATCCACCAATAGCGAATCCAATATTATTATTATCCAGTGATTACAACCTGACTACAATCTGTAATCCCTTACAGCTCGATTCTGCGGCAAGTACTAAAACCATACATTATGAAATCCCTAACCCTAAGCCATATTATACAATATTTTTCCGCTTTAGGGTTAGAATGAGTTACAACATGTCGGCCCAAAAAATAGCCGAAAATGTGTCGGCCCCAAAAAATTGTACAATACTTTCCTTATCAGTCACCACAATCTAACAGTGTCTTGTCTTCTTCCTTTTCTGCATTTCAGTGTATTTCTTAGTGATTTGATCAAAATACTTGTGAAGTAAATCTTTTTCCTGGTATTTTTGTCTCACATGGTATATCTCTTTCATGTAGAAAGTATGTTGTGCAAGTTATTGTTTGTCTATAAGATAAAATTAGCCTTTGTAATTGTGAAGTCTCCTTCATGTTACTAGATAAGTATATGAATACCTTGTTATAATAACTGAGAGGGGAGGTGAATCAGTTAGATCAGTTATCCTACATTTCCAAATACAAAGATGTACCTTATAAAACAATTCCAACAAATTATGCAGCTTGGTAACATAAAATATCAATCTATCTGTTCAGTTTACTGATTACCAGTAATTATCCAACTGCAATTACCGACTAAATCAACTATGTAGTATGTAAAGTATGATAGTAAAACAATCATAACAAATAACACACAACACAATGATTTAACGTGGAAATCCTACTAAGGGAAAAACCACTTGGGACCGGTAACCCAAAATAATTCACTCTTCTGAAGTGAGCTCGGTGAAGAGCCAACCCTGTTAAAGGTTACATTACACACTGTTAGGTGTGACCTAATTAGAGGATTTATTACTAACAGTTAACTTTTGACCAACATTCACTATGGGGTCAACAAGATAACACTTTACATTCAACAAATGTCATAGGGTAGAACATAAGACTGTTAAGTCCACTCGGTTAAGAGATTTTCTGAATCAATGGTTAAACTGATATAGTACTGATCTGATTCAAATGCAACTCAATTGAAAATATTTATATCTATGCTAAGCCCATATAAACCCTATGATCATTAATCAATTTCACTTCCTCAATATTTCTCAACTTACTTTCACTCGGTAAATAGTTATCTGACGCTCGGTAATGTTTACAGCTCGGTTCTTTTACTAACTAGTTTGATCAAGCATGCATGAATAAAGTCTTCACGTGAAATCTCTGCAGTCTTCTTCTTTCTGGCATGTTTCAATAATGAAATCCATATCTCTTATATAGACAAGTAAAACATTTTCATATCACCCATTAGATTTTGTCTCTTAATCTCCTTCGTCCATTTTGTCGCTTAAACCTTCCTCGGCAGATGTGTCATTAACATGTTTCAATCTCATCCTTTAGATCTTCTCTGAATTTTGTCAGTCGTGGATCTCATAACAAACTTTATCCTTAACCTCGAAGTCATAACAATTTATAGCTCATCAAATTTAGTCGGTTGTTCTTAGCATTTAATGTTTTCATCCATACTCAGTCAATATAGAAATGTGTCAGTGATAACTAATTAACTAGCTTGGTTAATACTGTCACTCGGTATACACTGCACTGGCTCAGTGTATACATAAATCTTCAATTACTGACCACATTGACATGTTCAATTTTAAATCTTTTCTTCATAATAGATTAATGTAGCATGCTCAAGTCAACAATATAAAGCCATAGACTCATCAATAAGTTACCCAATATTTACCTTATCCTTATCTGTCATATCCATCTTTTCCTCATGTAGATATCTCAATTCTTCATCTTTTCTTCCTTCAATAAATGTTCAGATGTTTATAACTATCATGATAAGTACTGTCAAAACTAGTTGACATCAATGATAACATATTGACTGATTTAATCATTTTACCTATCATTTCAATAGCTCGGTGATCTCTAATCACTGTTCTTTCAGTTTATCATATATTCAATCAATTGTAGTTCATCAATCTCTCCCTTTGGCATTGATGGCAACACAAGCAATATGAAAATATGTCATACACATACCAAACATGTATTCTACAACTATGTAAGTAAATGTTGTAGCTCGGTAAGCTCTCCCTAGCTTGATATTTAATATGTTTAATCACTACAAAACATAATAGCATTACAAGAAAACTCTCCCTGCGGTTTTGATCTTTTCAGTTCTTAGATTCTCTTTTGTTCTCAGCAATAAATATTCAAGTCTCTATCTTTCTACAATCTCTCTTTGTGTTATCACTAGCTAATTTTTCATATTCATTCTCTTTGATCTTCTCTCCCTTTGACAACAATGCCAAATAAAATATACAAACAACTCTTCAACAGCTAGTATTTCTCTATTGTTCAGTTCATATCTTGTACCTTCAGTGTACATATAAACAAATTTATGTTCCACCTTCTAAAATCTTTCACAACCTTAGACAAAAATACAAAGAGTGAGCTATGTGCATGAACATGAAAGATCTTTTGATAAGTATAGATTGATGCAACCTCCAAATCACCTTAGTGACCGATAGATAGGGGATGGACCCCAAGTCTAGTCCTCAAATATTCAAATGTGTCCTTCGGTAAGGGTTTAGTAAATATATCAACAAGTTGTTCCTTAGATGTTACAAATTTCAGTTTCACCTACTTCTCTTGAACTTGTTCCCTCAAGTAGTGATACTTAATAGATATATGTTTTATCTTTGAATGCATCACAATATTCTTAATATATAGCACTAGTGTTATCACAATATATAATCACCAGGTCAGTGATTACCTCATTCATCCCTTCCAACACTTGTCTAATCCAAGCAATATTTGAACAATTTGTAGCAGCAACAACACTCTGCTTCAGCAGTAGACTGAAAAATGCATGCTTGTTTCTTACTAATCCAAGTCACAAGCCTTTCCCCTAAAAAGAATGCTTCACTGGTTGTGCTCTTCCAATCATCTATGTTTTCAACCCAATCTGCATTGGTGTAAACTCTAAGTTCAAATTTTCCTTCAAATGTGTACCATAAACAATAGTCTTTTGTTTTCTTCAAGTATCCCAAAATTCTTTTTACTGCAACTATATGTGAATCTTTAGGATTGGCAGAAAATCTAGCCACAATCCTCGCTGCATGTGCAATATCATGCCTACTGTGTACAACATACATCAATTTACCAATCATAGATCGGTATAGAGTCTGATTTACTTCTCCAGATTCATCATCCTTTGTCAATTTATAGCCAGTTACCATCGATGTTCCCCCTGGTTTAACATCTTCCATACCAAAAAATTTCAATACTTCTTTAATGTATTTTGATTGAGTGATAAAAATCCTATCTTTTTGTTGTATAACCTGCAAACCTAGAAAGAATTTAATCTCTCAAACATAGACATCTCAAATTCCTTTCTCATGTCATCAACAAAAGATTTGCAAATTAGATCTTGTCCTCTAAAGATTATATCATCAACAAATATCTCAACAATCAAAATATTATCATCAGATCCTCCTTTCATGTACAAATTATTATTTTCACTAGTTCTTACAAAACCAATACTTATAAGATAAGCATATAGTATTTCATACCATGCCCTCAGTGCTTGCTTCAATCCATACAAAGCTTTGTGTAGTCTACATACCATGTCTTCTTATTCTGATCAACAAAACCTTACCGAAGGAAACATTTGAATATTTGAGGACTAGACTTGGGGTTTGTCCCCTGTCTACCAATCACTGAGGTGATCTGGAGGTTGCATCAACCCATACTTATCAAACGATCATTCATGTTGATGCACATAGCTCACACTTTAGATTTTTGTCTAAGGTTGTAAAAGATTGTAGAAGTTGGAACAGAATTTTGTTTATCTGTACACTGAAGGTACAAGATATGAACCGAACAACAAAGAAATACTTAGCTATTGAAGAGTTGTTTGTATATTTTCTTTGGCATTGTTGTCAAAGGGATAGAAGATCACAGAGAATGAATATGAAAAATCAGTTAGTGAGACCACAAATAGAGAGAGATTGCAAAAAGATAGAGACTTGAATATTTGTTGATAAGAACAAAAGAGAATCTAAGAACTGAAAAGATCAAAACCGTAGGGAGAGTCTGCTTGTAATGTTGTTATGTTTTGTAGTGATTAAACATATTAAATATCAATCTATTTGTTTAGTTTACCGATTACCAGTAATTATCCAACTGTAATTACCGACTAAATCAACTATGCAGTATGTAAAGTATGATAGAAAAACAATCATAACAAATAACACATAACACAATGATTTAATGTGGAAACCCTACTAAGGGAAAAATGACATGGAACCGGTAACCCAAAATAATTCACTCTTTTTGAAGTGAACTCAATGAAGAGCCAACCCTGTTAAAGGTTACAATACACACTGTTAGGTGTGACCTGGTTAGAGGATTTATCACTAACAGATAACTTTTGACCATCATTCACTATGGGGTCAACAAGATAACACTTTACATTCAACGAATGTCATAGGGTAGAACATAAGACAGTTAAGTCCACTCGGTTAAGATATTTTCTAAATCAATGGTTAAACTGATACAGTACAAATCTGAGTCAAATACAACTCAATTGCAAATATTCAGATCTATGCTAAGCCCATATAAATCCTCTAATCATTAATCAATTTCACTTCCTCAATATTTCTCAACTTACTTTCACTTGATAAATAGTTCTCTGACGCTCGATAATGTCTGCAACTCGGTTCTTTTACTAACCAGTTTGATTAGGCATGCATGAATAAAGTCTCCATATGAAATCTCTGCAGTCTTCTTCTTTCTGGCATGTTTCAATAATGAAACTCATATCTCTTATAGAGACAAGTAAAACATTTTCATATTAGCCATTAGATTTTGCCTCTTAATCTCTTTCGTCCATTTTTTCACTTAAACCTTCCTCGGCAGATGTGTCATGAACACATTTCAATCTCATCCTTTTGATCTTCTCTTAATTTTGTCAATTGTGGATCTCATAACAAACTTTATCCTTAACTTCGAAATCATAACAATTTTCAGCTCATCAAATTTAGTTAGTTGTTCTTAGCAGTTAATATTTTCATCCATACTCGGTCAATATAGAAATATGTTGGTGATAACTAGTTAACTAGCTTGGTTAATATTGTCACTCGGTATACACTGTACTAGCTCGGTGTATACAAAAATCTTCAATTACCGACCACATTGACATGTTCAATTTTAAATTTGTTCTTCATAATAGATTAATGTAACATGCTTAAGTCAACAATATAAAGTCATAGACTCATCAATGAGTTGTCCAATGTTTACCTTATCCCTATTTTTCATATCCATCTTTTCCTTATGTAGATATCTTAGTTCTTCATCTTTTCTTCCTTCAAAAAATGTTTAGATGTTTGTAACTATCATGATAAGTACTGTCAAAACTAATTGACATCAATGACAACATATTGACTAATTTAATCCTCTTACATATCATTTCAGTAGCTCGGTGATCTCTAATCACTATTCCTTCAGTTCATCAAATATTCAATCAGTTGTAGTTCATCATACCTTTCAATGAAATACTATTGTATAAACATATTGTACCTAGAGTTGTATAAGTTGTTCATTTTCATCTTGGAAATCTGTTGGCAAACAAATTTGTCTTCTCTTTCTAAATGAACTTTATGAGTACTCTATGCCTTTGAAGACAAACAATTCATCAACAGTTGGGTAAGCATCAAAGATTGCTTCCCTCTGAATTTTTCAAGGTTCATCTTCTTTCTTAGATATTCAATGAATTTTTAACCCAAAAGAAAATACTTACACTTTTGACCGAAAAGTGTAGAAGGATCACTCAAGTACTCTTTGGTACTGAGGTATTTTTTAGAATATAAAGATGCTAGATGAAAACTACAAGGAAGCAAAGTTTCGCTAACTTTCTAGAAAAAGAACTCACTAGATAAAATGGCAAAAGAGAATTATTAGGAAAAATCCAATAATAGCAATGCATAAAAAATCCATGCAAAGAATAAGATATACAAGTTCTCAAAGTAACTGATACACCACTGATTTCAACTCAAAGATTCAAATCAAGCTATGCACTTATATATTTATATTTGATTCGATCAAAGTCTAACCAAAAAGAGCCATAAACTGTTTCTTTCCATAAATTCTCAAAAGGAAACTAAATCTATCTATCAAAAATTTCTAACCCTTTCAAAATTTAATGCTCGAGCATTTATAGTTTGAGGTCCGAGAGAGCCTCCAGAAAAACCCGGCCTCTCGGACATAGCAAAAATAGTTAAAAACCAGTTACACATTTAAATGAGATTTTTTAAGACACATGTCCTTTAAACAAAAAAGATAAAAAGTCACCCAGAAATCCACTAATTTCCTCCAAGATCCTCCGATGTGGCAATTTGTACCAACTTCCAAGTTCGGAATGCGTTCACCAATTCTTGAGCCAGCTATGAGTGCAAGTTCTTTAGACCAATTAGCTTGGCACAACACACATTTTTCTCCCATTTCAGCTCCTTAATTCTCTGCAACTGTTTGGATAACTATCCCCTATTCAATAGTAACATGGATTCTACATTAGCTATCTTGGTGAGGTCTTGAACAGTTGGTCCCTCATTTTCTTTAAGGGCATTCATGGTATCTACAAAAACCTTAACCATGGCATCGGCATCCCTGCTGCCCTCATCAATTTGTAAAATGCTTGAAGGTTTTACTATTTTGATATCCTTCAAAGCATTGGCATGCATGTCTTTAACTTCCTTCTCCATTGCCCTAGCCTGTGAAATTACAGCTTTAAACAACACCCTCTTCCAGCAAAGATTTTGTTTCAAGATAAATAGCATGTAGGGATCAATTAACTTCATGGGGTTCTCTGCTAAAAACTGAGCTACTCTGTATATCTCTATCTCTTGAACTTGGATTACGACAGCTGCACATTTTTCCTCTTCTAACTCCCTGCCAGGGATTAGACTTTGAATTTCACCAAGAAATGCTTCTCCGTCCATGCAAGTAGATACAAACTCTCGAATGAAGGTGCATCCTTCATCAATGATACCATCTATCCAGGTCTTCATAACCTCCATCAAAACTTTAGCATGTTGCATTTGCTTTACTAACTTTTTACTTTCAGCTGAATTCAGATCAAAATCCTGTGGGGACTGGGCTAGCGGAAGTGCTCCAACATCAGTGAGAGAAGAGATGAACTCAGCCATGTTAATCACCAGTTGTTTTAGTTCACATTTTTCCCTTCCATCCTTATGTGACTATCCCAGCATATGATCCGCCAAAATTTTGAAAAGATGATCCCTGGAATCCCCAATTAAAACACCAAGTTCCATTTTGGTAACCTCGAAGTCTTTCACTTCAGGCTCTTGGACTCCTTGCTTAGGCTTAAAGGGAGCTATTTCTGTAGTTACCTTTCCGGTAGAGGGATCAGTGGACAACCTTGCATTACTTTTCATCTGTTGGGCCTTAGGAGTTCGGATGGCATACTTTGTGATGATCTCCTTTAGTGGCACTGAAATAGGCTTGAAACTCCTCTTCTTATTCACTGAATCAAATAGCCAGGGGGGAATTGAACTAGTAACCATCTGTTTGTCAGGTGTTTTAGCAGGAGTATCCTCAGGTTGGAGAACCTCAGGATTACTAGTAGATATTCCCTGATTCTTCTCCCGTTGTTCTGGTGAAAAATAAATCTCCTCATCATTAATTTCAATGTCAATGTAATCAGACCCCGGGGATGCCATCTGAGAGAGACTTTCTGATCTTGTTCTAGCCCTCATCCTCAATGGAGTAGGATGTCCACTGGGTGTTACTTTTTTCTTAGGAGATGAAATCTTACCTGCATTAGGAATCAAAGGAGACACGTTAGGTAAAGCATGATTCACATTCATTGAAGAAAAGTCTGCATAACGTTTCTTAAGAGGGGGGGCTCTTTGTTCTTTTCTGCCTTTTCTTTGTCAGCCAGGCCTCTATGATCCCAAAAATGGTTCTAGCTCTTATCTTTATGTTATCTTCTTCCTTTCTTGCCCAATCTATGACCAGGGAACTTTCTATTTCTTGAATATCAACATCTAAACTTGTGATCTCAAAAGCATCCTCATCTATTCCACTTGTATCAAATTTTAACTGCAGTAGCTCAATCTGTGGAACTAGGAGTCTAGAGTGGTCCATTTTCCTAACTGCTTTTTCATCACTGAGATCTTCCCATAGATCCTCAATGTGTGAACTCGGTGATGGATAACTGCTTAAACTCAAAACTTGTCTAGCAAAGCCTTTATTATCGAAGCCTCTCCTTAGTTCATAGAACTGCATGTGAAAGCTTACCAGATTACTACCTATCATCAAGGCATCCATCATATTGTTGCAGACCAATGTTCCCAACTTAATCAGAAACATTGAAGCCCATTTTTCCTCTGGCAAACTGTTCTTAATCACCGTGAACAACAGCCTACAGACTTCAACCAATATGAAATAGTCAAAAGAAAATCTAGGGAGCTTGAGAGTTTCTTCATCAAAACCTCCAATCCAGATATAAGTAAAATGTGAAAATTGAATATAAAAACTCCCATAAGTTTGAACTAACTTCTAGGCTTCCAATGATATTCTCTGGTTTGAAATTCCTACCAATTATTGACATAGTCTTCCAAGGAAGACATCATGAACTCTTCTGTAATCTCCCAAAACCCTATCTTTCCTTAACAAGGGACAATATTCATAAATGTTTAGGTCTTCACTCCATGGTGCATGTGGAATAGCTCCCAAATCTTGTGTGCATGCAAGACAGTATATTAAATAGGAGGACATAAAGAATTGTTTCTTAATTGCTTGAGCCTGTTTGAGCTAGTCTCTCAAAGAGCTGGCAATGATTTTTGCCCAATCAAGATGTTGTCTTCCTTCCAAAACTATCTCTATGAAGTGGTACATCCATTATTCAAAAAGGAGAACTTTCTCAGAACCTTTCACTCAATGAAGCAAAACCATTATATTGTGAATATGTGGCTTCATATGCTCTTTGGTCAAGACTTTGGGTAGATGGGATCCTCCCTTATAGAAATTTTTGGTCCATTTCCGGGCCATGTAACTACGATTTTTGTCTGTATTCTCCCAGAACTAAGCGAGTGACTGGGTGCGGGTAAAGCTGGCGAAGGATTCATCTAGGATTTTGAACTCGGACATAATAGGCTCTTTGTTCACAGGTATCAGGGTTTGACCTTCAACATTCACTATGTATTTAGACTTGACATCATATCTATTGATGCATTGTTGAATTAACTCCAGACTTACAACTGACGGAGGGAAAGTCGTAGCTTCTAACAACCCACTTGACAAAAACTCTAAACTATAATCCTCTATTTTATGCTCTATGAGATGATCCACCATCTCTTCTACCTCAACCCCTAACAGGTCTGTGTCCGTATTAACAGAGGCATGACATTCCATGTTCTTGAGGTTCCCAAAGACGTGCATACTAGACCTCATCTTTTCTACTGGGAAACAAACAAAAACAACCCCCCTCCTTGAACAAATATTATCAAACAGGAACAGGAAATAAAAGAGATCTTTCAGTGGCTACCTGTTTTCCGCAGACTCAAGAAAATAATTCCCTCTTCCACGACCGAGACTCTGCAGGATTATAAAAGAAAGAAGAGAGTTTACAGGAATACTTATATTTTGAGGACACATGCCATAAAGGATCGACTTAAGGGGCATTAAATGGAAGCATTAATTAGAATGAAGTAGGCAATGATGATTTGACAACGGAGTGTCTTTGAAATCTGCATCCCTTATAAATATCATTAACTTTCTTTAAGTAACATCCCTCGCTCGTGTTAAGCATTTCTTTTACCGCGACCCAAATCTCCACTCCAGATTTACCCCGTGGCTCCCATCTTTTCAAGACTATCCACATTTAGAACTTCAACAATAACTTCACTGCCAACTAACATCATCTATCCTTTCAGCTGTCACATCACTCCTCGATTTGTCCACCATCTCTTCTTGAACTCCTTTGAACTGCTTCGAACCCATGTTCAAATAGGTTCGAAGTGGTTCATTGCTAAAGGATGATGTAGACCAGGGCCCACCTCCATAAACCAATCGTTAGAAAAATAATCTTTGATTGAATTGTTTCGAACTAATTTGAACCAAAGTTCAGAGAGGTTTGAAGTGGTTCATGGGAAGCATAGGTCTTGGGAAAGACTTAACCAAGGAAAGCTGACTTTGAAACAAACGATCTCAAAGACTAAAACTTGATGATTTGAAGGCTAGGCGAACTTGGAGAATTGCTAAAGAAAGACCAACAAGGGAACGATGCTAGACTAGACTTTAAATGAACAAGCAAAGAAGGGTCAAAGACACTTTCACATAGCGACTCTAACTAACCCTAACAAAATCAAAGAACATTGTTTCTTTGTTCTTTATAGTATCCATCAAAGTTTGGTGTATCACCTTAGTTAAATTTTCAATTTAAGTCCTTTGCATTTAGTTCTATTTCTTTTCTGCAACTTCTCTCCCTTTTCCTTCTAGAGTTTGAGTTAGTTTTGAAGAGAAAATAGGTGATTATCCAATAGGAATCAACCTAAGATCTAGAGGTTTCACTTCAAGTTTTGCATATCCCACAAGTAGAAGTGATTCCTATATTATGTCAGATTATTAAACTTTAGATTTTAATAGGGTGCAAATTTTATGCATAACACAAGCATCGTGAAATACCGCAGAAAAAACAAAATCATCTCTATCTCAGAAATCATCACCATCTCTGCACTGCTCATCATGAACACCAAACAACAAACTCTTTCGTCAAAGAAATACTACTTTCACGTCTCCAAATCATGAACTAGACCATATAAGGACACCAATACCAGTCTTGAATACACCACCAGATTAGAAACAATAAATATTGCATAACTAGTCATTACCAATCCAAAAATCACAACCCTATCATTTCTAAAATTAACCAGAAATGTGTTGGCTAAAAATTTTGTAAGCCGCTAAGACTACACCTTACAAAATTGTAACTTTAGACAATGGTACAATGAGATAAATCTCTCCTCTCAGCAATAGGGGAGGCTCCCTTCTTACCGTAGGTGGCTTCAGGAGGATTTCAACTAGAATGAAATAAGGATGATAATTCTAATCTTTTCCTCTATTTTCAAGAAAAGATTTACAGGTAAATACAACTTATTAATTCTACAAAGATCACCTACTGCTACGATAATATCAGTGACTTAGCAATTGATGTAAGAAAAACTCCTAAGGTAGCAGTTACTAATATATTTGGTGAATTAAAAACAAGGGCCCAAAGTCTCTTGTGATTAATCCTATTTTGAGATAGTGAGAATCAATAGTGAGGCTCAAAGTCTCTCACTAATGATTCTGAAATTTAAAGAAAAATACTCAGACTTGAAGCTCAAAGTCTTCAACTCTCAGTATTCGCAGCCACTACTACTATAAAAATTCCCTTCCTGTAGCCCAAAGTCTCTCAAAAGATGAATTGAAACGTCCAATGATGTATGCAAGTTTAGCTTTAGAAATGAATTCAAGAAAGATTTTATCAATGCAACGTAAGAAAACACCATTCAATCTCTAGATCTACAACACAAAGTCTAAAGAATCTTGTCACTTTTATTCACTTTTGATAACTCATACAATGGAACACAAAGTTTTCATCACCTAAGTTCTCAAGTATAGCCTTGCTTGCTTCAACAAAAGATGAAAATATTTACAATGAACTCTCCTTTATATAGGAAAATAGAAGAGAGAAAAGTTGAGAGAAAAGGGGAAACCCTTAACCACTTTGACTTATTCAACTAATTACTAGAAAACTTATGACTTATTCAAATTTGCATGCCTAATGCACGTGCAACCTGATTGCATGAAGTGATTATACAGGTACATGTTATCCTGTATTTACAAAAAATTTCACTTCACACAATCTATCATATCTATTCTACTTAAAGCATAAAAATATTAAAGACAATCATGTCTTTACACAGTATTCACAAAGTCTGCAAACTTCTTAAGAGACTCATGAACAACTGCTTCATCTGGAGCCCTTGTATGTTGTGCAATAACTGTCACTCTCTAATTTAAATCTGTACTTTCAGCAATAGCATTTCTATACTCAATCAGCTGGCTTTGCAAATGATCCAACAAGGTTTTGTAGCCAGTTAGTACATCAATCATATCAAAGTCAAAATTATCCGCCTCTAATTGTAACTAAATAACCTTTGTGAACATAGCTAAAATAGCTTTGTCTTCAATGAGTTCTCCCTCTTCCATGATTAATTGACACCTTAATTGATGAAAGACACCATTAATCATGTTCTCATAACTTTTAAGGCTTTCAACACATTATCAAAACGTTCAAATCATAGAGGATACTTTTACGAATTAACAAGAAAATTGTGTAGGGTTGCCACAATTTTGTGATCTCAAAATTGAGGACAACAGATGGCTCTAACTAGGGAACGTACCTCATTTTTTCTTAGAAATAATGAGGAAAGTAGAATCTAGACCTCTAAGTGCCTTCATTTACTCCATTGGGTTATAGAGTCAGGCAACCAAAAACAAAAAGACTCAAAAACCTAAAAATCTAAAAAGACTTGGACATTATGTACAAGGGGTACTTATCTGGAGCTCATTCAAAATAATGCTTCAGATGTTGCGCACTATATGGCAGTGCAAATGAAGTTCCATCACAATAAGCCAATAGGAAACTATTTTCTCCAACTACTTGATGAATTGTGAAAGGACCTCGCCAAAGAGAATCAAACTTGCCATGCATACCCTTTGGTTCTCGCCTTTTATCCCACAGCAGGACACGATCACCAAATTGGAAGTCTCTCTGCTTAAGTTTTTTATCAAAAATATTCTTGACTTGTTGTTGATGTGTTGTAAGTCGATCAACCACCTAAGTTCTTTGCTCCTCCAACTGGTGCATAAACATGATTCTTTTATCCAGATAATTCTCATAAGTTCCTTCTTCAATGGCCTTAGCCAACTTAAGAGTAGGAAGCTCCAAAGTTATGGGAATTTTTGAATTTAAGCCATAAAGGAGCTGAAATGGTGACATACCAATAGCTCTCTTAGGTGTAATCCTATCCGCCCATAAAGCGTCAAACAAAGCCTTGTGCTAGGACCTTTGATTATCATCCACAAGCTTGCGAATGATAGTAACCAAATTTTTGTTACTGGATTCAGTCAGACCATTTCCTTGCGGATAATAGTCAAATGAATGTGAAAGAGTAATATCGTGTTCAAAACAAAACTGAGATATCTCTGATGAGGAGAAAACTGAAGCATTGTCTTTCACAACTTTATTAGGTACCTCGAAGCGAGAAATAATATTCTCCTTCAAAAATGAACATACTACTAATGATGTTGCATTCTTGACTGGAATTGCTTCAACCCACTTAATGAAATAATCAATTACAATCAAAACATATGTATGTCCTGCACTGGATACTAGATTAATAGTACCAATGAAATCAAGGCCCCATTGGTGAAACAACTCCTTAATCACCACCAGCTTCAAAGGTAATGTAGTGAGCTTTTGTTTTCCCACAAACTGCTGACAAAGATCACACTTGCGTACCCAACTGTAAGCATCTTGAAAAAGAGTTGGCCAGTAGTATCTTGCTCGAAAAATCTTATGAGCAGTCACAGGTGCTAAAAAATGCCCACCACATGCCAAATCATGAAATGACTCTAGCAATCTATCTTGTTGTGCTATATCCACACAATGAAGGAATATGCCATCAATGGTATGCTTATACAATCCACTATCCCAAAGAACAAAGTGAGCAGCTCTCAACTTCAAACTTCTTCTTTGCTTGTAAGTCAAATGATCCGGACACACACCATATGTGAGAAAATATGTGATGTCAGAGTACCATTCATCAGTTGTACTTACAAACAAAACTCTGGGTAAATCCTTAGAAGTTGCTTTATCAAGTTCATTTTCAGCCATAAGCTGACACAAACCTTTACCACAAACTAACTTAGTTGGTTTGATCTCAATATCATATACTTGGATCTTAGCTATCCAATTGCCCCTCTTTGTCCCAAATTCCTGTTGTGTCAAAATTGACTTGACAGTTGTATCAGGAACCAAAACTTCAACATGTGAGTTGAGAATGTAGAATCTAAAGTATTTAACTGCTTTTATGACTGCAAAAGCATTCTTCTCCATCAGTGAATATTTCAACTCATGTGACTTAAGAGGAAAACTCACGAATGCAATAGGAGATTCTCTATTTTCATCATTATTTTCCATGAGAATAGCTGACATAGTATTCTCAGAAGCATAACTGTACATGATAAATCCCTTAGTATAATCTGGACAGACTAACATTGGTGCTTGAGCAATTGCTTCTTTAATTTCTTTGAAAGCAGCCTTTCCTTCAACACTCTAGTGAAATACTGATACTCCCTTCATCATATTTGAGATATGACGAGTCTTCTCTGCGAAGTTTGGAACAAATCTCCGTAGGAAATTAACCTTTCCAAAGAAAGAATGAATGGTTATTTTCTTGTAGGTAATGACAAACTTTGAATAGACTTAACCCATTCAAGATCAATTTTTATTCCTTCCTTAGACACAATATGTCCAAGAAGTTTACCTTCTGTAACCCCAAAAATGGACTTTTTAGGATTGAGGGAAATTTTGTGTTGACGACACCTCTCCACCACTTGACGTAGATGATATACATGATCTTGCCTTTGCTTGGAGAAAATAGTAAGATCATCAAGGTAAACCACAATGAATTTATCCTTGATATCTCGAAAGGCTAAATCCATAGCTCGCTGGAAGGTAGCACCAACATTGATCAATCCAAAGGGCATCCTATTGTAAGCAAAGGTACCCCATGAAGTTGTGAATGTCATTTTTTACTGATCATCTTCCCTGACTTCAATTTGATTGTAACCAGAAAATCCATCAAGCATGGATAACATCTGAGAACCAGTCACTGTCTGTAAAACATGATCCATGATGGGCAAAGAATAATTATCCTTCAAGGAGGCTTGATTTAGATTACGGGAATCCACACAAATGCAGATTTCACCATTCTTCTTTCGCACTGGGACGATATTAGCCACCCATGTAGAATGCTGAATTGGGAAGATTATTCTAGCATCTAACATCTTCTAGATTTCTGACATAATAGTGCTAGAAATTTTGGGATTATACTGGTGCTACTTTTTCCTGAAAGGAGTAGTTCCAACTTTGAGAGGAATATCATGTTGCAACACTTTGGGACAAAAATCTTTCAAATCATCATATGAGTATGCCAAAACATCAATGTACTCATGAAAAAGATCAATAAATTGATCTCGTTCCTCAGGTGTACAACATTTACCAATATTTACAAATTTAGGATAACTCTCTAATCCAAGATTATATTTTTCAGATTCCATAGCAGAGCTTGGTCCGGTTTCTTGTTGATTTTTGACATCAATTCATGTTTATCAAACAATCATTCTAGAGAAACCAAGCCATGAGGAATTTTATTTCCTTTCAGCTGAATGAATTCTTCACCAGTATTAGGATCTTTCCTAGAGATTTTCTCTCAAGGAGGAGAACTACTACCTTCAAAATACAATTCTTCAAAATTTTCTCCTGTCTCTAGGAAATTGATGATCTAGTTATCATCATTGAAGACTTGCCAATACTCAGAATTATCAGGAACACTTGGACAAAAATCTAACTGAATTGAATATCTATCTTGTTCAAAACTATTATGAGGAATCAAGAGAGTTGCAAATGCAGCAAGAGAATCAGCTTTATCATTAAATTCTCTTGGAACCATAGAAATATTAAAGGCATCAAGACCTTCAATATAATCCCAAACCAAGTTTCTATAATGCTTCAGTCTTTCATTCCTTGTTTGATACTGATTCCGAACTTGACACACAACAAGCTCAACATCTCCTTGAGCATGCAAATTACGAATCCCCTTATTTAGAGCAGCATCAATACCCAATATCAAAGCTTCATATTCAGTAGTATTATTGGTATTATCAAACTACAGTTTGAAAGAATATGGAAAGAACTCACCTTGTGGAGAAATTAAAACAACTCCAGCACCCGAACTAATTGATGAGCAACTGCCATCAAACTCTAATGTCCATACTTCATTTGTACTTGAAGTACTCGCATCATTAGATGAAGAAGAACTTGTATCATCATTTACTTCCATCAGTTCTTCATTATTCATAGATACTTCTGGAACATGATCAGCTACTTGATCCTCGATTGCATCCGCAAACCTATCATTATCACATGATAACATAGATACATCTGAAGGCCAGTCTTCAACAAATTCTGAAATATAATCAATATGAACGTAATAATTACCCATTCTAGCTGACTCAAATAAAATTTGAGCCTGAGCATCATCAAACTTAACAACAACATATTTAGTTTCCCTTTCAAGAAGCAGCTTCTGCATATTGCCCTTCACAGGTATCCATGCTTTAGACATGTCCATGTTAAGTTCACCGCCTACATCTTTACAGAAGTTTCGACCAAGCAATATACCATAGGAAGCAGGAACATCGGTGACTAAAGCAGTCATCTTGATTTTCTTTTCAGGGAAAGATGCAAATGCAAACTGAGCATCTTTGATTTACCCTCGAAGAGGCACTTGTTTATTCTCCATGGAATAACAGTTTCCAAAATTCTTTGTCAAGGTAAGACCTAAGGCTTCAGCTACTTTAGTCAGCATAACATTATCAAATGCTCTAGAATCAATAATACAATTACTCAACTTAAAACCATTGATAAGCAAGGAAATGTAGAAAGCTTCTATTTTTCCTGAAACAGATGAGGGGATGGTAACCAAGTTATTGGGCAAATTTTTAGGTTTTGGGGCAACTTGAGCTTGATTTGGTTGTGATTCTTTGACAAACTTATTCAATCTTTCCAATTGATCTGGATAGGTTTTAAAGTATTCAACCTCAGACGTTTGAATCTTTGTCTTCTTAGCATGATCTACAATATCAAATGCTTGAAAAGAACTGGATAGAGAAGATGAAAAAGCTTCAACTTGAGGTTTTGGATTAGACATATTGGGTTTTGGTATACTAGAAGAAATACCAGGAGCATTAGTTGTAGTTACTTGGTCTTTTGCTGCATCTTTAGGCAAAGTAGGAAGCGATGTTCCTCTTTTGGCAAGCGTGACAGATGTTTGTATATCAACATTTGCTTTAGTAGCCTCATCCTTTTGTCTAGCTAGTTGTGTTTGGGAACGCGTCATAACTGCGTAAGCAAGACCAAAGCTCTCTTCAAGATCCTAATCTTCATAATAGACATACCCGATGTTAGAGTCGCCAGCTGCTCCATCATTTTAATTGTATAAGGCAACATTATCCTTTGATAATCACCTGGTAAGACACCAGATTGATCATTCTCAAAGTATCTCGTAGCTTGATTAATAGGAGGAGCTTCAAGTGCAAGCCTCTCTAGAGGAGGAGGAAGCTTCGCTTGATTCTTTGTTGCATAATTATGAGTAGCATTAGGAAATATTCTTCGAGGAACATCCTTGTATGGAGCATTGAAGGAATTTTGAGAAATTTGTTTTTTCAAAGCAAGTAGCTCATTTGCTAATTTTTGTACCATAGGATTCGTACTTCCTGAAAAAGAAGGATCATTAGAACTCCCCTTGGAATGATCTCTTTGAATCTTACTAGCCATGATAATATCATCTTTGATTTCAGTTGCCAGAACTTGAGCATTTGCTAAGCTGGTTGGAAAGGCCCTCCTCACCAAGAAACTAACCTCTGGAAGCTGAGTGTTAATGAAGAAACATTTGAGATTCTCAATCGTAGGTTGAGATGGAGCTAGAATACGATTAGCCAACTTATTGAATTTTGCAATGAATTCTCGCATTCCCTCTTGTGCATCTTTCTTCATTTGAGTAAGTTGAGCAAGGAGTGCATGCTCATCTTCCGCAGGCTTGAAACGCTCTTCAAATTTGGTCTTTAAAGATTCCTAATCAGTGATTGATCTAGTAGCCAAATTATAAAACCAATCTGCAGCAATCCCTTGCAAGGTTTCAATGAAAATCCTTACAGAGACATCTTGATACTCCACACCAAGTACTCCACATGCAATGTAAAATGCTTTGATATGCTCATCAGGATGTTGTTTTCCATCACCATAGAATTTGGGAAAATTCTTTCGTGATCCATGTGGTAATGGATGTATCGTTGTAGTAAGATTCAAAGGACCAAAAGTCATTCCCCATGGACCCATAGCAGCCATCTTTGGAAAAGTAAATGGAACTAGTGGTTTCTGTAAGAAAAGTGAAGTCTCACTTGGAACCGGACTCCTTTTTCTGGAAGGTGGATAACTGGTAGTTCGTTCAAGAGTAGTTTTCTTGATAAGGAAATCAAGCTTAACCTTTTGAGACCAACTTAGAGCAGCACCTTTGGAATCTTCTCCTTTAGAACGACGTTTGTATACACGATAGCCCTCCAGTGTGGAAAATTGAATTTAGAACAATGGGAAGAATAAAAACTTCAAACGAAACCGTGAGGCTTCTAAATGTGTTCGATGTCCCCAGTAGAGTCACCAAAAATTGTTGGCTAAAAATTTTGTAAGCTTCTAAGACTACATCTTACAAAATTGTAACTTTAGACAATGGTATAATGAGATAAATCTCTCCTCTCAGTAATAGGGGAGGCTCTATTCTTACCGTAGGTGGCTTCAGCAAGATTTCAACTGGAATGAAATAAGGATGATACTTCTACTATTTTCCTCTTTTTTCAAGAAAAGATTTATAGGTAAATACAAGTTATGAATTCTACAAAGATCACCTATTGCTACGATAATACCGGTGACATAGCAATTGATGTAAGAAAAACTCTTAAGGCAACAGTTACTAATATATTTGGTGAATTAAAAACAAGGGCCCAAAGTCTCTTGCGATTAATCTTATTTTGAGATAGTGAGAATCAATAGTGAGGCTCAAAGTCTCTCACTAATCATTTTGAAATTTAAAGAAAAATACTCAGACTTGAAGCTCAAAGTCTTTAACTCTCAGTATTCGCAGCCACTACTACTATAACAATTCCCCTCCTGTAGCCCAAAGTCTCTCAAAAGATGAATTGAAACCTCCAATGATGTATGCAAGTTTAGCTTTAGAAATGAATTCAAGAAAGATTGAACAATGCAACGTAAGAAAACACCATTCAATCTCAAGATCTATAACACAAAATCTAAAGAATCTTGTCACTTTTATTCACTTTTGATAACTCATACAATGAAACACAAAGTTTTCATCACCTAAGTTCTCAAGTATAGCCTTGCTTGCTTCAACAAAAGATGAAAATATTTACAATGAACTCTCTCCTTTATATAGGAAAATAGAAGAGAGAAAAGTGGAGAGAAAAGGGGAAACCCTTAACCACTTTGACTTATTCAACTAATTACTAGAAAATTTATGACTTATTCAAAGTTGCATGCCTAATGCACATGCAACCTGCTTGCATGAAGTGATTATACAGGGACATGTTATCCTGTATTTACAAAAAGTTTCACTTCACACAATCTATCATACCTATTCTACTTAAAGCATAAAAATATTAAAGACAATCATGTCTTTACACAATATTCACAAAGTCTGCAAACTTCTGAAGAGACTCATGAACAACTACTTCATCTAGAGCCCCTGTATGTTGTGCAATAACTGTCACTCTCTGATTTAAATCTGTACTTTCAACAATAGCCTTTTTATACTCAATCAGCTGGCTTTGCAAATAATCCAATGAGGTTTTGTAGCCAGTTAGTACATCAATCATATCAAAGTCAAAATTATCCACCTCTAATTGTAAGCGAATAACCTTCGTGAACATAGCTAAAACAGCTTTGTCTTCAATGATTTCTCCCCCTTCCATGATTAATTGACACCTTAATTGATGAAAGAAACCATTAATCATGTTCTCGTAACTTTTAAGGTGATCAACTGCCCTGTGACTTTATGTCTTTAATCTTTGCAGCACTTGTTCTTTATTGACCATCAAATGTAGAAAATCACAATACATCCCTACTAAAGAGATGATCCTAGAGGCACATAGATCATCCAGAATAATTTTTGTCATGCTCCTCCAAACATCAAGATCAGCATCTAAGAATCTGAGTTATCGATCAAAGGATGTAATGAGCTCATTCATCTTGGAGGAAACCTCTCTTCCTCATTTACAAACATTTATTGCATTCTGAATCACTTGCAGACCTTGTGATTCCAAACGGCTGCCCCATTCATCCATGGCCTTAGCCTTATGATGATGCTTATAACACCCACGATGTGAAACTGAAATGAGAGCAACATTCTATGAATTGTTCATGTTGATAACTTCAAGAAGGCGTGCATTTTCCTCCTTCAATTTATTCTTCTTATCCCGTAGCTGGTCATTTCTTCGTGTGAGTTGTGTAACAACATCTTGGGCATCTTGTTGGCAACTCAAACATGTCTGCTTACCAAGTTCCACCCTTGTGATTCTAAAATCAGAGAGTTGCCCATCTTCTGTAATTCTATCAACCAAAGGCTCAGCAATCTCAGCATATTTAGCATTGTCCTTCACCACGATCCTTGAGACTATCTTTGCCTTTTTGTTCTTTGGAGCTCTCGGCTTGGAAACTTGCTTGAAATCAAAGCCCTCCAAAGGAATCTCTTCTTTCTTTCTCTTCTATGTTATGGCACTGAGCCAAGAAGGTAATGAGAAAGAAGAAGATGTTGCTTCTGCAGATGTAATGGCCAGAGTAGTAACCGGATCTGTTTGTGCAACTATAGCCACAAGAGGAGGAGCCTCTGTCAAGATCGCCATAGGAGTAGGACTACCATGTGTAACCTCAGAGATAAACTGCTCCATCTGCACTAAAGTGATGCTTAGCACTGTCATATAAGAGATGGCCATAGAAGGAATGGTCATAGAGTATGCATCAAACACACTCTCAAAATTGTGATAAGATCCTCCTATATGACAATAGGGGCAGCCGATGAGATAGGCAACGCAGGTGTCACCAAGATTGAATATATAGGAGGAACCTGCTCCGTAGTAAATTTATCTACAGCTGTACCCAAAGGTGAGTCGGGAGACTCGTCTGATGCTGGTGCAAAATTAGGTGTCATGGTGGTAGCTGAATTATCCACAGGAGGAGGTACATCAGGTGAAGATACCTTAGGTGAATTAGGCATTTCACCATCACTAGATACAATTTGAACCTTTTTAGGTTTTGTGCTTCTAACCTCAAGAACTCTTCCAGTGTCCTTGCCTCCCTTAATGGTAAGCTTAGGAAGAGTAGATATGATAGGAATGACAGGATCAGCTGCTAAAGAAGATGCACCATCTTTAGTTCTTCCTTTGATTTCTGATCTCTTACCAACTGGGCCACCATGACCAAAATCTTTACCCGCTCTTATCTTGATATTTTTCAGCCCTCTTCTTTTTAACCAGATGTTGGTATTTGCAAGAATGGACTGAAAACAATCCCAAATAGAAACACTCTCTTTTCCTGACCAGGAAGGAGACAAAATGGGCAAATCCTCGACATGATTATGAGTATAATCACGATCAAGAATATTATCATCATCTTCAACCCCCGGAGGAATATCTGCAAGATTAAAGTCAATAATTTGCTTGATAGATAGGCGACAATAATCCATTCTCCGTATGTCTCTCTCAATGCAAAGATCAATCCATATGTCCTCTAACCTGTACACATGTACAAACTATCTTCTCATCTTGTCATTGAGCCCTCGCCAGTTGAAATGACTCCT
Source organism: Chamaecyparis obtusa (assembly GCA_027943335.1). Lineage (NCBI taxonomy): Eukaryota > Viridiplantae > Streptophyta > Pinopsida > Cupressales > Cupressaceae > Chamaecyparis > Chamaecyparis obtusa. The sequence goes on from BSBK01002987.1 coordinate 1,281,535, forward strand.
AGCTATGAACTTCTTCAAGGTGATCCTTTGAAGCTCATACTCCATGTTTTTGGCTTCTGGGACTGTATCTATGGAGTATCCCCCAATCTTCAATGGATTTCATGAAGAAATCCCCACACCCGGTCTGTGTAGTGCATTCTAGTGCATCTGAACAGCCATGAGGTGCGTGGCCAACTCCATGAGTATGATTTTATCTATAGGATACCTCAGAAGTGTATGTGGCTCACCCTTGAAGTAGCCCACCCGCATGTAAGTGAAACTAGGGAATTGAAGAAGTAGACAGCCATATTCATTTACCTTAACCCACGCCTCATCTGATACACACTTGTTTAGGAGAGTTTTATCAAACAAGCACATGTAATTCCCATAGAAAGCATCATGTACTCTGTGGTAATGAGAGCGACTAGCCTTCAACACGAGCTAAGGAAAATACTCCCATACAGGAACCAATGACCTATCCCCTTTAGTGGATAGTCTAGAGAAAGAACCAAGAGAGGCAGCGATATATACAAGATATGAATTCATGTAAAAAGTGGAAGTATTAACTTGGGAAAGCTTCTCACACAACATATCACTGATCATCTCTCCCCAGAATATCCTTTTCTTTGACCGAACAATAAGAGAAATTTACTTGTACATCCAAGGCTCAAAGATGTTCGATGTCTTTAACCCTGCTAGGCAGCTGAATAAGGTAATGAGGTCACTGATCTCCTCCTTGAATTTGGTGCGTCGAATTCCTTTTGGCCATCTTGCAATATTTGGCCTCTTATTGAGCAGCCAACTTTCATTGATAAACTTGGTGCATGAAGGAGTATCCTCATTCCATCAGTCAAGAGCTTTCTACTTGGTGATATTAATAGTAATAGGACTCAATGGCACTTGGAAGATTCCATCCACTGTCTTTGGATCAAGACTAATGATAGTCTTACCATCTTGGTCCTTGATGGTTCTAGATGTAGGATCGAAGTTCTTCGCACATGCAAGTACGAACTCTGGCTCTAGGGCAGCCAATGGAAATGTAGAGACAAGATTACTGCTACTCTATTTGATTGAAAGCATGTCCTCTGTAACCGCAGCATCTACCCTTTGAAGAAAGTCTTCAAAGTTCATGTGTGAAACATCTGTATCTTTAACTTCATCACAATATGAAATCATTTGTGAAGGCGGGATAGAATTGTGATACGAGTCATACTGGTATTTCATCTTTTTATTCTCCTTTTCCTTTGCAAGTGTGATCCCTTCAAATCGACATAGCAACTTTATGTGACTGAGAAGCTATGAGATAAAAATCCCACAAAATGAGAATGTCTTCTTGAGAGGGGTTCATCATAGAATGACAAAAAGTGTATGGAGATGACTGATTTTTGGGGAAATGGATTGGTTTCAGCTCAAAGAGAACTCAAGAACGAGTTTCTCATGGGTAATTACATATGGGGATAGCGAGAGATATGTAGAATAGGATAATAAGTGAATGGAGGGATATCATTTTATAATGAAGTGTAAAATTGACCACCATTGTGAGTTTGACATCATATGGTAGTGGTAGGGACAACAACTTTATGCAAGTGGACTGGGAAAATAGCACGTGTAAACTTGCATTTGGTTTATTTCCTTCTTTATCATAGAACGAGGTTTTTAATCCCGACTGCATATGCAAGAAATATGAAGCTCTTGCATATGCATCTTGAGAATAGAAGACATAAGTAGAAGGGACATAGATTTAATCACATGTAAATTAAACAAATTTGGAAGAAAAACAAGGAAAAGAGTAAGGAAGAAATTACCTCAATCTTCAAGATAAAATCTCTCAAAATCTTGAGCCAAATCTGAAATAAATCCCATAGATTTTTGGATTTAGAAAAGATTAGATAGAAAGAGTATAAATAGATCACATTCCTAGTCTCTCTCCCTTAAATTTGGATAGTCAATAAGCATACACAGCCAAGTGAGGAAGAATGAGAAATAAAATGCCAAGAAATAGCAACCGTTTGACCATTTCTCTTGTATATGCAATGAGAAAGAAAAATGATGTCTAGGGCATAAATTCAAACAAAAATGACAAAATAAATCCATACAGAACTTACCAAATCAATTCATTGGATGAAAAAAATGATGGAAGATGCTCAAAACCCTTCTTCAATGAGATGTTTTTGGAGAAAGAATGGCCAAATGCGGACTGTTTTGACTACATTACATATGCTATATATTACAAACAGCATATGTAATGCTCATAAAAATCGATGCCCAAGAGCATTAGTGTTGAAAACGCATGTTTCGAATGTAAGTTGAATATGCAAGCATTCCTAAAATCGACGCCAAGATTGGGAGTTTAAAAATGTTCTTTTAGAATGCGCTTGCACATGAAAATATACATGCAATAGCCTTCGATATCGACGACATAGGGAAAGAGCTAAAAACACCTAGTTTTCGATATTCAATACATATGTAAGGCTCCTTAAATTCGACGCCTATAGGGAGATCGAAAAAAAATGTTGTTTAAAGACTCACTTGCATATGATAAATATATGCAAAGGCATAAAAAAAATGACACCCTAGGTTTGGGTATTAAAAATGTCATTTTAGAAAGTGTTTGCATATGGAAATGTATATGCATTAGCTTCCAAATTTGACGCCCTTAATAATCAATTACAAATGCTGATTGAAGATGTACTTACATATTACTTTTAACATATGTAATGCACTCTAAAAATGACGTCCTGAGGGAAGATAAAGAATAAAGAAGGTAAAACGCACTTTTTTAAAAATGAGTTTGCATAAACTCCAAAACATATGCAATCTCTTTTAAAAATGACAAATTAGAAAACCCTTGCATATGTTTTTAAAATATGCAATGCTTTTAAAATTCAACACCCAAAAAAATATCAAATAAAGAAATGAACACGTACTTTTGAGATACATATACATATCTTGAAAAACATGACTTTCATAAATAAAAGGCCACCTGGGAAGTTTAAAAATGTTATTTTAAATATGCAGTCGCATATAAAAACAACACTTAACAAGGATTAAATACGCTCTTTAGAGATTCAACTGCATATGTTTGAAATATATGAAATATACATGCAGTCGCTGATAAAAATAACGTATTTACTATGAAAAAGACTTAGAAGTGAGATTTTAAAAGTGGTTTGCACATTGATGATATGCACTTAAGAATGAAAACCACACTTTTAATACTTAAGTCTTTTATTTTGAATTAATTTAATATATAACTATAGTATTTCAATAAAGTAACATAAAATTAGAATATTTAAAGCTAATTTCACGAAAACATTAAAAACTATACTCAAATCAACTCGAAATGAGTTGAAATTTGAAAATGAACTTTGAAATCCATTTAATATATCAAATATAATTCAAACTTGTGCAATTGACTTTGAAAACCCCACTTTTTAAGGATTTCTAAAGAATATGCAGTCAGCTTGAAAAACCCCACTTTTTAAGGATTTCTAAAGAATATGTAGTCAACTTGAAAAACCCCACCTTTTACATCATAACTTGAGTTATACAACTCTGTTTGATGTCTACGTTTTCTCGAAATGAGCATATTTAAAAGGGCTATTGACTCAAGGGAAAATCAAAATTAAAAATAAAAGGAAAGACTTAAAGAACGCATGAAATGTGTATTACAAAGAGCTTTTCAGGGATAACGAATTGTCCTGATTAACACATTATCAAAACATTCAAATCATAGAGGATACTTCTACAAATTGACAAGAAAATTGCATAGGGTTGCTACAATTTTGTGATCTCAAAATTGAGGACAACAAAACGCCAGTAAACAATCTCTAATCAATCAACTGAAACTTGCTCAAATCATAACATAAATATTTTTTATCAAACATGAATAAAATACAAACATCTCTACAACTATCTATACCTACGCACCATTTGAATCTCAACATAGAATTCATACCAATCAAATCTCTCCATTGAACAAATAAAGGACACTGTTAAGAATAAGAAAATATGTTGACATCAATGACAAAACATTAATGCCAATACACATAATGTGTTATTCTCAACAATCTCTGCAACAATCCCCAAATCATCCCAATAATCTCCCCATTTGGAATTGATGACAATATATGATGTAAAAAAACAAATCAATGCTCAAAATCATCAGCAACAATAAAAATATTATCTTTCAGAGTTTCTCTAACAATCTTTCCCACAAACATACATAGATTTCTCTCACATGTTATCAATAAGATCAACACTCCCCCATGTGAAGTGGTTTTCACATATCTTTCTCTCCCCTTTGACATCAATGGAAAAGACAGAAGAAAATCATACCTACTCTTCAACTGCATATCAACAACAACTACTACTCCCCCTAAGGAGCGGCCTCAACACATCAATCTAGAAAGAATAATAATCTGTTAAGATCACTAGACTAATGCAATCCCATGCATCAACTATCTCTAATCGGGGCGAAATCACCCCAAGGTTACCTCTGAGGTATTCAAAGGTATCTTTAGGAAAAGACTTAGTGAAAATGTATACAATATATTCCTTAGTATCCACATACTCTAATTTCACTTCCTTCTCAGTCACCTTATCCCTCAAGAAATAATATTTGATAGATATATACTTTGTCTTTAAATATAATACTGAGTTCTTTGAGATATTAATAGCACTTGGGTTATCACAATGAATAGTTATAGGCTCATCAATACTTGCTCCTATATCCTTTAGGTATTTTCTTCATCCAAGCAACTTGTGTACAATTAACAACAACAACAACATATTTGGCTTCAATAGTAGATTGAGAAATGCAATTTTTCTTTTTTCTTAACCATACAACTAACCTCTTTCCCAAAAAGAATGTGCCACCACTAGTACTTTTTCGGCCATCCACATTTTCTACCCAAACAGCATCAATATATGCACTCAAAGTAAAATCATCATATTTTCCATACAATAATCCATAGTCAATTGTACCCTTTAAGTATCTTAAAATTATTTTAACAACCACATGAGTTTCCTTAGGTTCAGCTTGAAATCTCGCAACAATTTCAATTGCATTTGATATGTCTGGTCTAGTGTGAGTTAGATATTATAATCCTCTAATAATTGATTTGTGTCTTCTCTAATTTGTGTCAGGTGAATCATCAGCTTTTGTCAATTTGCAACCAATTACCATACGGGCTCCAACAGGTTTGGAATCATCCATGCCAAATTTCTTTAGCAATTCTTTCACATATTTTAACTATGATATGAAAATCCCTAAATCCTACTGTATAATCTATAAACCAAGAAAGAATTTCATCTCACATATCATAGACATCAAACTCTTATGCATCTCATTTGTAAAATATTTTCTCATCTTGTCATCACCTCCAAAAATGATATCATCCATAAAGACTTCAAAAATTGAAAGGTTATCATTGTCAATATTGGAATACAAATTATTCTCAACTGTAACTTTACTAAAACCAATCTTTATCAAATACTTATCCAACCTTGCATACCAAGCTCTAGGTGCTTGTTTCAATCCATGCAAGGCTTTCTTCAATCAGCAAACCATGTCACTCTGATCAGTCAAAGGAAATCCATCTGGTTGTTCAACATAAGTTTCCTCTTCCAAGTCTCCATTCAGAAATGTTTTCTTAACATCCATTTGATACACCTTGGAATTTTTGTAAGTAGCATATGCCAAAAACATCCTAACATCTTTGCAAACAAGTCTAGCGTTGTTTCTTATTACCACACCTTCCTCATTTAATTTGTTTCCAAAAACTCATTTAGTTATTATAAAAAATTTGTACTTAGGTCTGGGAACTAAAGTCTATGTTTTGTTCTTTTAAATCTGATCCAATTCCTCTCTCATAGCCTTAATCCAATTTTTATCTTTGCATGCTTCACTAACATTACTAGGTTCAACTTGTGATATCAAACAAATTTCATTCCTAGCAATTTTACCTCTTGTCATTACACCTTGACTTATGTCACCAATAATCTAATCTTCAAAATGATTTATTTTACATACCTTGGGGTCTTTTGATTTCCTCTTGTAGCAGATTCTTGTGTATCAACTTCATTTCCATCTTCTTCATCTTGTTCTACCGATCCACTCTGATTTTGATTATATGAAGCCACAACCTGATTATCCTCTTCATCATCTGACTGATAACTGTAAGATCTTTCACCTATATAATATCTTTCATCCACTTTCACGTTAGCACTTTCAACAATCTTCCTCAACCTATTGTTATAACACTTGTAAGCTTTTCTTTTGCTAGAGTATCCATAAAAAATTCTTCATCACATCTAGGGTCAAACTTTCCTAGGTCTTCATCTCTCTTAATATATCATTTACTTCCAAAGATTCTAAAACATTTCACATTAGGGACATGACCATACCATAACTCATAAAAAATTTTACCCATTCCATGCTTTATCTAAACTCTATTCAAAGTGTAGACTATAGTACTAATTTCCTCTCTCCAATACATTTGTGGAACTTTTCCTTTAAAATATCATAGTCTTGGAAGAGTCTAGGATTGTCCTATTTCTTCTCTCTTCAATTCCATTTTGTTGAGGGGTTTGTGGAGCTAACATCTGTGTCTTTATTTCATGCTCTTCGCAATAAGAAATAAACTCTCCTTATGTAAATTCTCCTCTTCTGTTAGATCTCAAACACTTTAGCTTCAATCTTGTCTCGGTCTCAACCATAGCTCTAAATATTTTGAATTTATTAAATGCCTTCGATTTCTCCTTCAAATATATAACCCACATCATCTTAGAGTAATCATCAATGAAAAGAATAAATTACTTATCTCCATAGTAACTTTTTGTTCTTGTAGGACCACACAAATCTATATGCACCAAATCTAATAATCCAGTTGATGTATAGCCCTTATTTTTAAATGTAGATCTAGTCAGCTTTCTCAATTGACATTCCTTACATAGATCATTAGTAGGCTTCATGAATTCGGGAAAATCTCTCACAACATTTATAAAATTGATCTTCACAATGTTATCAAAATTCACATGACAAAATCTCTTATGCCATAACCAACTGTCATCAACTTTAAAAATCAAACATCTATTCTATGTAGCATTTAAATGATAAATATTACTTTTAGTCTTAGTACCTGATGCAATCTCTTCACCTGATTTCCCAAGGATTATACACTTTTCATCTTTGAATTGTAAATGGTATCCCTTATCAATACATTGTCCAACACTCAAAATATTATGGATTAAACCTTCAACATATAAAACATCATTGGCGTTATTATTTCCATCAAGTGTTATAGAACCTCTTCCTTTGATAAAAACAAGGAGCATTATTACCAAATCTAACAACACCTGCATCATACCTTTCTAATTTCACAATTTTGTTCTTATCTCCTATCATATGATGTGAACATCCACTATCTATTACCCATTCATTTTTATATTCAACATGACTAACTAGAGCTTTATCTTCCAAGAAAATAAGATTCTCTTCTTTGATATCAATAAGCACAATCTCATCCTCACTCTTTTTAGATTCATCATCAATCACACCTTCACTAGCATAGTAACATTTATTGTACTTAGGTTGAAACTTCTTAGCTTATTCTTTGGGACTCTGTTAGGGCTTCTAGAAGCAAAATTTCTAATCTTATTACGTGAAAAATATTTCAAAGGTAGCTTCCCTTCATACTTACCTGCACCTTTAGGAAATCTCTTAACAATTAGGGCTTCCAATTCTTCTATCTTCCTTTCCTCTTCTTCAATCTTCTTTAGATATTTAGCATATCTAGATTCATACTTAGGAGTACCTAAAGAACTTTCACCAAGATCAAAGTTTTTCTTATCCTTATAAATTGTAGCTTTAAATGCATATTCAATTTTAGGCAAACTATCTCCAAATTTAGTCATTTCAAAAGAAAATAACTTAGCAACCAATGGGTCTCTATTCACTTTTGAAACTGGCCTGATTTCTTCAATAGAAAAAACCTTGATATCATAAGCAGGTGACAGGGATCTTAGTATCTTTGACACTATCTCATCTTCATCCATTATTCCTCCAATGCATTTGATTCCACTAACAAGTTCTGTCACCTTCTGCACATTAGCACTTATTATCTCATCTTCACTCATCCTCAAGGATTCCAGCTTCCCTTTCAAACTTTGCAACATCGCTTTCTTCACCTATATATCCTTCATGAAGTGACTCCAACTTTACCCAAATCTCATGACCAATATCCAATTTCATGATATTTGTATATTTTGCATCTCACGGGACACTGTAAAGGGTTTCCTTGGCTCTCATGTTATTAGCAAACTCCTTCTCATCAGTAGTATCAATAGCAAGAATAGGAACTTTGTAATCTTTATTTGTAACTTTCCAACATTCTATCCTCATGTAGATCAAGTGAGTAATCATCTTTCCTTTCCATAATGCATAGTTGGTTCCATCAAATTCAAGATTGTCTTTAAAAGCTACCATGATGGATCTCCTCAAGCGATCAAGCTTCCAAAAGAGGACCAATCTTTGATACCAATTGTTAGAAACAAGGCAAAAAACACAACTGAGGAGGTGGGGAGGGGGGGACAATGAATCAATTGTGTCCTAGAACTGAAAACCTTAAATCATTTATCACCATAATAGCTTATATGAGAAAGATAAGCATTACGGCAAAGCAATGAAAAACACCATAACACATAACACCAGATTTTTTTCTCATGGAAACCCTGTTAGGAGAAAAACCACAGTGGGGATCAAACCCACTAGATAATGTACTAGCACATAAACCTTATTAAAGGTAGAAGGGGAATGCACATGCATTTAGGCACACTGTCTAGAGCTCACTGCTCAAATACACTAGGGAAAAAACCCAGTAATACAATTAAGGGAAACAACCCTGGAATGGACAACAATCCACTATATCATGAACTGATTGAAAGCATTTGTCATGCCAATACAGTTCCAATAAAGTACACTATCATACAAGCTCAATAATAGATTCCACTCATACCTATTTTCAGATCTTTGATACATCAATTTCGCTCACCATCCTTTGTAATACAAGTCTTTACATTTGCATCATCCTTCGCATCTCACCTCTCTCTTAATTACATAAATTATTTCATCATTTTATACATTACAACAAGATAAATAAGGTCATCCTTAACCAAGACTTTAATTACATAAATGAATTACATTAACCAATGTGATCCTTAACATGTTGACTAAGACATATCTTAGATCCAAACAAATAACTTTGAACACGCCATGATCTGTAATGTCCCCAATTTTAATAAATTATTTTTTATTAATTATTGGTCCCATAATTTAAATAATATTATAAATGGACCTTTAATTAATAAAAGGGGGCCCATTTTTATTATTATTGTCTGTAGGTGTCTGTCGTGTCGGCATTCTTTTGTAAACCCTCAGGAGTTTCTCCGAAGGGGTATTTATGACTGGCGTGTAGGATGTAATTGTTATGTTGAGATTTGATATTTTATTTCTATTTGTGAATTCCTGTTGGGATTCTATTGGCTGCCATTTCGGAGGTGAAAGATCCTCCCTAGTTGGTTTATTGCAGTTTCGGTCGTTCACAGCCACCCTAGTCTGTCATCGGGAATATCACTCCGATATTTCACTCTGCGCCAAAACTGTTATGATTTGTTTGTTTCAGATTTGGCAACTCTGAAACACCATCTTTGTATACATCTTTGGCAATTAATACAGCTTGTGGTATTGTGGATACTTGGCATTCATTGTTCTGGCGTCTGTAGCAATATTATTGTTGAATCTGAATTACTTCTAGGGTCATTACTTCTTGTTGCAAGTGCTTGTTTCTAAATTGTGTGATGATATTGAAGTCCCCTACATAAGATATTGAATAGACTGGAGTATCTTGAAGTCTGGAATTTCCCCATCTCGGAGACCATTCAGCACTATACGACACTCATACCTCTGCATACATCCACCAACAAATCTTGTACAGCCTCCATCCTTCCACCCATCCTTTTGGCATTCTCCACCATCCCGAACGGCCTTAACATTACCTCACGGTATGGTCCTCCTTCCACAGCCATCGTACGACCCATCCTTGGCCACCGTACGACTAGAGCATAGTCACTGTACGCCCCCGCACATAGCCTCCATACGGCCACATCAAACCCATCGTACACTCCCACACATAGCCCATGTATGGCCACACCAAGTCCACCATACACCCCCATAGGGTACCGCATGACCATAGGCTTGCCACCACCGTACTGCCTAAACATCACCGTACGACCTTCGATCTCCCACCATACGTACCCCTGCACTCACCGTACGACCATTCTCAGCCGCCGTACGGACCCTCCCAGCTACCGTTCGGTCACACACAGCCATCGTACAACCTCTTCCAACCATCATGACAACTAGTATTTGTCGCACCAGCATATCAGACCCCTGTACAATGAATTACAGAGCCTTGAGGTGGAGATCATAGATTGGTACATTACAGTGGTATTAGAGCTAAGGTTCTCTTCAACATGGTCGCCGCTAAGACTCAGTCCGTCGCTAAGGCACAGAGTTTCAGCGACGGACAAAGCCTCCATGACAGACACAGCCTTAACAATGGACACAACCTCGACGACAGACATAGCCTCAACGACAGACACAGCCTCGGTGACTGACACAACCTCCGTGACAGACAAAGCCTCGGTGACGGACACAGCCTCGGTGACAGACATAGTCTCGGTGATGGACACAGTCTCGGTGATAGACACAGCTTCGACGATAGACAGAGCCTTGGTGACGGACATAGCCTCGACAACGGACACAACCTAGGCGACAAACACAGTCTTGATGATGGACACAGCCTTGGTGATGGACACATCTTCGGTGGTAAACACAGCCTCGGCGACAAACACAGCCTTGGTGACAGATACAGCCTCGAAGGCAGACACAGCCTCAGCAATGGACACAGCCTCAGTGACGGACACAACCTCGGTGACGGACACAGCCTCGAGGGCAAACATAGCCTCAGCAACGAACACAACCTTGACAGACAGAGCTTCAACGACGGACAGAGCTTCGGTGACGGATACAATCTCGGCGGTGGACAGAGCTTCGGCGACGGATACAATCTCGGCGGTGGATAGAGCTTTGGCGATGAACAGAGCCTCGATGACAAACAACCTTAGCGATGGGCACAGCCTCGACAGCAGACAAAGCCTCGGTGACGGACACAACCTCGGTGACAGACAAGGCATCGGCAACGGGCACAGCCTCAATGACAGACAGAGCCTCAGCAATAGACACAGCCTCGGAGACAGATATGGCCTCAGTGACGGACACAACCTCTGCAATGGACACAGCCTCGGCGACAAACAAGGCCTCGGCAATGGACACAGCCTCAGTGATGGACACAGCCTCGGTGGTAGACAGAGTCTCGATGACAGACACAGCCTCGGTGACGGACTGAGTCTTAGCGGCGACCATGTCGATGAGAACCTTGGTTGTGGACGTATCAGAGCATTGTTTACAAAAGAATGCTGACATGGCAGACACCTACAGACAATAATAATAAAAATGGGCCCTCTTTTATTAATTAAAGGTCCATTTATAATATTATTTAAATTCTGGGACCAATAATTTATTAAAATTAGGGACATTACATGATCCAAAATCCACACTATAATCCTTTGCAACAGGTTACACCATCCATTGGCCAAGAACACCAACACGCTTTATGAAATTCAAATGAATTTCATCACAAAACCAAAAGAGATCCAACAACAAGGATAGGACAACATTAAGAAACATGAACAAGCATCGTGAAATACTACAGCAACAACAAAACCATCTCTATCTCAAAATTCATCACCATCTCTACAATGTTCATCATGAACACCAAACAACGAACTCTAACATCAAAGAAATATTGCTTGCACATCTCCAAACCATAAACTATACCAGCTAAGGACACCAATCCTAGTCCTGGATACACCACCAGTTTAGCAACAAGAAATATTGCATAACTGATCATTACCAATCCAAAAATTGCAACTCTATCATTTCCAGAATTAACTAGAAAAATTCAGTAAACAATCTTTGATCAATCAACTGAAACTTGCTCAAATCATAACATAAAGTTTTGCGATCAAACATAAATAAACTAAAAACATCTCTTCAACTATCTGTATCTGCGCACCATCTAAATCTCAACACAAAAGTCATACCAATCAAATCTCAACACTGAACAAATAAAGAACACTGCCAAGAATAAGGAAATATGTTGACATCAATGACAAAACATTAAGTCAATACACAAAATGTGTTATTCTCAACAATCTTTGCAACAATCCGAACAACATCCCAACAAGTGATACACCAATTCTTATAATATTTTAAATATATAGAATTATTAGTATCAATTTAACTATAATTCATGAATTAAGAATTGGAGTGAAGATTCCCTCCTTCTTTCAAAGATGAAGTCTTCTACTCATATTTGATGTGAACTATAAAGATTGCCATATCCTTATTGAAATAAGATTACAAATTGCACTTATAAATAATAAACCCTAGATCTATCATGTCCCTAAGGAGCCCTAGCCGGTTGAACAAATAGAGTCAACCAAGATAAAAGACATAATGAAGAAGTAATAACAAATATGTAAATAATCAAATTTGGGTGATTAATAAATGTACGATCAATAATCAAATTTGGGTGAGTAATAAATGCAAGGTCAACCCCTAAAATGAATAATAAATATTGGCCTAATGGAATTTTTAAGGTAATTTGACCTAGCACTAATAAGAGTAAATAATTAGCAATGATTATTAAGGAGGGCCAATCTTAAATCTAATAAGAGGGATTAGTTGGTATGAAGAGATATCTTCCTAAAAGCTGATACTACAAATATGAAAAATTGTGACTCCCCCAATAATAAGATATAAAAAGATCATTTCCTTGAGAAGAGGACAACCAATCAATTTATCAATCAATATTATGATTGTTTATCATTGAAATACAACAAAAAAAAACCCTCCAAGGATGAAACCCCTTAAATTCTCTCAGCAAGTTTAGGGCGAAAACCCTTAATTTTCCATTGCTTAGTGACGAAAACCTCTAATTCCAACATATTTGAAAGCACTTTCAAAGTAGACATGCAAGAAGAAATCATCACAATTTGAAGGAAATTTTAGCAATAAATCAATATGTGATTTATCATCAAAATTACGTCATAAATTATGAATCTAGATATTAAATAAATTCATAGTTTTAGAAAAAGCCATTATTATTTTGGGTAAGGATTATTAAGCTGATAGGCTCATTTTGATGGAGATGCTCACCGGTTTGTTTAGGCTTTCCGGCAATCTTATGCCGCAAAACCCGGTGTTGGGAAATTCATCGCAAGAAAACAAGGGAGGGAGCAGCCAATAAGAATGAATCGAATACAATAAGCATTAAAAATGGAGATCGTCATAAAAATAGGACGCGGCTCTGTTCCAAATAGAATGCACCATTGACTAAATTTGAAAAATCCGAAAACACAACAGATTTTTGTGAAATTTTCAGCATCTGTTTTTCATGATCTGCATGTTTTGAAAAAAAATCATTGCAAAAACGCAGATCTAAAATTTTATTTTATTTTATTTTAGATACATTTTGTTGGGAGCATAGCTGCCGCCATAAAAATAAGGATGCTCAGTCAAGAATCAAGCCACGATACCATTAATAACCAACACTAAAAGAAAATACAGTCAGATCCCTAACCCTATAAATTATAAATATAGAGAAACTATCTCGTCAATTGATGGAATATGGGGGAATCCATCTAAATTTTATTTTGTTGTTCACTACAAATAGAGAAATTACCTGCAGTACCGAAGCTTCTGGATAAAAAATTGCGATTCATTTTACTTCGGTGTGTCTAGCAATGCAGGATCGTATCCCTTATGTAGCGTGCTTTGCTTCATACTTTGTTCATTGTCATGGAAATTTTTATGATATTCTTGGCAAAAAGTTCCCCAATTTGAATTATTAGGGCATGTCGATGATCAGGATTATTTCAGCAGATTTTATTATTTTGAGCCCTTTCTTTTTGGAGCCTCAATCGAGTTTACACAATAGCCTAACAGAGAGTGTTTCATAAATAAATATTTTGTAATAATTATTTGACATAATAATTGTGAATTTGTGTGCGAGAGAATAATAATTTGTTGGGTAAGTGGGCAACACTAGATTTAATGTAGTTTGGGTATCTTAGACAATGGTTTTTAACTTTTGTTGTGAATGGTGGATTAATGGAAGTATTTGGCATGGGGCCAAGCACAAGGGACATACATGATCATATAGTTCATCTTAATGCTTTCAAACCGGAGATTATTAATAAGGCAGGATTATATTTGAGAAGATTTGGCAATGTAGAAGAGCTTAGGAGAAGTGTTGTCTATAATACTAAGGAGAAATGTTGGTTAGTATAGCTTTAGAGAAATTTTGTTTAGAATAGCCAAGGAAAAAATGTGGTGTAGAATAGCTGAGGAAAAATATGGTGTAGAATAGCTGAGGAGAAACATAGCGTAGAATAGTTCAAGAGGAGTGGAGTGCCAAAAAGTTGATTGATCATTGTATTATAGGTTAAAATTTGATGAGAAAAACAAACGAAGAGTAGAACTGTTGAGGAGAAGTATTGTGTAATATAGAGATTTCAACAATAGGACACTATTTGTCATAGGTAAAAGAGCAAGAAATTAAAAAATAATAATCTTAAATGTTCACTTTATAATCAATCACAATATGATTTTAGTGAGCAAAGAATCCACTAAAATCTAACTTTATTTGATACGTACACATCTTGAGATCCTAATTAGAACAAATAGAAAGAGTATTAAAAAATAATAATCTTAAATGTTCACTTTATAATCAATCACGATATGATTTTAGTGAGAAAAGAATCCACTAAAATCTAACTTAATTTGATATGTACACATCTTGAGATCCTAATTAGAACAAATGGAAAGAGTATTAATAGCATTCGATTCAAAGAATATTTGATATAAATAGTAATATGACTATATAAAGGAATTTGAATTAGTCATTTGAATTGTCGAAGGATATATATATATATGGCCCCATCGTGCATGGCTAGTAGAATCACATCAGTAATTTCATTTATATTGATTGTTATTCTTTTTTTTTAAATGGTGAAAGTGAGGATCTATGGTTGGAATCCCACATTTCTCTATTACAAACATGGCCATTAGAAATCTGCTCACATTTTGATACATGGTTTTATCATAATGCACTATTTATTTTATACAAATTTATCAGACTTGTTTTTGTTGTGCTCCATGTAAAGCAATTAAATCTTATGTATATTTAGATGTGTGTAGCTTGTGATATATAGCCTTTTCACACATTTAGTTTAAGATTGAAAACCAAGTAGCTCCTGCTTACCCATGTAATGCTAAAGATTCATGGCACTAATCCATGATGCATACATGCGTAATTTATAGGCAAATTGATGAACTATAGTGTCATTTGATGGGACTGGTGTATGGTAAAAGCCCCAATATATCTGAACATGTGTGTGAACACGGTAGAACTCAGAAACCGTGTTAACCAGTGCCTCAAATAAAATCGATGTCTATATATAGCAAACATCTAATTACATGTTCCTCACAGTTTGCCAAAGACGTATAATCAATTTCTATATACAGAAGCCTTATTATTACTTGCTTCTCACGACTTACCAAAGACATATTAACCTTGGCTTCGGTTCTCCCATCATTTCCAGCCACAACAATTTGTTTCTTGTACTTAAAGAGGTAATGTTATTGTCTATTTGTTCAATAATTTCAATTGGTTGTATTCATATTCTGTAGGGTTACATTTGAATGAATTCTATAATTGATCTTATTCATATTTTTTATGGTTACATTTGCATGGATTTCTATAATTTATACAGAGGTCGAAATCATTGTAGAATATTTGAACATAACATTATTATCTTTTGAAATGAAATACTTATGGTTTATACGTAGGTTTGAATAAAATGAAACCATACCCATATATTTTCGTTCTTCATCCCACCCCAATACTAGATGACAATTCAAATAGAGAACTGTCACACTTCAAATTTCATTGCACCTAAGTACATTATTGGCTTAATCTCTCTATGAATTATTATGCTTTCTTATCCCCTTCTACCATTGTACACACAACACAGTAATATGACAAAGGGTCAATCATAATTCAGTGTTTCATCCATGAGATAGCAAAGAGCGAAATCATAGCTCTTCTGACCTTTCAGAAGATATGTAAATGAAATTGTAAAATCATGGAATCTCTTCCTTAGCCCGAAATGCCCACCAAGGAAGAAAACAAACAATCTCAATTAAGTGATATGCTGGACGAAGAAGAAAACGAGGAGAGCCAAGTAGGATTTGAGGCTCAGAAGAATGAATTGCAAATGAGAATGGTGCAAATGCTACCAGATGGAAATTGTTTCTTCAAAGCCCTAGTAGATCAGCTTGAAGGCAACCAGAACAGCACTCAAAGTATCGTGGTATGGTGGTGGACTACATTATGGAGCACCATTCAAACTTTGAGCCTTTTTTTTCTCAAGATGAAATGACTTTTGAAGAATACTATGAAAAAATGGCAAAAGATGGAACATGGGAAGACCATTGTGAAATTCATGTAACCTCCATGGTGACTCGCACCAACATTCATGTGCACCACTTGAAGGGCCAAGTATCCTAGATCTGCAATTTTGATAGTGCAAATACTCTCACACTTCATCTCTCATATCATGATGTAAACCACTAGAACAGTTTGTTCTTCATTAATAACAATGGCAATGTTGTTGCACCCATTCTTCTGGAGGAGGATAATAAAAGCACAAACCAATCTGATCAAGAGCATGTGAAGTTCGTTGTTGATCCAACAAGGTGTAGAGATAATTGTAAAACTTGCAGAGAAGACAATTTTTTGAAAAGAAAGGATGAGCCTCAGCATAGGAAAACTCTAACATAATGTATTCCATGGGTACCAAGGAATAAAAAATATGCAGGAAGAAACAATTGTGATTTCAACGTAGTAGATACTAATGGTTCTTAGCCTATCTCCCTGTAATAATAGATTTGAGATCGATGTAGAGAAGAATGTCAAAAGTGGGGTGGAATGTCCTCATTTTGTTTGTTTTTGGGACTATGAAAAAACCTCAAGGAATCACCATGTTTAATCATGGGGATAACCGAGTTGTGTTATTGCGCTTTTTAAAATAATGTCACCCGCTATGTGTTACAATACATTTTAAAACAATGTCACATATTTTGTGTTATTGTGCAAAGAAAATCTGTGAGTGAGAAAATAATGATGACTCTACTAAACAACAATAATCTTTCAAATAGAATATTTTGATATCTAATATAATCAATAACCATCGTAAACATTAATTGGAAATCGCTTTTACATTTAACAAATAAAATTAGTTGACTCGTTCTTAGGGTAAAAAGTTTTTTAAAGAAATTGCCTCTTAGTATCATGTAATATAAGGACTCACATAATTAAATGCGTTAGTTAATAGAAAAAAATATCAACATATTTATATTTGTGGTAGTGCTTTTACAAATAATTATTTTATGTTAATATTTGCAACATTTGAATTGTCTTCCTATGTTTTATTTTTTATGAGTAATAATTAAACTACTCTGTAGGGCCCTATAAAATACTAGGGCGTAGTGAACTATTTAAGAGATTTAATCGTGTTCAATAGAAATAAATATGCAAATAGATATACATATACAGGTCTAGAATAGTGTAGATCAAAGAGAAATATAGGTAGAGAGGTATAGAGATTTATAAATGCATCGGAATATTGATCATTTGATATATTTTACTATCGATGTAACCCTTTCATCCCTCAAAGGTGCAAGTGCTAGTTATTTTAGGGCATAGATTACAAATGTTCCTAAAAGGAACATTACAAAGACTTTGATTCTCAGAAAGGAGATATAAAGGTGGGTCCACTTTTGATTAACCCTTGGAAAATAGGTCTATATAGAGGGACATGTCATGATTTTAAGAGCTCACCCTATATAGTGCAAGAATGAAGATTGTGGTATAGAGATGTTGTCATTGCTATGATTTGATTATGAAACTAACGCTTCTAACATAAAGAAGTTGGTTGTTAAAATATTCTTAGAATATAGTGAAATTGACTTTAAAAGTAAATTATTGCATGACCCCTATTATCCATTCATGCTCAATGATAGGAATATGTAGAGATAAGAAGGAACATTAGATATGCCTACTAAATTTATGATAAGTAAACCACATTTATTGAAACTTTCAAATTTTGGTAATTAAACCTGAAAATATTATCCATTGAACTAAAATGAGTGTATTGAAAACATAAGATTGTCAATCCAAAATAAATATACATCTTTGAGAGAGGTTACAAATTGTAACCTCAAGTCCATGTTTGAGTACAATAGACCATATATTGTACATAGATTACTAATAATGTATGTAGCCCCATATTAAATATACAAATTAAGTTATTTGTTTTGAATTTATAGCGTAAAGTCACAATAGTTGCAAAGATAAATTAATATTGGTCATAACTTAATAAATACTTGAGATTAAGCTTTAGTCATTCAAGTTTAAGCTTGATTCTTGAGTTGTTCCTGCACAAATAATAGCAAATTAGTGCTCCTTAAAAAATCAAAGAGAGATTATATATAGTATACATTTGAGTTTAAGTTATGGTAGACAATTTAGTTGTATAGAATTCTTCTACCAAAAACAAAGAATGATTAATGTATGCATCAACAATAAATTATCAAGGTTACGCTACACATTACAATAGATTAAGAAAATAATATGTTGACAAAGTAAATACATTTCATTGTGTTTTAGATCTTTTTGTTAGGCAAATGATTGAGGTGTGGATGACAATGGCATGTTGCCACTCATAAGAATTATACTTCTATTGAAATGATTGTGTTTATTCTTATTGTTAGTACCATTTAATCTTTTACTATTTTGGATGTTATTCATCTTACTTCTATGATTTTGAAATGTTTAAAGTAAAATAATTGTTGTGAAATCTTTTCCTTATCATTAAACCGTAGGTATATAAATTGATTATAAAGAAAGAATGAGTTTTACATTTTTAGTAGTCAGATTATATATAAACCTCGAAATCTCCTTAATATAGTTTGTTCTGGTTTGATGAAAATTTAAAAGTGCCATAGGTTTTCCATTCCAAGTCTATTCGTATGACCAGATTTAGAAAGGAGCTAATAGAACTCAAAGTTGTCAAAAATGCTCTATCGATATTTCGGTAGAGTGAAGTTGAAAACTAAAGATAAATGACTATTTAGAAGCATATACAATTGCACTTTTGAGAAAGCATAAAAAAAGCTAAATTGTTTGTCCAAACTTGTCAAAATGACTACTTGACCTTTTGAAACGAACGTGTCAAGATAGCCTTCAAAATGCAACTAGATTGTTTAATTATGAATGCGTTTCTGGATTGATTGTGTGTGGTTTTTAGATCACAAGCTTGCAACAGGCTTGGTCTGCTACTTTCTTACAATTCTTGCCCTCTTTGTTTCCTGATGATGGATCACGGAGTGTGATCCGAAACATTTTTTAAGATCTAAAAACCACACACAATCAATCCAGAAACGCATTCATAATTTACAATGGATTGTGGAAATCTGATATCATTAATAGATTGTTCAAGTCAAATTTTATTATGAAATTGACCACAATTGCCCTTTGATGCATTTGACACGCTAGCACATCAGGGAAATCAACTGACTTCAAATCATACTTAGAAACATTAATAATCCATTAAAATAATGAATAATAAAAGTTTAAAAATGTAAATGTTAGAAATGTTTGAAGGTCCTAAGGCTGCACCCAGAAACAATGTCTTCCACGTAATAGATATTTTTAGTGCACTAAGTCACCAGACAGCCACATGGCCCGCTTAGCATAATCTACTTTCTCATCCCAAACAGCACTTAGCAAATAGGACATCAAAGTTCTTCCAGAAATTGTTACCATTTAGAGCAGGAATTTTCAAAGGCTTTGTGATTATTATAAAGGAGAGTTCTGTAAGATAAGAGTAGATTCTTTCCACTTCTTCATTTCCTGCTCCTCCTCATTTCCTGCTCCTCCAAAGTACTAAGTATTTTTACATGGTTCCAATTTCTATTTGTGTTTTTCAGTCTTCCAACTCTTGTTTGTAAGCTGGAGGAGTTTTGGCTTGAGATTATATCATAAGTCCTTAAAAGTAATTATTATAAATGACTGAAAAGTTGACATGCATTATGCCTACCGAATTAAAGAGTCAATATTGTGGTGTTTATCCCTCGAATTTTTTTCTAAGAGACTTTAAAAAAAAATTGGGGTATAGAGATAGGGGAGGAAAATTGTAAATGAAAGATCTGATAGAAAAATTCCAAAAGAGAAAAAATTAGCTTAAGTATTCTTGAAGTTGCAGTTTCTATTTTTGTTACAGCCTTCTTAGACTAAACTAGGATACTGAGTAATTAAGAAGTTGGATGGCAAAATATTGGCTAGGTTCATTACGGAAGCTTCTGATGATTTATTGGGTTTTCCTCGTCTTAGATGTCGTGGTTAAGGTTACTGTTGCCAGATGCCGAGAACAATGGAACTCAAACAAAGAAGCATGCTTGAAGCAAGCTTTTTTACCATTGGTCCAAAAAATCTCAAGGTTGTTGCATAAATCTTGCGGAAAAGATAAGTTTCATGATCTCCTTAGTGACGTTATCACATTGTTGAGCAAGGTCAACAGAGGAGTGAGGCTGATTTTTGAGAATGAGAAAAGTGCTAAACATCCACAAATCAAGGCTCTTCACTGTTCAGTGTTATTTAACAAGCGATATGAGGTGAAAGATGCGACCAAAGTATTCAAATAGTTTGCCTTGAAGAAGGAAAACGACCAACAAGAGAGTACCTTACCATCGAAGCAGCCATCACATTCCTCTCACTGATTGCTATTTTCCGAAAGTGTACATATTGCTCTATCATGACGTCTATAGATAAAATCAACTTTCCTTGAAGTCAGACCATTTTATTTAGGATGAAGCTATTTTCCACGTTTGGATAATTACTTACTCTGGTAGAAATAAGCTTCATATTGCAGATGAGCTATATTTAACACTAATTTTCATTTTCATGCAATTTTTATATTAAAATAATTTTCTTTTTAGAAGACATGCAATTGTCTAAATTGATATTTTCAAATGCTATTTGAATATGGGTATTGTATTTGAAACCTAAAGAATAGTAAATTTTGCTACACCTTGTCTAAAAGTTTATTATTCAATCTCTGTGTCATAGAATTTGTGATACATGTAAATTTGTCATGTTCACTGAACTGCTTTCTATGACGAGTTTTATTGAACCAATAATTATATGCTTATAACTTTGTAAAGAACACTTGATTGTTTAATTTACAAAGTATTGTCTTGTGAAATTAAAAATATTCAAATCGGCTTGCAATGTCCCTTTTTAATTAGTTCACCTATGTGGATGCTAGCCTTATTTTCCAAGGGAACATAGCTAGGGGGAATAGGAGCAACCAACAAAATAATAATAAATAGTACACTTTTGGGAGCATCTTGCGGTGAACGGTTAAGTGGTTGCATTGTTAATGGTGCAACCATGATGCAAATCCCTACTTGGCCCAAATAAATGGTGTTAATGCCAGTTTGGACCCACCTTCACTGGACTGGTGTGCTCACAGGCTATATGCCCTTGCTGGGTTACCGTGCTCACAGTTTAAGTTTACAGACCCAAACAAAATATATTACACTTTCACGCATGTGGGGGGTTGGGTTTCATAAAAGGTAACCTACAGAACACTGGTATGTTAATCATGATAAACTTTTACGACAGTTCATTAATGAGTTAGAATGCCAGTTAGAAGTTAGGCATTCATGACAGTAGGGATTATTTTGAGGAGAAAATATTGTTAATTTATTAATTTTTATTTAAGAGAACAAAAATAGGATGTTGGAATTTGTGCCCTTCTGGTGCTATTTATTCAGGAACTTATTGGACTTTGTGAGATCCATCATTTTTCATAATTAATTGGTGTCTTAACTTGAGTCTTGTGTTCCATTATAATTCAGGGAAGAATATCATTGATTTGGAGATTGAAGGATGAAATCCCTTTGGTTTCCTAAGGAAAAATCTCATTTGGGGATTGTATTATGTGGAAAGCTTCTGTTTTATTTTCTAGCAAATATTTGTATTTGGAACAACATATTGTAAAAGCCAATTTGACTCATACTAATATGTTGTCTATTTGATTATATTTTGACATATTCATATTTTTTTCCATAGCATTTTTGCACTGTTCATGCATTCTATTGCTGCATCTTCTCGCCCCACCTTCACAGAACCTTGGTGAGCAAAAAGTAAAATGTTTGATATTTAGAATTTGTTGAGATAATTGCAATGGTGTCAAAATTGGGTTCTTGTTAGGTTGAAGGGCGATTAAAAAAGTGTTGATGTCACTCGGTGAAAAAGAGATAAGATATCAATGGAGAGAGGAAAGCATGCTTTGGCAAAACCTTACTCCAATACAAAATACAAATAAAGGTGAAGAGATGGAAAGAGTTCTAAGAGAGAATTTTTCTTAACGATGGACTCCATGACAGATAGGTAGCAACAAATCATAAATACTTTGTTCAAAGCATTCCAAACTCTATGTTCTCTTTCCATCTATTATGCAAGTAATTGGTAAAATATTGAATGAATTAAATCAATGATCAAACGATCATTTATAATGGTACAAGATCGATGTTTCTATTAAGAAACAATCAATAACTAAAGTAAATTTAGAAACATCTAATATTTACAATATTGACCATTAAATAAGGAATAATAAAGATATTATTCTAATACCCTCCCTTAATGGTCAATCTATCAACTACACCAAGTTGCCCCTAGAATTTTACAAACTTGTCCAGGCCCAGAGCCTTGGTGAGAATATTTGTTCGTCTGATCCGCAGTCAGAACATACAACAACTAAAATAATCCGTCTCTAACCAGCTGCCGGATGAAATGACAATGAAGGTCAACATGTTTGGTTCTCTCGTGGAAGACTGGATTCTTGACCAGTTTGAGCACCCCTTGAATGTCACAGTAAAGGGGAGTAGGATCTGCTTGAGACATCTACATGTTTGAAACCATCCTCTGAAGCCAAACTACCTCACAAGCTGCCTTAATTATTCCTTGATACTTAGCTTATGTTGAGAAAAGAGTCGTCGCCTACTACTTCCAGCTAGTACATGTGACTGCACCAAATCCCAAACTGAAAACATACCCAGATGTTGATTTTGTCATCAATGGAACCTCTCCAATCTGAGTCTATAAAACCAATAAGTCTAGGATCGTGACTTCTACCATACAAATGACCAAAATCATAAGTGTCCTTCACATAACGCAGCACATACTTCGCTACTACCCAATGATCAACCTTAGGGGTTATCAGAAGCGTGAAATGTAGCTCACTACAAAACTAAGATTAGGCCTAGTAGCAATAAGGTATATGAGACTGCCCACCAATTGCCTGAATGTTGATTCATTCACCATAGGTGAATTTGATTTGGCTGTCAGCTTCAACCCTTTCTCCATAGGTGTGGATGCAGGTTTGCATTCTTGCATCTGAAACTTGTCCAACACATTGCAAGCATACTTAGACTGAGATAAGAAGATACTACCTTCAGTCTACCAAACTTCAACACCTAAACAATAGTGCAAAAGTCCCAAGTCTGTCATGTCAAAAGATTGACACAAACTCTATTTGATCTTATCAATCAAAAGTATCCAACTACAAGTGATAATCAGATCATCAACATACACAACAAGAAGAAGAATATATCACCAATGTTTTTGACATACAAATTAGAATCAAATGGACTCCTTTGAAAACCATTATCTAAAAGGTACTTGTCAATTTTTATGTACTAAGCTCAAGGAGCCTGTTACAGGCCATAGAGTGATTTCACCAGTCTACACACCTAATGTTCTTTTCCAGCAACTGTCAAACCAGGAGACTAAATCATGTAGACTTCTTCCTACAACTCACCGTTGAGGAAGGCACTCTTAACATCCATCTGATGGACTTTCCAACCAAACTAAGTTGCTAAGGCAAGGACAAGCCGTATGGTAATCATTTTGATTGTAGAAGAAAAGGTCTCCTCATAATCAATGACTTCTTTCTGTGAGAACCCCCTAGCAACGAGACAAGCTTTGTACTTATCAATGGGTTTCGTTAGCTTTGTAGTTGACTTTATACACCCATTTGTAGCTAACAGGCTTCTTCCCTAGAGGAAAATCAAAAAGGACCCAAGTGTTATTCTTTAGAACATTGGTTAAGGTGATTTTTTTACAAGGGCTCACTGCCAATTTTCTCACTGCAGGTAGGCTCACTCTCGGTCGGGCTAACTACCCTAATACAAAAAGATTTATTACAAAAGACGTCTTACAGACAAAATTTGAACTGATGAAGTTGCATCTAAATATGCATGAAACAGTTCCAGCTAGTCGCACAATAACCACCAATAGTTGTTAATCCAGTTCCAACTAGTCACACAATAACCACCGATAGCTGTTGATCCAATTACAGATCTCCTGCTAGCACTCCTTTTCTCCTCTGCAAAACCAAAGCACTTCCTTCTGTTGCAAGCTTTAACTCTATCTTCACGACAATCTTCTATCCTCTTATTTCTGCTTGCACAAATCACCACCATATATCCACTCACAGAATTATACTCGTATCATACCACCTTCAACATGCTCTTACTCTCATATCTTCAGATACAAAATGACTTCTCTATTTATGTATACATCCGATAAGGCAAACACATGTGTCGACTTAGCCATAAAACATATCGGCTTACATTACAATAGACATTACATCATAATTTAACATGCTAGCACCGAACCTAAAAATAGATCATACATATGAAATTTTTACACCACATTGCCACAAGACCTAAAGATAGGGCACACATAGGATAGATTTCATAGCACAATTACTGAAAGATGAGTAAATTATGGAACTGATGGAATGCCACATCCAAGTCCATAACTTGATCTACAAAACTTCTAAACTAACCGATGGATAGACCCCGATAGAACCTGTCCAGAAGCGGAATACAACTGTCGTATCAAAGACTTCTAATTTACTACATGAATGTCTAGGTAGCAGGAATACGTAGAAGAACTCTAAAACTCAATAGCCATTAAACTCTGTCCAAGACTTTATGCCTCTATGATCACAGGAAAATACAGATGTACCAGAAAGATGTATGTCAATGATAGGAACAAGGACATCCACCATCATAACCCAAAACTGTATATAATGAATCTATACAACACAACCGAAACACAGACATCCAACCGACAACCAACCAACACAGATATTTAACCGGTACAATGGTTTTGAGTCTTTGACATCAATGATAACAATACCAGCATCTTCTCCATATTCAACAGGTAGTTTAATTTGAAATACATCTTCATAGTAGTTCACATACACATCAATGTGGAGGCAAAATGTAAAAATATTGCATACTTTGCACTTTACCCTAAAACGATAATTGATTGAGATATTCAATATTAAACAAAAGAGAGGAATACTCCTTGAATAAGCAATTATAAGATCCTTCTAGAATGGAAAGGATCAATAACTAAAGACATAATAGAAAGTTACTAAACTAACTACACAACTTAAAGAACAAAAAGTTACTTAAAACTAACTAGCTAACTTAAAAGAAAGTTACTTATATGACCATTATACTAAATATTACAATATTACTTTAATACCCTCCCTTAATGGTCATTCTACTAACTTCCCTACAGAAGAACTGACAAGATCTATGAGTCTTTTGGTTCACGATTCCTTCTCTTCAGAATATTCTGCGACAAGAGCCTGCACCTGAGACCCTCCCTGGTTGGACTTCTTTCCAGCCAACCGCTTTCTACAAAACTTCCTCATATGACCAAGAACAAGAATAAGTCAAGTGCCTTCCAACTTGATGTTGGGTAACCAAGCCATCCTTCCCATTCAAAGACCGATATCAGCTTGTCAAAAAAATTTGATTCTTGTTGATAAAAAAATTGGCAAAAAACTCAGAAGCCCACGATTATCCTAAAAATCATCAAAAGCTGATGCAAAACAGAACCATGATTTTGTATAAAATATCATCAAACCCTCAATGTAATGCTGAAATCACACACAAAAAGATCATCAACAACCCTTGTTTTCTAGAAAAATAGTAAACAAAAAACCCACAATTTTGTTAAAAAATCGTCAAAAAGAAGCAGATCATAACCACGATTTTTGGGAAGAATCGTTTAAAAACCCTCTGATTTTTGGGGAAAAAATCATGCAAAAACCCTCTACAATTTTGCAGAAAAAATCGTGCCAAACTTGCCATGATTTTTGGGAAAAAATCACTCAAAACCTGCCATGCAAAATGCTTTGAGATCAGAAAAATCACAATTTTGGGGAAAACAATGTGCAGAACCCTCTAGAATCGGAAAAATCAGCAACCCTCAGTCACAAAAACAGAGAACCCTTGCTGATCTAAAAAACTTCACTTTTCTTGTGAAATAATGGTAAAGACTCATCCTATAGATTTACCCTTTCATTGTCTTGGTTCAAACACACAGTACGAAAATAACCCTGGGTCAAATCCATGGTGTGTAATAATCCCCTGATTTCCAAATTCAGATTTAAAATGGACCCAAGCCAACTCCCTTAAATACTAGCTATTATATGCCAACTTGAGCATGAAACATGTCATTTGAATGCTAGAGTTTTGTAGGTCAATCTAATTCCAGTTTACACATCCAAGAAAAAATACATCCATCCATCTGTTAGCTCCTTTTCAACCACTTGCAACATCACTTACAGAGCATCCTCAAATCACATCAACATCCACATTTAGTGACAGACTAAGGTGTATTGAATGTTGCTTGTTTCTTCAATCTTTTTACTGTTAAATCCAACCTAGGGATTTGGCAAAATAACAAGATTTCTCACTTAGCGAACTCACAAAGGTATTCATCAACACTTGCTTTGCAGATAGAGGTCCCCAATAGCAAGGTGAACTTGTCACATCCATTAAACAGTGCACAAGTCAATTCCATGGACACGGATTGGATCAATGAGACAGGTTCATCTCTGTTGGCACGGAGATGTGTTTTGTAGGTATAGATTCGACCTATAGCAGAGAGCAGAATATCAGGCCACTTGTCAGAGATCAACAGTCGCAGATTTGATTATTAAGTTGCATTTTAGAAGACTGAGAAGAGTTATTCTCGCCACATTTGAAGCTAGGCACACAAATTATTTTGAATAGAATATTTAGTTCTGTTACTGTCTCAGATCTTTTGTCTACGTTAATTTTGAATCATTTTCTTAAATTATTCATTTATCCTAGATAAATTGGAAAGTTGTGTTTAATTTCCTTTCAATACTATATACTACATAGACATGACATAAATAGAAACATGAGAAGATAATACTTCGTGCAAAAATTAACACAAGTATAAATTGAAATTACAATACCCGTTCATTTACAGGAAAACAATCAATTGAAAGGCACACATGACAATTAGATTTCAAGTTTTGAGATAAGAATTGGGAGGCAAGAATTGAAGTTATTGAATTTACTAAAAAGCATAGTCATTATTTTCTTTTTGTGTATGTGACCACTAGATGCAAGCAAAGTTTAAATTGTCCTTGTAATTCATAAAATCTTATACCTACTAAAACACTAAATAACTATGGATAAAATCTGTGGTAGTGAAAAAAACATTCAATGTTATGACTCTATGCATACCTCTGTCACAAAGAAAGCATGGAACCCGTATGGTACCCTTGCTGGAAGTGGAACAATTGCTATGGCCTTAGGAGACATCGTTCTTGCATCAATCACATTAACTTCTGATTTCCTGTTATCGTTACAAATATTTTGATTAGCAAAACCATTCACATGATAGTGATTCTAGCTGTACAGCTGCTCACATCTTTGCAAACAAAAACATCTGTATTGTTAGATTGACAGTTCCTGCTGTGTCAATCTAACACTACAAAGCCAGTAAGTTATCTTCATCGCAATTATATGGGAACTGCACATACCCAGTGTTCTCATCATGAACAAAGCATATCAAATAACCATCATCTTCATCTAACTCCACACCAGATTCCCTTGGTACAAAGATTGCTTCAGAACCAAATCTTCCAGGCCCAAACTGAAAGATGCCCTCCACATTGCCTCCAACCTCAATTTGTTTTTTACCCACTTCTGGTTCAGCTTGGAGATCAAACTTAGCAACACCTTTCACCTTTGCTAATGAATCTAATATGGTTCCATACACAAAACGTTGCTTCCTACATGAATGGCCAAAATACGAAAGAAAAATATTAACAATCTTTCTCTTAATGATAGGATTTGTATAGAAATATCAAAAGACTGTCCACCAGAATTCTTTGACCAGAGGAAGAAAATAAACATTAATTAGGCAACATTGAAAACCTCAAAAGGTAGATATTCATGAATATGCAGAAATAAAAAGGAAATCTACATGGTATTCCAACCTTCTGTAGGTGTAGTTTTACTGCATCTTTACCTTCCGATGTAATTTTCATTGATACGTGGAAAATCTACAGCAGATTCAGAAAGCTTCTTCTGTGAAGCATCTCCAGTCTTTAGGTTAAATCGCATTTCATAGCTGACCCACAACAATCAAAAAATGAATATCTACATTGTATTTTTTTCAAATTGTCTTACTGCATACAAGTTCAAAACTTCAATCTGTCCATATTCAGAGGCCATAAATTCATAGAATTATCTGAACTTTCAGAAAAAGCTGGCCAATAAGCATCAAATGATACTTGTAAATCTTTCATTCAATGACCACTGAAGAGAATGAACAACATACAATTCATTTGTATAGTTTTTCAGATTTTCTTTCAAAGGCCCTGCAGCCATTTCAAGATCTAAATCCAATAGGCGACATGTGTAAAGAATAATTTCATCACCCTCCTCCCATGCATTGGCTGAAACAATTGAAACAAGCATCCAAACAGCATGAATAAAATCATAATTCTTCTAAGAAACTATAAAATCAAATTCATAGTTTTGATATAATTATGTGCCCAAATAGAATTAAATATCATAGCAGATTCAGGAATAGTAACAAAAGAAAGAAGAAATGTTCTACATGATTTTGTAAAATAATCAAGTTTGTAGCTTTATGGAACCAGTGGAACAGACCTTTTGAAACAAAACCATAACAACTTAACAGAAGAGGATCATTCAGGTTATCAATGTTTAGTGCTTACCATTGTGAAAAATATAGCAGTTAGGAAGCTCAAACCAACGCATTTGAAGATCATCTTTTGCATATCGGGGAAGCACTCCAAAACGAGCCTTCTTGGTCTCATCAAATGTAAGAATAAGCTTTCCCTTCATCATATTCTGTAAAAGAAACACAAGTTGGAGTCTAACAGTTCAGATCGTTAACACATGAATCTGAATTTCATATGAAATATATTAGTTGAGCAACATACAGGGAAGCGTTTCTAAACTGACAGTTTAGAAATTTGATAAAAAAATCCTCCAGGAGTTACTTCTAATTTTGAAATTTCATTCATCGAACATGAGGTTTCTTCCTTTCAATAATTTTTATTGTTTCACTTGAAACAGGGCTTTTTTTTAATGTTGTACGCCATCTTAACTGCTATTTGACAAGAAAATAATTTGAAACTAAA
This sequence comes from Chamaecyparis obtusa, assembly GCA_027943335.1. Taxonomy (NCBI): domain Eukaryota; kingdom Viridiplantae; phylum Streptophyta; class Pinopsida; order Cupressales; family Cupressaceae; genus Chamaecyparis; species Chamaecyparis obtusa. Next base: position 1,311,349 of record BSBK01002987.1, read on the forward strand.
AATGTTGAAAGGTTTAGTCACCTTGGGGTGAAAATATAAAGGAAGATCCATGAAAATTGCATAGTTTTGAGTTATTGCAAAATCATGCATCATGACAGGTTCTGGAATCGTTATCGGAACTGGATCATGCATGTAACCTTCCTTAGTGACAACGTGGTATGTAACATATGGAGCAGTGAATTGGTAGCCAAATGTAAACATCTCTCCTGTAATCCAATTGAAACCACAGGATCAAAGAAAGTTCCATCTCTTCTTAAGTTGTCATATTTAATACATAATATTGTCCAGAATTATCATAGCCATACATTGCTCACGTTTGCTATACTTACCAGTAACAGGGTCAACCTTTGGATGTGCTGTAAAGGAGTGAGTTAATCTTTTACCATAATCCATCAGCCCAAGTGTCTGTAGATCCCCATCTTCAAGGACTCTTAGCACATCTGTTAGAAAGAGGAGATAAGCAATTTAGTCCATATCCTTAACCAGCATTGTATGTCCTAAAGTTTAAAATACATGATGGGAATGCTTCAATATCTGTGAAACACAGTTGAAGTACTTTAAAATTGTAAAATATGAATGATAAACAAATCAAAACATTAAAAATCTATAATGATTTGCAAGCCTCTAGTATCTACTGGTCATTAGTTTAATGATTTGCAAAACATTAAATTTCTTTTAATTTAGATGAACCGAATTCATCCCCTCAATCTTAAAGGAATTTAAATTTTATACTTTTATAAAGGATATATAAGATAGCTAAGTTGAATAATGGGTAGCATTTTAAAAAAACAATATCTCCCAACTTGATTTAAATTCCTGCCGCAACAGTCTTCAGGTGGAATATTTGTTAAGGATCATATCTCAGTGTTTGTGTGATAGATCAGTTGCACATAACCAGGCAGTTTTTGGTGGTTTATCTCAACTTAGTCGAGGGAATGTTGGCATTTCTGATAAAAGTATATATTCTCGTATTGGAACTATAATCATTCAATTGTTATACTTCAATTTATTTGTAAGGTAAATATTATTAAGTCACTTAAGAGTTCTTGCAACTTAATAATGGTTAAAAGAAGAATCTAGATGACTTGCTCTAGAGGTTTCCTAGATAATAACCATTCTTCCTTCAATATAGATTTGCCTTCTATTCGTAAGGTAGCATTCTTAGTAGATGAACTACCAAAGTATAGTTTGTTCCCCAAATTGATCATGGGATTGAAACCCAAGATATAAGATTTTAACAATATATAAGGTAAAGGGAAAGACAGCACTAGAAGATTACATGAAAGTTCTATTGACGTGTCCTACCTCACTCTCTGCCTCCCATGTTTCCTCTTCCCACCCACTCCCTTTTTTCTTTCCATCCTCAGCCCTTCCCTCCCTTCTCCCCTACCTAACTTCCCCTCTTCTCCCTTGCCTAACCTCCTTCTTTCCCTCCACCCTCCCCACCCCTTTTCCATGCTTCCTTCCACATGGACATGGTAGTGAACTAACAATTTCAAAGGCAATGGCATGCCATTAAACTAGCATGCAAACCACAAGAGAGAACCATTAACTTTAAAGAGGTGAAAGTTGGAAATTAACAGGCATCACATTAGAAGTGTACACCCTTAGATAAACAAATAAATATGCATATTTGAATTTATATTTGGACAGAATCAATTTCCCCAAAATGGGAGTGCTGTCACACTCAATCTGTAATTTCCTTTATAATCACATTGTTCATGTTCAGATATATTACAGATTAGTATATTATTATTAGGTTAGTTAAAAGTTAATTTCAGTGCTACCCCAAGTTTCTGGGACGGGGACGGGGACAGGGAAACGAGTTTCCAGGACAGCAAATTATTTTGCCAAGTTTGGGGGCGGCAAAAGGGACAGCTATATAAATATAGGGAAATTTGCATATATACATAACATTCATATGAAAGCATGGATAAGCATGCCATTTAAACATCATAGAATCTTAACATACAACACTTCAATAGTCAAACTCAATGCTCAATATGCATTCATAATTCGGAATTCATTGTCAAAATGCATGTAATATTAAAATAATAACATACAAAATTGAAATACACCCAAGAACGTAATTCAAAATTCATTGTCAATAGCAACAAGAACAATGACCCACCTTCCAAGTTGAAGCACACTACTATCATTTATGTTTGATATAAATTATTGGTGTACACATTATAGGCATAGTGTTACAATTGCTTTCAAAGATAATCATTTGCACATTAGTGCTTGTACATGAAATAACATTCCTGTAGACACCTAAAAATCCTTTAGAAAATAAAGTATTTTTATTTTCTGAAAAATCCCTGATGACATCATCATTTATTAATTAATTATTTATTTATTTAATTAATTTATTTATTTTTATGCCATTAAATCCTTTTATCTTAATTAAAAATATTTAATTAAGAAATCCCTCCCAAAAATGTTTAAATCTTATTTGAACATTATTGCCCTATTTATTAATTATTTAATTAATAAATTGACCAAAAATCTCAAAATAAATTATTTATTTATTTTTTGCCCAAAACTTGGCCAATTTCCTAAAGACCACTAACCTCTTCCAGAATCTTCTAATCCTTCTTTAATTTCGATTAAAGACTAATCCCATCATTTCCTAACCCTAATCCCAACTCAAAATATTTAATTAAGATTAAATATTTAATCCTCATATTTATTAAATTCATTTTTAATAAATCTTCTCAAACCTAAACCATGGAAATAAATAAATCTTTATTTATTTCCTAAAATCCATATTTATCCTAAGGAAGTTCTAGACTCTTCTAGAAAGTCTTTATCCTTGTCCACCTAATCCTAATCCTAATCCTAATCCCCTCCCTAACCTTGTCACATTCCCTAACCAAGGTTAGCCAACTCCTAAGCTTAACCCAAAGTCAACAAACTTCTAGAAACTTATCTTACATGCATTAAATGCATTTAAAGTCTCCTTATCCCTCTTACATGCATTTATGATGCATTTAAGAAGCCCCTCACCCCTTTCTTAAACCCTTTGACCTTAGGCACATTTCCCAAATTGTGCACATCCCTCCCATCTTTCAACCCAGTGCCCTTATGACACTCGTCACAAGGAGGTGGCCCTGAACTAGCACAATCCATGTGCTCCCCTTTGAATGAATCTTGGCCTCTCTTAAGGATTTTGATCCTAGCCACTCATTCCTCTTTCCCAAAAGCCTATAAATACTCCTCATTTATAAGAGCAAAATACCCATTCACTTTTTATTTCAAGCATTGTTATCATGCTAATTTAGCTCTAGATTTAGCATAATCATTCTAGTTTTAATCATTTTCAAGCATTTTTAACTCACATCTTAGCATAGAACTAATGGATTAACTTAGTTTGATTCTTGTTTATGCATCATTCTCACACCTATTTTGGGCTTAAAATCAACTTAATCATTTTAGTTGCATAATTTTGAGTTCTTGAAGCCTTAGGGGCAATTTTGGGTGTTCTACCCAATATTGTGCCACTTATGGGGTTTTCATGAAACTTAATCCTCCAAATCAGCATTAAGAACATGCTCCAGGTGCTTAGAGAGCACACCCACATCCCTTAAGCAAGAGCAAATCAAATAGTGCTTGGGTGCACTTGTTTAAACTCAATCTAAAGTGGCTTAGCTTAGATGTTTTTGTTTTGAATTGATATAATGTTAGATTAAAACCTAATGTTTGCTTGTCTTAGCCTTTCAAAACAGATACAGATAGCATTGCTCACATTCTAGCACACCCGGTGGGACCCACTTCACGGGTTCTTTGCAAACATTCTGATGGATTTTGGAGTGTTTTCAGATTTTTCAAGCTTATAGGTGGACAGAGCACTTCGAATTCTTCTTCCTCTTCTTGTCTTTATTCTTTTTCTATTCCGTCTACTTCTTCTTGCGGGATCTTGGACAATTTTTCTCAAAAAATAATAATAATCCATAAGGAAGCAAAATCATACACACCTTGTTTTAGTGCTTAAAATGAACCCCCAAATCATTCTTGAATGCATTAAGGACTAAAATTTGCAAAATTTGTTCTAACAAACAAGAAAAATCAATCAAAACATTTGCATCCTTGCAACATCAAGGTTTTAGATGCATTCATGCAAAAAATTAGGAATATTTCAAGTTTTGGGTACTTAAAAAAAAAAAAAGAACCTCAAATTTGCATCTCATTTCTAAAAATATTCAAAATCAATCCTAAAAGTGCATGCAAAAGTTCCTAAAATCAATCCTAAAAACTTTTTTTTATTGAAAACTAACTTCATTTTGCAAAAATCTTGAATGCCTTCTTTTTCAAATTTCACGCATCAAAGTTAAATTAGGAACTTGTCTTTTGGAGCTAAAAAAATCAAAGCAAAGGTCAAAACAAATCTTGAATGAAACTAAAGGAATGAAGCTAAGTCCTAAGAGTCATTGTCATTTTGAAAATCAAACGCACTCTTGAATGCATTAAAAGAAAAAAAATCTCTATTCCTTCCTTTTCAGTTCAAGCAAACGCATAATCAAATCTTGAATGCCTTAAAGGATCAAAACAAAGCACTTCAAAGTTCTTAAAACAACACGCCAATCTCAATCTTGAATGATCAAAGAAAGAACTTGCAATCGCTCAAATCACTTACTTTTTGGAGAAAGAACAACTCAAAATCTAAACACTTGTGTCTTCAGTTATTCAAATTCAAACATCACTTAATCAATTTGGGAAAAAGAACAACTTGCTTGATGTGCATCTAGGAGCTTTCATTTTTTTAATCTTTGTTAAAGTAAGCAACGTAGAACATTTGAACTTGGACAAGTTCACTTGTTCTACTTTTAGCGAGGCCTATCCAGGGAGAAAAGCGCTTCCTCCTCGGAGAACGATCTCAAACCGGTATCCCCCCCGACCGATATATAAATAAAGTGAAGGCAAAAAGTACTCACTTATATCTCCTAATCCACGGGCATTTTGTGCCAAATGCAAATGTCTGGGGATGGTAAATATTCCTCCCCCAGCGTTGTTGGCTAGGCTCTTAAGTGAGTCACAGGCGGTCAGCATAACTGGGTATGGAGACTCCACGGAACTATTAAAAACCTGATAAAATAGAGGCTACCCTATCTACATCCGAAAGTATCAAAATCTTTGTGCAAGAACCGATTCCAAAGGGTTTACCAGGTCGCCTCAAGATCTGCTTGAAGTGCTTGACAGTCAAATACTTTGTGAAAACATTGTTGAAACATACACTTTTCAAAGCTTTTTCAGAATCAGAGTCAGTTATCTTGTTTGTATCCCACAAGGTTGCTTTGTCCCTTGTGGAGATTTCTTTTCTGAAAATCTTTGTTGAAATCTATCCTTTGCCATTGGAAAAACATCAAACTGATCTACAACTTGGTTCACGATACTCAGAACAGCCATGTCAGTCCAAATCCTCCCAAAATCCAGAAAATGTCCAAAGCTTTCAGAATCTCAAATCATGGTCTTCCAGTCATATTCAATCCAGTCTTGTCATCCTTTCCTCCTATCCTAGGTTAGCAAAGTCATCTTGGTCATCCCCCATTTCCCTATTTGTCTTCCTCTAGAGTCAGTCTTCTTCCAATCTTAAGCCAAATCCAATCCTAGTCTGATCCTGTCAGTCATCCCAATCTAAGTCTTATTCTTCCAATCCATCTTCATCCTTCATTCCTATCCCACTCATCCACAAGTCAGCATGTCTCAAAACTATTTTGATGAGTTTGGTTATTATGTCTCTCCCCTCAATCCATCCTATCCCAAAGATGATGAAAGCCTTGTAGATCACGATGCATATTTTGAAAATCTTAGCAAGTTTGCTCCAAACATCCCCCAGCATCCAATCATTCCTCCAAAATATCCTATCATGCCTTCACGCTTATCCACTAGCACTCCCTTTCATGTCCTCGGCAAGGCAAATCCATTATCTTATCCATCCACAACTTATCCCTATCTTAAACCTACACATCCCCCATATGCATCCTTCATACCTCCATCTCCTACTATGGTCATATCCCAATCACCACCATCCCCTCGAAACACTTCACGCTACTTCCCTTATCTGAAACATCCATCCACTTATCCTTCAAAACCCTTTCAAAACCAAACACCAAGTCTTCCAATCCTTTTCCCCAATCCTCCATCCTATCTCAATCCACCATCTTCTATTCCAAACCACATTTCCAAAAATCCCCTCCCACAAGCAGAGTGCATCCTTCAAACCACTTCATATCCCGTACCTCGATCCATCACCTCTACTTCTTCAGCAACATCATCCCCTCAAACAAGTTCAAAATCTTCCACCCCACCTTCATGTGAGGACCACCCAAGCTCCCCATCTTCTACACATTCTAATCCCTCACCTCCTCCAATCCAGAAGTCTCCAAGGAGTTTCACAAGGAAGCCAATAACAAATCCCACTCCTAAAGTTGAAGGGCTATGCCATCTCAAACCTTCATGTGAAGCCATCACTGATGAGGCCCATCCATCGCTCCCATCTATTATCAATCTTCCATACATCCCACTCATTGATCCTCTTCCATCTCCTAACATCATTGAGTCCCTTCCATCTGAAGTCTCCATCCAATCCCCACCAACATCACCTCCTCCTAGTATTATCCAAAGCATATCTAATGAGCCTCATGAGTTCACCGTTCTTCCTACCGTCACAGCTACAAAATCTCCCATCCTTCCATCCACCCCATCTGAAGAGTCCATCCATGCATCCCCCAACACTCTATCCACACAAATCCTATCATGTCAAGATCTTTCCCAAAAGCATGTTGAAATACTCGCAGAAGAAAATCAAGATCCAATCCCTTCACTTCCCCCATCACATGTTCTATTGCTTCCATCACCTCTAATCCAAAATCCTACAATCCCAATTCCTCCAATCCAAGATCCTATCATCCTAGTTTCTCCATCTGAAGATTCATTACTATCCCCCAATCCCAGTCAAAATCCCACCATCCTATCCTCTCCTCTTGAGGATCTTCCAAACCAAACTATCCCACTGCCATCACTCTATCCTCTTGGATCACTTACATTTGTCAAAGGCAGTCCACTTGAAGCAGAAGAAATTAGTTTCATATCTTCCGTCAAGGAACTAGAAACTGGATGTTTATCATAATCCCCAAGTCAGAAATATCCTTGTTTGGATAAAATGCTCAAGAAATGGAATTATCAAGGCAAAGGCCTAGGCTCTTGTGAACAAGGAAATCTGGAGCCCATTCAAGATAAGAAACATCCAAAGTCATGTGGAATTGGTCACACATCAGAAGAAGGCACTTCCTCCAGAAATGTTGGTACAGCTAAAGAAAGATTCAAGCCTCCCTCCAAACCCACCATCACATCTCCCAAAACATATAATGCTATTCCTCCTCCTCCATCATTACAGCCCAGGACAACCTATCACATTGCTCCTTCATCCTCCAAATCCATTTTGGGTCCCTATGTCCCAAAATCTTCCAGCACATATCCTCTACATACCAAATCCATTTTGGGGCCTTACGTCCCCAAATATCATCCCCCATCTTATCCTACTCAATCCCTCATCCAAACTCCAAGCATCCCTAGTCAAGATCAACAAAGGCACATGCCCACATATCCTATCTACCAATCTCCTTCCATCTCTCCATCCATATTTCCTCCATCCCGCACATCTCCTCATATTCACTCCGATGCTCCCCGCAATTTGGATGCCATATCCAATATGAATAAAGGGAAATATCCACAAAAATCCAAAGATTGCCATGTCCAATCTAAACGACATGCTCAAATAAAGAAAAATCCAACCAAGAAATCCAATGCATCCCAATGGCCGCAAAGGCCCAGCAAAGCAAAAGCAAAATCTGATGCATACCAATGGCCACAAAGGCCTACCAAAGCTAAAGCAAAAATGATGTGGATCCCAAAGCAAAAAGATGTAATGCATCTAAAAGAACCATCTACAATAGCATCCAAAGTTGCTAATCCCCCAGTTACTCAGTCTTCTTCTCCATCTCCTCAATCTATTTTGGGTCCCAAAGATCTGAAATCTCCTAGCATAAATCTTCCATCCTATCTACCTCTATCTTCCAAAACCCATCCGCTTCATCCATTTTCCTCGCAACATGTGCCAATGTTGGTCCTAACAACATCCCCCTATCACGATCACTTTCCATCTTTTCATCCAAACACTTTCTACCACCATATCTCCCATCTACCTCATCCCATCCATGCCTTTGCATAATCCCTCCATCCTAACAAAGTTGTACCAACATCCAAGAATATCAGAAAGATCAGCGAAGAAAGTCAGCAACAAATCAGAGAAATCAGCATGTCAGCAAAATCAGAAAGTCAGCAACATGACAACACCAAAATCAGAGAGTCAGCAACAAATCAGAAAACCAATCAGAATATCAATGAAAGATCAACATCTAGTCAGCAGAAAATCAGAAAAATCCATAAAAAATTGGAAAAATCAAGAGAAAAGTATCAAAAAAGAAAAGAAAAAGAAAAAGAGAAAAACATTCGTCCTATGGTGAAAACTTGGCAATTCAAGCACCTTGGACAAGTACCATGGTGAAAACCTGGCAAACAGGCGTCATGCGTAGGTCCCCCCAATTCCTTTATGGAGTTGGGGCCCATTCCCTTCTATCACCTCTTATCCAACATCTCCTCCATCCCATTTGTCTCTCACCTCCTTCATCCTCCTTTGGATCTTGATGACAAAACAAAGACTACCAGGTATACATGCTTTTGGGCACTTTCTTGGCATCCATCACACCTGTTCAACTACATATCCTCTATCCAATCCATTCATCCTAGCTTCCAACTACCTTCCTCATCCTCTTGTCGGCATATCTTTTATCCAATCATACCCCATCCTACTGCCTCTGAATGAATGAACTATCCTAAGCAGGGGGCATCTTATTCCTTGGTGACATATTCCTTGGAGACAATCTTTCATCCAAATCCTCAAGCAAATCCGCCATCCAATCTCCCCAAATCTTCTACTATCCAATCCTCAAGCGTTCTTCCATCCAAATCCAAATCTTCCTCCATCCAAATCTCCTAGCAATTCCATCATCCTCATCCTAAGCTTTTCCTCCATCTTTCCATCACCTGATATCTTCCCTTGTCATTGGTATCTAGCTATAGGCTAACCTCTTTGCAATCCAATGCCATTCATCCCTATCCAAACATTCCTCTATCTAGATCCCTCAGCAGTTCCTCCAACATACATCTTCCAATCCTATCCACATCTTCTAGCTATCCAACATCCAAGATCAAGCCAACCGATCAAATCACATCCTTAGTCTTGTAGCAAGCCTTGATCTCAATCCAACCATCACCATTGGGATATGTCCTTCCCAAATCCATGTCATTTCAGGACACATCATCCATCACTAGTCCATCTTGGCCTTCCAACCCAACTAGGGCATCGTCTTGCATATCTTTGGAGCTTCAGCTTCATCCCCAGGTTCTTTGTACATCCTAATCCTCAGCTTCTATACATAGCCGTTGTAAATATCCTTGTATCTTGTTGTACATATCCTTGTCAGTCCTGCAGCAACATTTGATCAGAAATCTTGTCCTACCCAGCCTTGTACTTCAGCAATATCAATTGTTGACTACCCTTGATCATCGTGACTATCTTTGAACCGCATCATTTGCCAATCAGCAACACAACATTCTCCCCATCAGCATAGGGTCTGCACAGATGTATGCTTCTGTTTTGTCTGACCTAAGCCTAATCACGGGTCCCCTCAGTTGTATCCTTCCTGTCCGAACCAATCTTCCACCAAGCACACTAGGTCCGTGTCGATGTATCCTTTCACACGTTCAGACCAATCTTCCCGCCATCAATCAAATCAAATCTCTCTCCTTGGCAAAGGTTGTCTTTTGGAGTTATCATTTTGACCTTGGATTTTTGTCCTTTGGGTCTTGTTGATCTTTTATGGCTTCTCGCTGTTCTCTCCTCAAAGTCGCCATGATCCTTTATATCATGGTGCGTTGCGAATGAGGATCATCTGGGGCAAGGTCTTTTTCTCTTTTGCTTCTGCCTGTGAGTCAGTCATGTGTTTGTGGTTTCTTCAGCATCGTTTCCACCATGCCTCCTTCAAGTTTCATGTGTGATGTTGGGGAAACCTTGCATGTCTTTTTAGCGTCAGTCCTATGCAACACTGGTGACAAGGCCTCGTGATCCCAGTATCCTTGGCAGGTCTCTAGCATTGCTATATTAAACTAAGTTGTGCTCTCCACATTTGCACTTGGAGCTTTCCCAAATCCCCTGCATCTTGCATCATATAGATTAATCTTGCATCTTACATCTCTCATGTAGCTGCATCCTGCATTTTGCATTCCATCTCATCTTGCATTCACCCATCTTTACTCTTGGAAGCTTGGTTATTTATCTCCCCTACTTCCTCAGTCCTTCTTTCTGTGTTTCCTTTCGAGAAAATTCCACAACGTTTACTCCTTGCGTTATTTTCTCGAGGGGGCACAACTCATCATTCCTCTGAATTCTAGCTTGGGGCATCTTATTTTCTTGTCTTTGATGTCATGCCACTTGCGGCATCGCATCAAAGAGGGGCAAAATGTAGACACCTAAAAATCTTTTAGAAAATAAAGTATTTTTATTTTCTGAAAAATCCCTGATGACATCATTTATTAATTAATTATTTATTTATTTAGTTAATTAATTTATTTTTATGCTATTAAATCCATTTATCTTAATTAAAAATATTTAATTAAGAAATCCCTTCCAAAAATGTTTAAAATCTTATTTAAACATTATTCCCCTATTTATTAATTATTTAATTAATAAATTGACCAAAAATTCCAAAATAAATAATTTATTTATTTTTTGCCCAAAACTTAGCCAATTTCCTAAAGACCACTAACCTCTTCCAGAGTCTTCTAATCCTTCTTTAATTTCGATTAAAGACTAATCCCATCATTTCCTAACCCTAATCCCAACTCAAAATATTTAATCCTCATATTTATTAAATTCATTTTTAATAAATCTTATCAAACCTAAACCATGGAAATAAATAAATCTTTATTTATTTCCTAAAATCCATATTTATCCTAAGGAAGTTCTAGACTCTTCTAGAAAGTCTTTATCTTTGTCCCCCTAATCCTAATCCTAATCCTAATCCTAATCCCCTCCCTAACCAAGGTTAGCCAACTCCTAAGCTTAACCCAAAGTCAACAAACTTCTAAAAACTTCTCTTACATGCATTAAATGCATTTAAAGCCTCCTTATCCCTCTTACATGCATTTATGATGTATTTAAGAAGCCCCTCACCCCTTTCTTACACCCTTTGACCTTAGGCACATTTTCCAAATTGTGCACATCCCTCTCATCTTTCAACCCAATGCCCTTATGACACTTGTCACAAGGAGGTGGCCCTGAACTAGCACAATCCATGTGCTCCCCTTTGAATGAATCTTGGCCTCTCTTAAAGATTTTGATCCTGGCGACTCATTCCTCTTTCCCAAAAGCCTATAAATACTCCTCATTTCTAAAAGCAAAATACCCATTCACCTTTTATTTCAAGCATTGTTATCATGCTAATTTAGCTCTAGATTTAGCATAATCATTCTAGTTTTAATCATTTTCAAGCATTTTTAGCTCACATCTTAGCATAGAACTAATGGATTAACTTAGTTTGATTCTTGTTTATGCATCATTCTCACACCTATTTTGGGCTTAAAATCAACTTAATCATATTAGTTGCATAATCTTGAGTTCTTGAAGTCTTAGGGGCAATTTTGGGTGTTCTACCCAATATTGTGCCACTTATGGGGTTTTCATAAAACTTAATCCTCCAAATCAGCATTAGGAACATGCTCCAGGTGCTTTGAGAGCATACCCACATTCCTTTATGTGAGCAAATCAAACAGTGCTTGGGTGCACCTGTTTAGGCTCAATCTGAGGTGGCTAGCTTAGATGCTTTTGTTTTGGATTGATATAATGTTAGATTAAAACCTAATGTTTGCTTGTCTTAGCCTTTTAAAACAGATTCAGATAGCCTAGTCTACAATTCCTATGAAATACTAACATGAAAAACTTTGGAAACTGTGTTGGAGTTGACTATTGCAAGTTTGACATTGACTCTAGAAAGGGCTTCTACAGATAGTGGATCAAGTGTATGTCTCCCAATGCTCTTCTCACTCTAGACCACATTCACCAATGATCTAAATTGGAGTTACACCATTACACCCCTAAAACTACACCTTCAGTTCATTGTAAGTGGACTGATATTAATACGAACAGGTCTTCAATACAGTTCCGATCATGATATAGGTCTGTTACAGCAAGATGGCACCTTGATGCAACCTCCAATATTCACCAAATCTTCCACAAAGGACCCAAATCAACACAAAAACAACCTAGCATTGATGTATTGCCACAACATGACATAAAGATGCATGTTCCAGGTCTGTAATGCACTTTTCATACTTTCCCAAAACCTTGCAAACAGTCTGTTATATGATTCTGAGCATGTAGCATGACTATAACAATATTCTTAATGTAACGTTGCCAAATACTAATCAGAGCACCCCAAATAGAAGGAATTAACTACCAAACAATAATAAACATAATAGAGAAAATTTGGAAGGAGGGGCCCACTTTAATATTAAAAAAGAAAGAGTTTTATAAAGAAAAATGTGTTTTTTTAAGTGCAGATGCAGCCTATCCCATTGGGGATGCCTATCCATCCCGGAGACTTCCAAGGCATCCCTAGCTGTCCCCAAGACGTATGGCCACCTCCCTCCCCCAATTTTGGGCAATGTCCCTAAGTTTCCAGGACATCCTGTCATTTTTTGAAAATCGAGGACGAGGTGGGGACATCCCCTAGCCGTTCCCCCGTCCCGAAAATGTCCCCAATTCGGGGACAGGGGTTTTCAAGTTAGGAATGCATCCGTAGGTAACACTAGTTAATTTAGTTTTAGTGAGTCGTAATATCAATAAATGTTTGTTGGAGAGATAGTAGATTAGGAGGTTGTTCGGGTGGTTAAAGGAATAGCTATATAAGCCAATGCAAGTGAAATGTAATGACACTTTGAGTTTTCCCGAAATAATAATATTATATATTCCCCGGGGCCACGTCCCTTGGGTTATTCTATACTCCCCACAGACACATCCCTTTGGTTTTTCTAGGTGTACTTGTCTTGGAGATATGGGAACGTCCTAAGGACATCCCCTAGTCATCCCCCTTTTTTAAAAAAAAGTGTCCTAAACATCCTATGGATGTGTAGATGGGTAGGAAACATGCACCGAATGGCTGGCTGACATTCCCTGCATTGTGCAAGTCTTTTCAATGAAAAAAAAAATGTCCAAATTTTCAAACAAGAATGATGTATTATTATTTTTTATGGGCCCTCACACCACTCTTAGCCCTAAAACAACAAGAGAGGTCTCCCTATCTCATTTTGACTCATTTCTACATGCCAAAAAAATTGCAGCCAAGTTGGAGCCCCAAATAATTATTTTGAGCAGGGCTTGAAGGTGCAGCTGGAAAAACCAGCATTTGTGAGCAGTGAGGAGTGAGGTAGTGTTAGTAAACAGATTTGTCCTTCTACACAAACTTTGAAAATGACTCATGAATGCCCAAATTAGAAGACAAAACCTGAGACTAACAGTTGAGTTACTTGCAATGGTTATGTGCAAGTGCTCTCTGAATTTTGATATGAAGGTACGACTCCCTTCATTTGATTTACAAAGAATAAAATATTGATTATGTCTTTAACCAAAAGACACAAAGACATACTAACATTCACCAATCAACATGGCATGAATGTGGTTTTAAATTAAAGAACTGAGAAACAAATGGCACATAGAGCATCTATTTAATCTTTTCACCATAGAGAAACAAGAGGGAGATTTAATGTTTCATTTTTACACATATGAATGCATAAAGCCAACAGATTTTCATAACACACATACACTTGATGAAATGGAGCAAGACATCTAAAAAAATGACTGAAACAACCCACAGATTAATTTCAATCAAAGGAATATACTCAAACTCACAAATCTGATATATACTACTCTTTGTTCTTAGATACATGGCAAAATAACCTCCAGATCATTTTACCCCTGCTTCACAATCAAGTTTGCAAAATAAAAATGTATTTTTCCCCCTTTCTCTGTTATAATTATAGAACAGTAAAAAATTTCCTCCCCTTGGAGCACACAGACTTCTCCAAAAAGAAAAATCTTGTCTCTTGAAAATTCCTACCATAAGTAGCCTCTCATGGCTTTTCGGTTTCCATAACCGATTCTTGAAAATCTTTAAATTATCCCCTCCTCGTTTGGGCTCGATATCTTTATAAACTTTGGGATAAAAGTTTATATAAATAATGTTCTACATATTGAAATGACATACATGATTATATTTGGACAAGTGGCATACATTGGTCTTTTTTTTAATGGAAATAAACTTTGTAATCCCCATTGAAATCCCGAGTTCATTTCTTCATCATCCTCAGGGTACTTGAGTTGCCGCCCTTGATGTTGGATAGTTGCATCATGTTAGGAATAATGGTTACCAGTGTCTTGATGGTCCGTGGGATCATCGAGTGTTCAGAATAGTAGTTTGAGCTTCAAACTCGACAATTATGTTTTATGTGAATGTTGAGCCTTCAAATTTGCGGCTTCCTCTCATTATTAATGTTGGATTCCTCTAATACATTATAATCTTATATAACACATCTCCTTGTATGCTGACGGGTTGGAGCTCCGTATTGGGAAGTTGAGAATCGGAACCATCGGTTCTAGATACCACTTGAGCCACCACCGCAAATCCACTTTCATTGTTCTCATCGAGTGTTCAAACATCCTTGGCGTCATGTCAGAGAACGGATATGACCCGGAAACCATCACCATTTTGCTCACTTCAATGACATTGCAATGTGAATGCACTGTGGAATTTCTAAGGACACCAAATTGGTTCCGGACCAAGGATTTGTGAACAGGTAAAGAGTCTATGAACCGGTTGTCGAAAGAAAGGTTATGTAAAGGTAATTATTACAGTAACCATTGACAAAAGTTATCATTTGCTAATTACCTTTACGACCTAAGTGTATAAAAGGGAAAGCCGATTACTCATTTCACTTTACATTGCGATTTGTGATTATTGTTTTCAAAAGCTTGAGTAATCTTTTCTTGTTGTGATTTACGATCTTTGCTTAGCGAATTCCGTAAATTTTATCAAGAACTTTCTGCATATACCGGTCTAGTAACATGGCATTTTCATCTTCTATGGTGAGCCTCATCAATGCCAATCAAGTTGATAGACATGTTTACGACATCATGGCAGTTCAAAATCGAGCAGATGATATGGTAGGAGCTCTATCATCCGTCCCTGGCGGTGTTTTGCTAACAGAGGATGTAACGACTTTCATTCACAACAAACAAGAGGAACTGGGCTAAACCTTTATTCAAAGTGAATACCTCTCGCTATGTGAAGACGGAAAGCTTCAAGCAAAATACGCTAAGCTGCAATCATCCGGATTAACCAACGGAGTCAAATATCCAACTGTGTTTCGACCGGATTGAATTAGGCTAGTGCTTAGCAGGGTTCATGAACCAAGGATGTGGCTAGCGAAAGGCGCTGTCACACCTATCACCAAAGAAGATTTGCACAGGGTAACTGGTTACAATGCCGTACGGGAAGCCCTAACCCTAAGGACAATAGCGAATGCAAAAGTCACACGGTTGACTAAGTCCAGATACGACAGTCGAATGATGACTGTGAACGATATTGAAGACGACAGTGTTCAGTTTGCTGCTGCAGTTATCAGCTACAAAGTTTATCAGTCGTGTAACCTGAATAGCATAGCTGGAGGTGCAATACATGTTGCGCACAGAATAATGCATGACAATGCCAAATCTAACATCTGTGCTATGCTGAGGAACCAAATCTTTGAAAATCTGAAGAAGCTCGGTCTAGTTAAAAAGAAGTTTCTCAAATATGGGACGTTGCTAGTATGTTTGTTTTTCTATTATCAAAACTTCTTTCCAGGGATAGGCAAAGTTACATGGCTAGAAGATAAACCGGTAATGATTCAAATAGGAGATAGTAAGTTACTTGGGGAATCAGTTTAATAAGATTATGACCGATTATTTTGAAGTATTTCAATTAAGAATGCACAACAGGGAAAGAATTCCCTCAACCATTGTGGAAGCATACAAGGAAGAAATGTGCTTTAATACAAATGTCACCCGGTTAAGGGATTTAATACAAGGGACCTGTTAATGTCCACCCGGTTAAGGGATTTAACACAAGGGAAATGTTAATGTCCACCCAAAATACTTGGATTTTGCTATTGCAATTGTTAGAGAGCAATAGAGGGTTTGATCTTCTTGAAATGGCTTTACTGAGCCTGATAAGATCACTACGCTTCTCAATTGAGAGTTATCACCAGGCACCACAGGTATGCTCTCCACAGATTGTTGTGCTTCCTTGCACACTCTTTGTTGACATAAACTTAATTGTCATTGGTAAAGTCATTGGCAAACATCAATTCCACCAACACACCCGTACATCACACCGGTACTCATAATTGTGAACCGGTAGACTAAGCAAGAAAGCAATGATCTGATAACCGGTCACGCTTATACTAGTCCAGATTTTATCCAATTGGTCTTGTCAAACACATAGGGAACAGATGACTAACCGAATAAACGTTCTACGCTGGTTAAGTGCATGATAATCCGAACTGAATTATACGGAGCATTTTTCAGTTAAACTGGAGTTAGCTTTTTCAGTGGAACTGAAGTTAGCTTTTTTTTTCTACAAGTGTTTCAAGGTAAACTAAGGATCAGTTTGCAAGCTTTTTGATCAAGGGTTTTGCATGCGTGATTTATGGAAGAGTTTACAGCTTGGCAGAACTATGAGATGTATTTTTAATAAGATAAATTTCTCATAAACACAAGTCAAAAGACATGAAAGGTGTGTTGTTGAAAATCAAGAGCATAGAGCTAAGGAAAGCAGGAGAATAGAATTTTCTGAGAGGAATCACAGCCACAAAAGGTGAAAGGGAGAGAAAGATTTAACAGCCAAGCAAAGGAAAGGGTGAACAGGTATGATCTGAAAAGACAGATATAGTGTCATCATAAGATCATTGCTTTAGTTGTGAAGCATTTTCAAATCTCTCAATCAAGGTGAACCCTTACAAGTTCGTTTGTATAAATCCCTTCACCGAGTAACATCTTTATTAGTGTTTTGAGTCCTCTGATAAGGTGACTCCTAATAGGGTCAAGATCCTAACAGGTCTTCTATCAAATCCCTTAACTAGGTAGCACTCTCACCAGTGCCTTGTAAGCCTCTAACAAGGAAACTTTAGTACTACAGTAGTGGAGTTTGTGGGTTCTGTCCCACCGTGGTTTTTTCTTTCTAACTGAGGGTTTTCACATATAAATGTTGTGTTGACCTATGCAATTAATTTTTGTTTATGGTTGTTATAATATTCTTTTAATTTCTATATTAACAAGAATATTTGTTTGCTTAAAAAAGAAATAGAAATTGAATTTACTGATTCACCCCCCCTCTCAGTAACCAATTAGGAATAACACTCTTCTCTTCTTCTTTTCAACTTTTTTGTAGCTCTCTCAACGTACAAGTTCATTCTTTTTCTTCTTGGCAGAATGAAGGCAAATAATATTCTTCATAGGCTGAAGAATAAATAGTCTTCTTGCCCTTTCCGCTTTTTGCATGTGCGACCTCCACAAAGATCTCCTTCGAATCCATCACCCAGTTGAGTCTTAGTTCACTGTGGAAACATCAGATGCATGCCATATGCTTTCTCTGTTTTATAAAGGAAACGACAGATGTGTGTCGCATGCCTTCCTTTACTTGAGATTTCTCCATGTTTTAATGCCATAAACTTCGGCATTAAAACCTTTAATTGGGCCTTGCACCAATCTTTAAAACACAAAGTCGTCCGGATTTTGTGCAACAAATCCCGGTTAAAGAGTCAGACAAGTGTTTGTCAACTGTGACTTTCATCGGTTCAACAAACTCGGTTTCCATCCTATAACAGTGTACAGGTCATAGACATCACCTGTCACTTTTCCTTTTTCTGTCTATACCGGTTTGGTTCCTTGGTTCCAGTTATACAATTTATCGGTCACAATTCTAAATCCTTATTACCGGTTGCTCCTTCCTTGGTTATCAGTTGCTTGTGATGATCGATTTGAACTTTATCTCACAGTACTCGGTCACCGGTTTGATAACCAGTCTCTCTTGTACACTACAGTTGTATACTAACCTGTTATTATCAACTGTACATGCTGTTCCTTCCTGATTGAACAATGTTTGCATCTATAGACATCAATGACAACACCTCTTTGTCATGTACCGGTTACATCCTTACCGGTTAATGCCAACAATCTCCCCCTTTGGCATCGATGGCAAAACACACCTTACCGGTCCCCATCCTTCATTCACCAGCCATAATGTCCCCCTTTGAAAATAATGCCAAAGGCTAGTCAAGTGACTACCTTTTTCCTTGAAATTTTCTCCCCCTTCAAGCAACAGTCCTTTATCACCAATCCTATTAAGATGAGGCTGAGTCCTCTGTTGAAGCTCAATGGATTGATGAACACCTCTGTCCTATTATTGAAGATCAAGAAGGCGCACTACCCCTAATTTACCTCTAAGATACTTAAAAGTACTCTTCAGTAAAGGCTTTGTGAATATGTCAACAACCTGATCTTTTGTAGGAACATATTCCAATTTTACTTCTTTATTTTGCACCTTCTCTCTCAGATAGTGATACCTTATAGCAATGTGCTTAGTTTTTGAGTGCATATCAGGATTCTTAGATATATTTATTGCACTTGTGCTATCACAGTATATTGCAATTGGTTCAGGTACATGTTTTTGGATTCCTTCCAATATCTGTTTTATCCAGATCACCTGTGTGCAATTATTTGCAGCAGCAACATACTCAACTTATGTTGTGGACTGTGAAATGTAGTTCTGCTTCTTACTTTTCCATGACACAATCCTCTCTCCAAGAAAGAATGCACCTCCACTTGTGCTCTTTCTGTCATCAATGTTGCCAGCCCAATCTGCATTAGTGAATACTTTTATTTTGAAACCTCCTTTGTGAGGAAACCATAGACCATATTCCTCAGTACCATTTAAGTATTTGAAGATTCTCTTCACTGCTATTAAATGTGTCTCTTTTGGGTTAGCAGAGAATCTGGCTACAATGCCTACTGCATGTGCAATATCAAGTTTGCTATACACAGCATATTGTAACTTACGAATCATTGACCGATACAATTTCTCATTAACTTCTTTAGCATCGGCCTCCTTTGATAACTTGCAGTTAGTTATCATTGGTGTGCCAACCGGTCTGGAATCTGCTAACCCAAATGATTTAAAAATTTTCTTAACATACTTGGACTGAGAAATAAAAATACCTTCTTTTAGCTGATGGACTTGCAATCCAATGAAGAATTTTATAGCTCTAATCATGGACATTTCAAATTCTTTCTTCATCTCCTCAGCAAAGTCTTCGCTCATTTTGTCATCTCCTCCAAATATGATGTCATCCACAAATATTTCAGCAATCAGGTTCCCTTCTTTACCAGTCTTGAGATACATATTGTTGTTATCTCCTGTTCTTGTGAATCCTATGGTCAGGAGGTATGAGTGCAACCTTTCATACCAAGCCCTTAGGGCTTGTTTCAGCCCATAAAGTGTCTTTTTCAATTTACAGACCATACCACTTTTCTCTGTGGATGAGAAGCCTTCTGGTTGTTCTATGTACACTTCCTTCTCCAATATACCATTTAGAAATGCAAACTTTACATCCATCTGGTATACTTTGAACCTTTTATGAGCAGCATAAGCAAGTAGGATTCTCACTCCTAGTCTTGCCACAAGTGCAAAGATTTCTCCATAATCTAGTCCTGCTTCCTGTGCATATCCTTTGCAAACTAGCCTTGCCTTGTTCCTTACCACCTTTCCTTCTTCATTTAACTTGTTTTTGTACACCCACTTGGTTCTTATGACATTCTTGTCCTGTGGTCTAGGAACAAGAATCCGTGTCTCATTCTTCTCAATTTGCTCAAGCTCCTCTTCCATTGCCTTGACCCAGTTCTCATCCTCTAGAGCCTCTCTGATTGTTTTGGGCACTATACTGGAAAGTAAGCAAATACTTTCTCTGGCCTTTCTCCTGGTCAGAATATTAGCATGTTTGTCACCAATAATGTTATCAGTGGAGTGATATGTGACATACCTTGGCAGAACTAGTCTGTGGTCCCAGTCTTCGTTTTCAGGTTGAGCAATATTTCCATCAAGGTCATGAACAATTTCCTATTCATCACCCTTAGTCGGTCTTATGTTCTGATCCCTTCCTAGCTCAAGTACATTACCCAGCTCCAAGGATTTGTTTACCTATTCTTAATCAGCAACAATCATTTCACTGAATTCCAAATGATTATCAACATCATGATCCTGGTGAATGTCTGATTTATCATGACCATTCTTTTCCCTCGGTTCTGAATATTCATCTATCTTTACATTGACACTTTCCACTATTTTTCTTGTCCTCTTATTCAGACACTGGTAGGCTTTACTTTTGGTAGAATAGCCCAAAAATATGCCTACATCACTCTTTGGCTCAAACTTGCCAGAGTACACATCTCTTTTGATGTAACAGTTGCTACCAAAAATTTTGAAATAGCCTACACTTGGGGTGTGACCAAACCACAACTCATATGGACTCTTACCAGTTCATTTCTTAACTTGAACCAGGTCCAGTGTATACACAGTGATGCTAATTGCTTCTCTTCAAAAGTGATGGGGAAGATCCTTCTGAATCATCAGAGTTCTAGCACAATCAATCAGAGTCCAGTTTCTTCTTTAAGAGACTCCATTTTGTTGCGGGGTTCTCAATGTAGACATCTGTCTTTTTATCCCCTGTTCCTCACAATAGTGAGTGAACTCTTGAGAGGTGTACTCACCTCTTCTATCTGACCTTAGACATTTCAAGTTTTTACCAGTCTCCTTCTCCACTCGAGCCTCGTATATTTTGAACATATGAAAGGCCTTTGATTTTTCCTAAAGGAATAGTGTCCACATCATCCTTGAAAAATCATCTACAAAGAGTATGAAATACCTATCTCCATAGTAGCTCTTTGTCCTCATAGGTCCACACAAGTCTGTGTGAACGAGATCCAGCACGTTTTCAGCAGAAAAAGACTTACTGCTGAAGCTTGTTCCTGTCAGTTTGCCTAACTGACATTCTTTACACATAATCTTTTCCGATTTTGTAATATCAGGAAGCCCTCTGACTAACTTCTTACTTACTTTGACAATACTATTAAAGTTTATGTGGCAGAGCCTCTTATGCCATAGCCAACTGTTGACCTCTTTTGTTATGAGACAGATTTTATTTGTCTCCCCTTTTTTCATAGCTACGAGGCAAGCCCCCTCAGTTGAGTCTAGATAGAACAGGTTCCCTTTACTCTGTCTACCAGTGGCAACATGAGCTCCTGATTGATTCTTGACAATGCAAGAACCTTGCCCAAACTCCAACATGTATCCTTTGTTGTTTAATTGAGCTACACTCATTAGATTGTACTTGAGTCCTTCCACCCAATACACATCTTTGCATATAGCTTCATTGCCAAGTGCTATTGAGCCTTTGCTTCTGATAGCATAAGGAGCATTATTACCAAAAGTCACCAATCCACCATCATTAAGCTTCAGGCTGATGAACTTGCTCTTGTCACCAATCATGTGGTGAGGTCATCCACTGTCAATGATCCAATCATCACATTGATGAGATCTTGAGATAAGTGTCATTTCACTTATCCCTGTGCTTTCTTCTTTTATTGCAACAAAGGCAATTTCTTCATCTCCTGATTCTTCAAATTCATTGTTCGTGACACCTTCCTCAGCAAGGTAGCACTCCGTTCCTTTGTTCTTGAATCGGTTGGACTTTTCCTTATTTTCATTTTCTGGACACCTTGCAGTAATGTGTCCTACCTTATTGCAAGAAAAGCACTTTAATGAAAGTTTCTCTTTGTACTTCCCTTTTCCTCTTGGAAATCTCCTTGCGACGAGTGCTTCAAACTCATCCCGCTCTAGTTCTTCTGAGAGTTTCAACAAAATTTCCAGACTTACTAGTAGAACTATTACCGGTCTCTCGTCCTTTCTTGGTGGAAGCAATATTCATAGAGAACTTGAAAGCAACCTCTAACATGGGTAAGTTGTTATCATAATTACTCAATTCAAAAGCAGTCAACTTACCAATTAGGGAGTCAAGAGTGACTTGAGACGTGCTCACTGATCTGAGCTCCTGTATGGCTGAGATCTAGATAGCATATTGTGGCCTTAGCGTCCTCAATATCTTTCTTACCACATCTTCCTCACTCAATGTTCTTCAAGCGCTTTTGATGGAGTTCATCACTTCTTTTATTCTATTGTTGTAGTGCTCAATGTCTTCTCCTTCATTCATCCTCATGTCATCATATTTGCCTCTGAGACTTTCTACCTTTGCTCTTTGAACATGTGGGTCATCTCCATACACAGTTTGTAGCTTAGCCCACATTTTGCAAGCAGTAGTCAGATTTTCAATCTCTGCATATACATGATCATGTAGCGTACTTGCTATCATATGCATTGCAGTTGTGTGTTCATTACTGATCTTTTGTTGATCAGCTGTCAAGGTACCAATGGGTTCAGTGTAATCATTGATTACATAAGTCCAGTATTGATCTCCAGTGGTTTTCATGTACAGCTTCATTTTGTTGCACCATAAGGTGAAGTTTTCCTTAGAAAACTTGGGTCCTTCCTTTCTCATCATTAGATCTTTTCCCTGTTGCGGTTAAGCAGCTTAGAAAAGGTACTTGGCTCTGATATCAATTGACGGTCCCAATCGGTGCTGAGAGGGGAGGGGTGAATCAACACCCACTAAAACTTCGAAACTAATTTGATATAATATAACTAAAACTGTAAGCAGAGCAAATTCTATCACAGAAATAGCTATCACAAAATCAAAGCAATAGACAACACTAGACATATCAAATGGATCCCAAATCGGGAGAAAACCACGGTGTGAGGAAACCTCACAAATTTTGCACTCTTCTGAAGTGCGCCCTGTTAGGAGCCTTCCCTACTAAAGGATTACAAATGCACTGTTAGACGCGACCCGGTTAAGGGATTTAAGAAATAAGGTCTGTTAAAGTCTGCCTTGTTAGAGGACTTGAAACATCTACACAGATGTCACCCGATTAAAGGATTTAATACAAGGGATCTATTAATGTCCACCCAAAATACTGCGATTTTGCTATTGCAATTGTTAGAGAGCAATAGAGGGTTTGATCTTCTTGAAATGGCTTTACTGAGCCTGATAAGATCACTGCACTTCTCAATTGAGAGTCATCACCAGACACCACAAGTATGCTCTCCACAGATTGTTGTACTTCCTTGCACACCCTTCTCTTCTTCTTTTCACCTTTTTCGTAGCTTCTCTCAACGTATAGGTTCACTCTTTTTCTTCTTGGCAAAATGAAAGGAAACAACACTCTTCACAGGTTGAAGAATAAATAGTCTTCTTGCCCGTTCCGCTTTTTGCATGCGCGACCTCCACAAAAATCTTCTTCGGATCCATCACCCAGTTGAGTCTCAGTTCACTATGGAAACATCAGATGCATGCCATATGCTTTCTTTGTTTTATAAAGGAAACGACAGATGTGTGCTGCATGCTTTCCTTTACTTGAGATTTCTCCATGTTTTAATGCCATAAACTTCGGCATTAAAACCTTTAATTGCGTCTTGCACCAATCTTCTTTAAAACACAAAGTCGTCCGGATTTTGTGCAACAAATCTCAGTTAAAGAGTCACACAAGTGTTTGTCAACTGTGACTTTCATCGGCTCAACAGTCTCAATTTCCATCCTATGATAGTGTAGAGGTCATAGACATCACCTGTCACTTTTCCTTTCTTTGTCTATACCAGTTTGGTTCCTTGGTTCCAATTATACACTTTATCAGTCACAATTCTGAATCCTTGATTACCGGTTGCTCTTTCCTTGGTTACCGGTTACTTCTGATGATCGGTTTGAACTTTATCTCACAGTACTCGGTCACCGGTTTGATAACCAATCTCTCTTGTACACTGCAGTTGTGTACTAACCTATTATTGTCAATTGTTCATGTTGTTCCTTCCTGATTGAACAATGTTTGCATCTCTAGACATCAATGACAACACCTCTTTGCCATGTACCAGTTACATCCTTACCGGTTAATGCCAACACTAGTTTGGTGCAAACTTCTAAATTAACCAAGGCAAGGTTTTTTTACTCAAGCAAAGGATTAGGATAACACCTTTACTTCACATGAGTTCAAGAGGTTCTCTGAATTCGTAAGTTCATTTCTCAAGGAGCTAATAGATCTTAAATAGGTTTTGATGCCCCTTCTTCTTAGTGTCCTAGTTTTTTTACTAAAGGTGCCTTGAACTCATGGCATGAAGTTCTTTACTTATTGTAGATTGACTTGGTTTAACTTCTCTCTTAGAAAGAGTTATTATAACCATTCATTTTTAATACCTTAGTAATGTACTTATCCTCTAACTCTGTGATCTGTATATAAGATTCTAGGTGCTCTAGTGAAAAGCATCTTAAGAATCCAGCATTGGGGGATGAGTAATGGCGAGAGTTAATTCTTACAAATGCATATGCATCTGCCTATGTCATCTTTTAGAAAACTTGTTGTGAAGGTGAGCCACCTTTATTGTAAATTGAATGTGTTCATGTAACATGTTGAGGTAATCCGAGGAAACATTTACGCACTCTATTGAGATCCGTGTCATCTATCTACTCTAAACAAGTAAGCTACAAAGGGGGAGCGGGAATCCCATTGCAATGTTCTTTTGTTCATTGATTTTCCATAAGAAATTAGGTATATATATTGATTAAACCAGCCTATATTCTGAAAAAAGATAGTACAAGAAACAACAAAAGTTAAAATAAACCTTTAAAAATATAAGAGGCCTTGAAAGCCCAGTTATCCAGAAGAGGCATGTTTCCATTAGTTCCTCTACCTACTCCCTACAGGTGGGAAGATGAAAAGGACAGTGAATGTAGATTCTAGTCAACAATGGAGATTCTTGTGACATCTAGCACTTCTTAAACATATCTCTAGGAAGAAAAAATAGTAACCAGTAAAATTTGGCTCTCTTTAAAAATCTATTTGTAGGTTTATATTCTACATATCAAACAAATTTATTAGTACTGTGTGTATGCCCTGGTGCTGCCCCACTTTTGTTGTCTACCTAACAAGTTTTTGCATACAATGAGAATGTGAGTCCCAATAATTGGAATAAAGCAATGAAGATAAATATCACAGTTGTAAGGGTCGGTCCATCAGTCAGTACAAAGATTATTTAATTTTACCAAGTTACATTTGATAATTTTCCATATTGGTAACAAGGGTTTAAAAGATTATGCAAATTAAGATCTGTAGTTTGACATCTTACAAGGTTTGTCTCCTTCATTCAAAGCAAGAAGCCTTCCATGATGGTAGATGAGGGCCGTGTTTCCTGTCAAAACATCAAAATAGATCCACAAAATTCAGAAAGCATTGATTCTGTGGAATCTGTGACATCAAAACAAAACAACTTTGGTCGATTGATAATCTTGCCTGATCCCATCCCATATGTACCATCCAACACACCAATTTTTACACGTAAACTGTATATCATTGCACTCAACAACCCAAATAGTCCTTTCAAGTCACCAATCTGTGGATATATATAGATGTGTTAGTTTCCTTCTTTTTATGATTGTATTTTATCATGAAAAATTGCAAATAGACTCGGATATGTACAAGTAATAGATGACAGAAGAACAATGTAGGAATAGAGGTTATAGGCTAGATTTAAAACCCTGCATAGACTCCAAAAGTATTAAAAAAAATGTTCAAGTAGAAAGGAACATATAAATAGATGATATGCCTACCTTAGAGCTGCTATAAAATATGTGTATATGTATATGTGTGTTGATATGCATATTTATTATTTTTATATATGTATAGATTTATATATCGGTATGTGTATATGTAGACATGTGTGTGTTTGTGTATGCATGTATAATTTCAAACTCACAAACCCAAATTCATAATATAATATCATTTAAACAGAATGTAAAAAAGTAGCTAATAAATATAGAATTGGGAATATAATACAACAATTGATAAATGATAACCATTGAGTTATAACAATTAAACAATGTCAGTTGTAGAATCATACATCAAAACATAATAATTTAATAATCATTATCAGTGATCATAGGAGCTGAAAATTAAAATCAATTATAAATGAGCTGAAAGTTCAAAATACCAACTAGACTCTACAATTCACATGCATCAAAATGACAAAATCAAATTGCCCAAAATGATATAGATAGTTGTTTTTATTTGAGCAAAAAGCTCAAAACCAAAGTCATCATCATCAGCTGATATCTAGGAATCTCCTTGTCATTGAAATTGTCAGAAGGAAATATATCCTCATCTTGCAATGCCATTCAATCCCATTTGCACATCCTACTCATTAACTTGTCATGGCTCCCTCAAGCTCTACCTTCCACTATGTCACTAGGGTCTCCCTACCCTTATAGATGTATTGCAATCAATAAGGCACGAGACATTATGCATTACAAAAAACTTTTTTCTCCCTGGAAAAGGCAAGTCTAATTCTCTTTAGAGAGTGGATAAAACTATATATGAGCCAATTCCTCTTAATAGTAGAAGCTAGAAACCAATAAGAGAGGACAAATGGAAAATGTATGTAATGATCCTAGATGTCCATATGTTTTCCAACAACTAGCTATCTTGGCCTATGCTAAAGTGTGCCTATCAATCCTTACCCAAGTCTTGAAGCCATCTAGATCTGTGAACTTAATCCACTCAGCTCTAATCAATGAAGATTTCTTTGCAGTATGCTTTTTTAGGGCCTTCATGAGGCTATTCATCACCTCATGGCCATCATTGCGGACAAGAATACTAGGTCTTTCCAAATACAATTTTGGATTCAAAGCATGTGCAACCATGTGTAGACAGGTGTTCAACTTCCCTCACCTTCTATTGATTATGGGGTGGATATGCTCAAATATATAACCATAGGGTGGGATCTCTCTCATGAATGGGGGGCTTCATTTGAACAACTATGCCATCAATGCACTCATATATCTTTCCAAGACATTCCCATGACTAGGACTATCAAAATCATAAATCTAATGACAATGAGATTAGGTTGTATAAAAGATGCAATGCATTTCACAATCAACCAAAAAGAATCACTAACCACAGTCTCCTTTACACTTTTCCCCTATTTCATCTTTGCCTCCTTCCACCTATTTTACTTTTATGTCATAATAATAAGTAACAATAGTTCTTGGATTTGAATAATACTCTCTAGTAGAATTAAGTAAGAAGTAAATCATGTCTCAACTTGTTTGAGGAATTGCTTCCTCACAAAGGTCCAGATCAATACCAATGAGGTGTCATGATTGCAAATGAACATTTGCATTTCCCTTGCATCCACCAACACCTATTTCACCCACTCCATCTTTCCAATGTCTTTTGAGCGCATAGGTCATAGCATGCAGACAAAAGAATCAATTGATGTGGTTGTATATGCATTGAATCAATCTACCTACTACCCTACTGACGCAGTCAAGGTTGGAGGATCCAATAAAGGACTGTCCAAACTTGTAGCCAAACACCAACAATGCGGAATAACACAACAAGATAATGTTTCAACAGAATTTTTATTCAACATGCTTGGCTGTAAGGCCTTCCGAGTTAGGGCGAAATACAATCACTTGCAAAAGCATTTCTACAATCTCCTAGCTAGTCCAGCTCTGAAACACATCAACAATTGATGGAAACCCTAAGGCAGATATAAACTTGAGCTCGCAAGCCTCCAAGCAATCTCCTTGTCTCCAAGCATGCAAACCACTAGCTCTGCTATTACAATTATCAAACAAACAATCTAATCTTCAAGATCTCGCAGGATCCAATGATTATCCTTCTCAATCACTACTACTGACTAACTCCTTAAACAACTACCCAAGCACTCCTTAAATACATTTCCTCAACCACAAGTTGGCTAGAAGAAATAATTAACTCCTAAGCTAAGTCGTCTTCTACTACAAACAAATATTAAATGCAACAACAGTCGGCTCACAAATAGCCTTACAAACAATTAATTTTCCATGTCGGCCTCAAGATCCAGATAGGAGAATACCACAAAAGCTACCAACATTAAATACACCAAGATGGCCAACCAAAACTCCAAGAACTCCAGTCGGTAAACCAGAACTACCGAGCATGCCAGGCATCACTGAGCAAGCACGTCGACCGAGCACCACAAGCATCGCCGAGTACATGTTCCACCAAGCGCTAGAGGTTTTACCGAGTTCCTTCAGCAATCTAGCTTCTTCAATAACCGAGATCGTCGGTTAAAGCTGCAACCAAGCAACACAAAACCACTTCAACACACCACCATGCAGATTTGCTGAATACCCAAGAATGCCCCTGCATCACCTACAAACATATGCTACATCAGTAATCACCTGCATGCATTTTGAGAACTGATCTCAATAGCTTCTCTCAAGATCTAAAATTGTAATTCAATATCTGTATTTTCCTAAGCAATCAAATGCCCTCAAATAGCAAGGTTTAATGATGCCTGATGATGAAACTATAATAATTGGGCAGCATCAAATATCTATATACTAATCCATGATTATGTTAAAGCTATGTGTTATCCATTTGGCCTCCTTCTCCATCAACAAGTTTACATTGGAATAACTTTTTGCCAAGCAATTGGTTCTCAATCTAGTCTCACTAGCACCTACATAACTGGAAACAATTACTTGTTGATAAGTTCCTTGTTAAAAATGAGATTGAGCAACATAACAAAGGAGTGTCATTACCCAACGACCTCATCTACAACCTCCCTTGTTTGCACATCGAACATATTTTTTATTGGGTTTGGTGATGATGAAATCATGGCTCTTTGTTTCTCCCTTGATTCAATTGCACTCACCTCAAATTACAATAATGAAGGTGGTCTACCTCAACCTCATGGTGTACAAGAAAATTTTGGTGTGGTAATACCACCCTAAAATAATTTGATCATCTTCACCCTCTCTTCAAGTGTGAGTTTACTACAAGGTTTGACCCCTTCACTAAAGGTATGTAAAAAATGAGAAATAACCCTCATAATGCTACTCTTCCAGTCCTCTAGACAGATGTTGCATTTCCAAAGCCAACTTCCACCTAAATTAGCTATACTACTTTTATCAATTACTGTTATAAACAAACACAAAAAAGTTTTCTTGTGAATTGGGCCCTAGAATATTGTGCCAACAACTTCAAAGGATAGTCTAATTACAGTGCAATTTCTCTTGGGAAAATGTTGTCCCTATCACTCAATCTGAAAAGCTCCTACCAAAAGAAGCTTAGAAGATTGTTGTCCCTATCACTCACTATGCTCTGAGCATCCTATGTGATCTGAAAATCTCACTAAAGAACAAATCAGCTGCCTATGCAGCAGTATGTCACTAAAATAGCAAACAAGTGTGCAAATTTAGTCAATATCAACCACAACATATATGCAATCCTAGCTCTATACCTTAGGTAGCCCGATGATGAAGTCCATGAATATACATTCCCATTCATGATTAGAAAGAGTAATGATTGAAGCAGACCAGCTGATTAGGTGTGATCATTCGTATTAAGCTGGCAAGTGCAACACTCTCTAACATACTTAAGGACCTCACTTTTAAGTCCTTTCCAAATGAAACTTTCCCGGATCTGCCCGAAGGTCTTCAAGAAACCCAGGTGACCAGCCATAGGTGTATCATGAAAAGTCCTCAATATCTTCACCTTAAGCTATGAAGTGGGCACCAAATAAATCCTCTCCTTGTAAATGATTAAATCATTAACCATGGTGTACCTTTCATCATGAACTGTGCCCTCTATGTAATGTCCCATTATGCAATTTCTCAAGGTTTGGACTAAATTCTTAAATTGCAAGAGGCTTCTTTCTATCCGATACTTAATTTTCCACTAGTGTTTGTATTGATATGACTTGCAAATATATTCAATAACAATATCTTAAAAAGAATATGATAAGGTCATTATGCTAGTATTAATTTCTTTATTCCTATGAACTAGACAATGTTTTTATCGGCTATTGCGATGTTAATGAAGAATGATCTGCAATTGTATTTTGATGGAGATTTTCTTTGATCTTCAATAATAAACTTTATATCCCAATTTCTTTAGGAACAAGATCGATCTGAATACAATATGTCTTATTTGATCTAAATATGATTAGAAATCTTGTTTAATACTTGTGGATGTTATGAAGCTTATATTAAACTCAATATTAAACAACATAAAAATATTATCGATATATATATCGATCATGTTTAGAACAATATTGTTATTTCTGATATCTTCTTTAGCATCAATGTGATATGAACTATACTGATTTGAAAGTGTATGCTGTTTCTGATATATCATATAAGTCTATAAGAGCATGCATTAACTTTGTATAAATCTACCTTTTTGTTGTCATTACTTTTGTTTTAGTGAAATTAACGTCAACCCCACAAAATTTAATGGTAATTTCAATTAATAACGGCATGGTTCTATGCTCTAAATATGTTTGTAAATAAGCCATTTGTTTTTATTGATTATTTTCGTTTTGTAGTCTTTAGTTGTTAAAATTTTATTTTTAATTTTTGTTTTCATTTATTTTTGTTGAAGTTTCTAATAATATATTACAAATAAATGTGCAATGAGATCTTGAATTTAAATATATTTATCATTGCAATGATATTTATGTATAATATATTATTAAGACCTCACAAAGCTCCTATATCTGTGCAGTGTCGTAGGTCGTATAGGACATTACACTCTATCTCTAACTCTACCAATGCAAGAGACTATTGGTGATGAGGTGAAACTAAACCAATCCTTGCTTCACCAACTTAAACAACTATGCAAGAGAAGGTGCAATCTTCTAAGGGTGCATGGATGATTTTCAAATCACTTATGCACATCATAACCATAAAACATGTGAATCAATGAACATGGTTCAATTTAAGTTAAGTGTTTTGCAATGAGTTCAGCCTAATCTTGCATTGTTACTTGCAATCAACAAGTAGCAAAAAGGTAATATCTTTTCATCATCTACTCGACATAAACAAATTTTATTTAAGTGAGAAGTAGGAAACCATGCAACACTCCTAAATAACACAAGTATTCATCATGAAACAACAATAAATTTATGATTAATTTGGCAGCATCTTAGCAACAATTTCTCCCAAAATCCCCCTTTTACAAATGAAATGAGCAAGCCTTATATAGAGGCTTCAAGTACAATGGAAGTCTTAGATTGATTCAAGATCAACAGCCCAGAATATTTAAAATAATCCTAACTAGGGTTTTCCCTAGCTACCACTTACAAGCATTATATGTTGACCAATGAGAAAATTACATTTCTTTGAAACACATTGTTTTGAGGATAGACCAATGCGAAAATTCATTCTGGAAAAACATTAAATGCACTCCACATGCCAACTTGGAATAACTTGATTGGTTGAAGATGACTGGGTGCCACCTCAACATGCTTATCTTGTACACTTCATTTCAACTCCATTTCCTTATCCTCCTCGTTTTGAAAATCTTCGCATTGACATGTTCTTGAAATTGTTCTTGTCATGATATCTTGCCCTTGATCCCTCTTGATGACTTGAAATTGTCGACTCTCATCTTCCCTTGTACTAACTTACATCATGACTTTCCTTATTCCATAAGATGTGTATATTTGCAATTCAATCATCGCCCTTGGTTAAGGTTTCCAACAAATCTGGATATACAACATTGATCATCATAATCCTTTCCTCTACATCGTTGAAGTCGTGGTGATGCAATGGTTCCTCCTTCAAGCATTGTCCCCAAACTTCCATTTTGTTTTCCAATCCTAATCTTCTTTGCTAGCTTGATGAATGACTTGCAACTGCCTTATTGATGTCTCCATATTGTTGTAATCATAAAATGCTTGACCTTGAACATCATCCTTGCACATGAAATGATCAGTCCCATGCCATCTTCTTGCTTGTCATCTCTATCTTGGAAATCACCTTTCGCTTGAACTTCCTCCTTCGTGTATCCTTGCAAAACAAGAGGAAAGGCTCGTGTTAGAAGAAAAGTTATTGAAGGAGATAATCATTAACGTTTTTAATCAAGACTTCGAAACGAATCAACTTGTGACTTGCACCTGATTTGCAAATTTACCCCTTTATTACCCTTGACATCTTGTTCACAACTTATCAATCTCACAAAATCGATTTCTAATTCTTGACTTAAGTTCTGATTTTCTTATCTTGAAATACCTGATTTATCACTTGAGTACGCCCAGCATATTGCCCAATCCAATCAAAGTTTCACCATTGAACTCTTGGAATGTTCTGACTTTTCTCAAAGTTTAAGTCCGTTATCACTCTAATCACCATTCAACTTGCAACCTTGATCGTCCTTGAAAGTTATCAAACACTCAATTCGCTCCCTGAATTCTGATTTCCGCATTCCCTATCTCTTCTCTACACTTAATTCATCGTTGGTTTGCATTAAATTGTGATTGAGATGGATGCCTTTGATCTTCTTTTATATGCATCCTTCATAGAGACGTGTCCATTAGAGTTTGAGGAGGCTGTCCTTGCATTGGCAATAAACAATTTCAATCTAACAACTCTCCTTCCCTTAGGTGGCCAACCTCATAGCATTTGAGCAATACGTTTTTACACCTCGCCCTCGCCAACGTCATAAGAAACCTGAATTCACTTTAATTGGACGATGCTTATTGTGGACTGCTTTTGAAATGAATCGTAAGAGGGATCAGAATTCTAACACTCCTTACGACTTCCACATTGAGTGACTTGCATAATGCTTGGATCCTCAAAATCCAAGTCAGAAATCAGGCAATTCTTAGAATTTTTTGATGATGCAAAGTTGATTTTTGTAATGTCCCCTCTTTCCTAGACGATCGCTCACATGTTGAGATTTGTCTATTATCCATCTCCGTAGGCAAATCCAGTGGATAGAAGATGTTATTCCTGGCACAGGAGGACTTTACACACTAGAGATTGGCATTTGGATGACTTATTTAATGAGCAAATAATGTTATTTTATTATAAAGTTACTTTGTGCTAAAAAATAACAATTTTTATTAAAGTGACTTTATAAAGTTAAATTATTAACTTTATAATATTAAAGCCATGTGGTAACGTTATAATATTAAATTATAAAGCAACTTTATAATGTTTTCAATAAATAGTTAAATTGCACAATAAAGTTAATGAAATATTTTATAAAGTGCAATTATAATGCTCCCTAGACTTGGATGCCACCTTTGGGGATTGGAAAAAGCAAATTTAAAGAAATTATAATGAGGCGTTGGATTTTAGGGTAAGAAGATTTTATAGAAAGGTTTAATTTCTCATATTTTCTCAATCTGTTAAGATCAATTTCAGAATTCTTTTACAGAGCAGCTCCTACCAGATATTTTCTAAGGACATAAACCCTTGGAGAATTGTGAATTGGACGAAAACCCAGTTCACCATTGAGGGGAATCTACACAAAGTTTCCATTAATGCTTCACTGGATGAATTTTCAGACAGATTTAACAAGTTTCTTTCACCAATAAAACTTCTAGTGTTTGGTGCATTCAAATCAATCAAATTCAATAACAATTAATCCTTCCTAGAGTTCGTTTTGGTCATTGATCAGTGAAATTATCTACAAGGGATTTAATTAAATTGGTTACAGCAGACATCAGTGAGTTTGTGAGCATATTTGGAGGGTTAGAAGCTTCTTCTTGCCAGCCATACTATTTACCAGGCTAGCCATACCAATTCCCCAGCCGTACAATTGCACCTGTTGGTCGTACTATTCAGAAATGGCATTGGGGTTTGCACAGATTTCTTGATCAGTATTTGTAAGTAGCAAATTTGGGATTCAACAGGCATCAGGAAGACTTTATGGTTTAGCTTGTTTGGCACATTGAGGAATTTCTAGTTTAATTCAATAAATTTGCCTGCAAGCCAAGTGTAGGGTTTAGTAATTTCATTGTTTCTTTCAATATTTGTTTTCAGTAATTATTGCTGATGAAAATAAAACCAATTGGCACCACTGTAGCAAGTTGGATGCCCTTATACTGTAATCTCCTTGGATCCATCAATAAAATTCCTCATTAGTTGAGCGCTAGACTACAGGTATGCAATTCTTGTTCTTGGTGACTCAAAATTCTAAATAATTGCACTTCTGTTCTAAATTAATCAAACTCAGAATTTTATTTCAGTCCTTATAAATTTGTACTTTGGTTCAAAAGCATCATATCTTAGCATATGTTTCATGGTTGAACTCCAAAGTATCAATTGGCATTGAAACTCAAACCAAACCTTGGCAAATAAACTTAAAACCACTTTAATCGGCACCTAAACAAATCAAAAAAAATTGGATCAGAATTGGGGGGGATCCTTAAATTTTCATGGTTCCTTTTAATTTCATTGCTCATGCAAATTGGAAATTTGGCATCCCTTAGGAATTTTGACTTGGATCAATCTTGAAACTGTCTTACCAACTCCCAAATTGAATTGGATTTCCTTGAAGTGTTCAGATTCATTTCATTTTGCTGGGCAGAAATCATCATATGTTTAGGAATTAATCTCATAGCTGGGTGGATTTCCTCATGTCCTTCAGATTTTTTCCTAAGGGAGGTCGGAATTCCGACATCTCTTAGGAATTTGTTCCAAGGGAGGTCGGATTTTCAACCTTAGGAATTTTACATTGAGGTCATTTCAAAAAAAATTCTAAGTGTTTACAATTTACCATGCAAAGTTCAGATTTTTTCACCTTGTTTTGGATTTCAACTTCAATGTAGATTGGATTTCTCATGTTTGCTAGAATTTACACAACATTGATTGAAAGTTTTGACATTTTTTGGACAAGTGTAAGGCAATCAGGTTGAACTCCTTGATAGATGCTTGGCAATATCATTGACAACAACCAAACCACACCCTTCCCTTAAGCCTGCCCACCAATATGCAAATCAGATCTTCG
The DNA here is from genome assembly GCA_027943335.1 of Chamaecyparis obtusa. Taxonomy (NCBI): domain Eukaryota; kingdom Viridiplantae; phylum Streptophyta; class Pinopsida; order Cupressales; family Cupressaceae; genus Chamaecyparis; species Chamaecyparis obtusa. The sequence continues at coordinate 1,346,504 of BSBK01002987.1, forward strand.
TCATCCATTTGAAAATTTGTCCTGAAGGAGGTCAGATTTCTGACCTTTCTTAGGAATTTTGTCCCAAGAGAGGTCAGATTTTTAACCTCCATTAGGAATTTTGGCTTGGACTAGAACAAAATTTTCTATGTGTTAGGATTGATGCTTGGAATTTGTCTTGCTCATTTGGGTTGGAAATCAGGAGGTTGTTGGGAATTCCATTGCTCAAAGAGATCAGAAATCACATCATGGTTGGGAATTTTGCACTTATTAAGATTTAGCCTTGCTCATCTAGGTCAGGATTTCAACACTTGTTGGGACAAAATCTCACAAACTGGGTGGAAATTAGCAATGTGTTAGGACAATTTCACCAAGCAGAACAGAGATTTGGTTCATGTTGGATAAATGCAATTCCCATGGTCGGATATTAGACATCTCCTAGGACAAATACTTAGAGATTTCTGATGCAGTCAATACCGAAGAGATCTCAAAAGAGATGTCCAGTCTTGCAGCAAAGAGACAACACAGCGGAAAACACAAAGCAACAGCAAGATGTAACCAAATAGCAACTCTTTATTATTAGGAAAACATCAGATTACATGCAACATGCCGAGTTGTAAGGCCTTCTTGGTTACAGCCAATACACAAGCAAAGATAACAAGATCTCACAGGATCCAACTACTCCCTAGCTAGCCCCAAGTGCCTCCCTCTTTTTCTCTCCCTTAATCTATGCTACCCATACCCTCCTTTTATACCGCATGGCCACAAGTCAGCCTTACAAATTAGAATTCATAAAACAACAGTCAGTTCCAAGAAACTCGTGACAAAATGTGTTATCCTTCATGTTGGCTTGCAAAAGTCATTAAATTCACATAGGAGAAAGAAACAACCCAAATTTAGGTCCTCACGCATTCCAACGGTCGATCCATATCACGAGGAATGTGACCCAAATTAAATGCACATGTCGGCCAGCCAAAACAATCAAAATAAACTCGTCAGTGAACTAGACCACCAAGCTTGTCAGAACATCAACTGAGCAATATAGAACAACTATCGATGCCAATCGGTGACAGGACACCAAAACAGAGACCGAGCTCATTGGTGAACCAAAACAAGAACATTTCACCGAGAACCCCAAAGCAGTTACCGAGCACAAACTCATCCACCAAGCTCATTTGATAGAGTAGCATCCACACTCAGTCACCGAGTCTATTGATGAAGCAACACATCTTCCAACCGAGAACTACCACCAAATGACCGAGAATCTCTTCTCTAACCAAGATCACCACTTCAAACATTGAAAGCCAAAACCCAACTCTAACATATTTTTGGTTGATACAGGATTGCCAACTGCCCAAGGATGCTCCTGCATCAGACACCCCAAGTGTGAAAAAGATGTTTTCAGCAGCTCGACGAACATCTTTTGGGATTCAACACATAAATCCCAAACTAGTTCTTGATATACATGTCCTTCGAGTCCTCAACTGGTACACTCTTGCCTCTGTTCCACTTCTGTGAATCCTTCCCTGCAACTGACAACTGTTTTCCTTGCCTTCTCACATCTTTCCACGGTATGCCACAGGGCTTTTTTCCTTGCTAATCTCTAACCCTTTAAGAATCCTTTAACTCACTTCTTCTACCGAAGCTCAGATTCCTTTTGCCGAGTTCTATATCCTACAAAGGAATCAAGGAAAACTTCCTGCCACACTTCTCAATAGTGAATACATTCTTGACACAATCATGTACAACCTTACAATCATACTGCCAAGGTCTACCAAGCAACATGTGACAAATACTCATGTCCACAATATCACACAACACTTGATCCGTATACTGCCCAATCTAAAAATTAACAACACACTAATCCCTTACCTCCAAAGCATGTTCATCTTGCAACTAGCTGATCTTATAAGGACAAGGATGTCTCACTCTCTTCAAACCAAGTTTTTGTACCATCTCCTCAGCAACTAGGTTATCGATACTACCACTATCCACAATCATATTACAGCACTTAGCTCTAGGCTTGCATCAAGTTCTGAACAAATTTCTTCTTTGACCTGGTTTCATTACCTTCTCACCAAGCAATGTTCTCTGAACCAGCAAGTTTTCCTCCTCGGGCTCATTCAGTACGTTTTCATTCACCACAGCATTCCTGTTATTACCGACCTTCCTGTTTGCATGGGGACATTCAAATGACCTATGTCCTTCTCCATAGTTGTCACAAGTACCTTTGAATCCACCTCTACCTATCCTTCTCTTTGGTTCAACGGGTTTTGGTCCATCCTTAACTATCAGTTTGTCCTTTCCCAACTGCTCTTGCTTCTCCTTCCCTCGGGAGTTACCTTGATGTCTCCTCTTCATCTTATCTTCTGCTTTCAGGGCATACTGGTAAGCATCCTCAACTGAATCAATCTTCAACATGCCAATCTCATCCTGGATATTGGATCTCAAACCATTAATATACCTGGTCACCTTTTCCTTGGAAAGTTCTCTATGTCCAGACCGAATAGTTTGCTTGTAAAACTCCTTGGTATAGTCTTTCATAGTCATATTTGTCTGCTTTAGGTCTTGTAACTTCTTGAAGAACTCAAGTTCATAGTCGGCAGGAATGAACTTAGCCTTCAGTTTTGCCACCATCAACCTCCACTGAGTGATCTTCATCTCACCTTCTTCTTCTCTATCTCTCTGCAATTCTTTCCACCACAAAGCAGCATGTCACTTCAACTTAGTTTGCACTAACCTCACTCTAAGAGGATCTCCAATGTCTTCTAGCTCAAAGTAGTCTTCTAACTCACTGATCCAATCAATTAGTTCCTCAGGTTTCAATGTACCTGACAAATTAGAAACCTCCATCCGGTGACTCATACTCAACCGAGCCATAGATCTCTCCAACCAATCACCTCTGTCTTCTCCACTAGATCTAGCAGCCTCAAAATCTTCAACAGCTTCTTCATAACCATCCTCTGTTCCAAGGTTCCTCGGTAAAGTTGCTACAGCTCTCATGATCTCCGTGACCATCTCATTCTTTATCGTCGCCATCTCAGATCTGACATCCGATCTAACCTTTTATGTTATTTTCATCTCCACCGCATCACAAAGATAGGGTCCAATCTTCTCGGAGGCATCTTCCAAGATCTTCGAAAACCCTTTGCAAAAAATCCCAAACCCGACCACCTTGTGACAACCTCCAAATTGTATGCAAGTCAAATCGCAACCTGCTACCTCGCACGAACAACCAAGCAGGGTTTCACAAGTCCAGGAACACGGATATGCAACACGGGTCGTACAGAATCTCTGGAGGAAACACAACCTCGCTCAACCAGATCAACCTTGGCTTTGATACCACCTAATGCAGCCAAGACCGAAGAGATCTCAAAAGAGATGTCCAGTCTTGCAGCAAAGAGACAACATAGTGGAAAAAACAAAGCAACAGCAAGATGTTACCAAATAACAACTCTTTATTATCAGGAAAACATCAGATTACATGCAACATGCTGAGTTGCAAGGCCTTCTCGGTACGGCCAATACACCAGCAAATATAACAAGATCTCACAAGATCCAATTACTCCCTAACTAGCCCCAACTACCTCCCTCTTTTTCTCTCCCTTTTTCTATGCTCCCCATACCCTCCTTTTATCCAGCATGGCCACAAGTCGGCCTTACAAATTAGAATTCATAAAACAACAGTCAATCCCAAGAAACTCATGACAAAACGTGTTATCCTTCATGATGGCTTGCAATAACCATTCAATTTCCATAGGAGAAAGAAACAACCCAGATTTAGGTCCTCACACATCCCAACGGTCAATCCATATCACAAGGAATGTGACCCAAATTAAATGCACATGTCGGCCAACCAAAATAATAAAAATAAACCCATTGGTGAACTAGAGCATCGAGCTTGTCAAAACATCAACCGAGCAATACAGAACAACTACCGATACCAATCGGTGACAGGACACCAAAACAGAGACGAAGCTCGTCGATGAACCAAAACAGGAACATTTCACCGAGAACCCCAAAGTAGTTACCGAGCAAAAACTCATCTACCGAGCTCATTCGATAGAGTAACATCCACACTTAGTCACCGAGTCCATCAATGAAGCAACAGATCTTTCAACCGAGAACTACCACCAAATGACCGACAATCTCAGGTCTCCAACTTAGATCACCACTTCAAACATTGAAAGCCAAAACCCAACTCTAACATATTTTTGGTTGATACAGGATTTCCAACTGCCTAAGGATGCTCCTGCATTAATTTCATTGCTTTCCAAAACTCTCTTCATCAAGGTGGGTGGAAATCTCACATGCCTTGGGAATTCTTCCTCTAAGCAAATTGGAAATTAGGTAAATGTAAGGATTGTTTTGTTTGCCACTTGGAATTACTATCTCCCTTAAAGATTTTCATTCATAATCTTAGAGTTTCATTACACTTCTCATCCTTTCAACGTTCAAATGCTCAATCCTTTACACCTTGCATCCACACGTTGCCTAAGTTTCAAACCACATCAACACTTGAGACTTCAAAATCATGCCAAACTAGGGCTAAACTAAACATACTTTGAAACTACCAAGCAAAAAAGCTAAGCAACCAAGCAAAAAGTGGGGGTCCCCATTTTCAGAGGGGCGTGTGTGTTTACAACACAACAGTTGGTAGCCTAACCTAAAATCTATCTTTGAAAAATAGGAAGCCTCGTGCAACTCATTAATCAATTCATCTATCTGAGGAATAGGGTACTTGCTTTTAATTGCCTTCTTATTCAATGCTTGGTAATCAATGCACATCAGCATCATTCCATCTTTTCTTTTACACTAAAATTAATGCTAATGTGAATGGACTCTTGTTGGGCCTAATGTGCCTCATCTCTACTAACTCCTTAATCTCATCCTTATATCTCTTAGGATCTATGTATGGCATAGTGATAAATTAATAATCACCGATTTGGCACCCTCCTTTAGCTCTATAACATGCTCTATGCCTCTCTCACAAGGAACTCCATGAGGGATACTTCCAAACACATTGCTTGGCTTTGATAGCAATTTTTGAACTTCACAATGGTAGTTATTCTTTTGTTGATCTTCTATTGTAGGCATGATAAGAAACTATGTTGCCCACTCTACCTAATCAAGCCTAATCAACCATTCCATCCTCTTGAAGGATACAACTCTTGGCCCTCCATCTTTTTGCCCCTTAGGCACTATCTTTTTGCTATTAGACTCAAATTTCATCTCCATTTTTTGCAATTGAAAGAGATTTGTACAAGAGATAGCATCCAATGCGTTCCTAAGACCACATCAATGTCACCAATGTTAACTGCATAGAATTCATCCTTCAACTCATAATTGCCCAACTAGTTACTTAGATTTAAAATCTTACGAGTACATGAGAGGTTGAACTCGCTATCGTCCATGACCTTAAACCAATCATGCTCCTCTATTTGTAGGCCTCTCCTAGCCACAAAGCTCTCATCAATGAAGTTATGAGCAGTACCTGTATCGATAAGAGTTATGATTCACGAGCCTTGTAACAATCCTCTTACCTTAAATGTGACTACTTTTTGTATATTAGTAATTTGAGCAATGGTACCGTCACTTTTTTTCTCTTCTCTGAATGAACTTCCCCATCACTGCTCGCTAAATCCAATGGTTGTTCTAATTTTTATAATGCATATTCTTCAACAAAGAAGTACTCCAACTGTTTGGCTTTTGTCTTCACACTGCACTTATGTGATGGGCTTGAAGGTTCTCTTGAATGGAAGCACGATTTCTTCCTCTAAAGGTCATTAAGTTTCTCACTATCCAACCTACTAGTGTCATTACATTGCTGATGTGATTCCCTATTATTGTCTCTTTTCCTTATCTTTCTTTTGATGGAATCCTTTTAATTGAATTTTCTTCTAGAAGTAGAAGCGTCCATATCTCTACCCTTCTTGATGGCTTTTTTCAAGGTGGGTGGATTGAGAGCTTTAATCCAACCTCTCAAAAGATCTGTCAAACCATCCATAAAGAGTACCATGAGTCTTATCTCCAAAATATCTATAACCAGCACCACAAGCCTCTGAAAATCAGCTGCATATGTATCTACAACCCCCTGCTTCAGCTAAGCAAACTCCTTCAAATCCAATTCTAGATCTTCTTATCAAACCTCTCAATCAACCTCTTTGTAAACTTTGCATAAGAGGTAATCTGATGAAAGGTACTCCCCTTATTCAACCAAACACACACAACACAACAAGGAAATAAACAAAAAATTGCAAGGACATAACAATGGCAAGAACAGAAACACGTGCTTTCTATTATCTTCAATGAAATGACATTACAATAATTAGAAAAGTAACATGCTACAGCCGCGTGGGCATTTTCATTACAATAATTTGCAAGACAGAGTCACAATCTACACTTCTGGAACTAAACCCTAAAATCCCCCTTCAGCCCTATATAAGTAGCACAATTAACTACCTTAGAATATTCTGGAATAGTGAAATTTTCTCATCTTAGCAACCAGCAGTTCAATTTCCCGCCTTAAGTGATTTTTCTCTCTCCTTTTGTATTGAAATTGGAGTTCTGGAGGCAGAACTTCCAAAAACCATAACTTGTGAACTATTGAGTTGATTGGCTATTATAACCTCATTTCAAAAACCTCTCGAAGCACTCTACAGCCCTAAGGTTGCAAAGAACCAACAGACCAAAGTTTGACCCCCTTTTGGAGCCTCTAAAGCCTTCAAAACTGAGTTCAAAGTTTTTGTAGCACCCTACCAAAATAGAAAATTTAATATCTTCAAAAACAGACTTGATCTTGCCATGAAACTTTACCAACAAGCTTATATATCTAAAATGAACCTCTAGGGAAGTAATTGAAACAATCTGTGCTCAAATGAACAACTTACTAAAAATAGTAAACTTGCCAAAAATAATAACTCTACCCAAAGATAGCCCTTATTGAAAAACTAGACAATATTTTTGGGTGATGCAAGATTGCTCTTACACCCCGGATGGTTTTGCATCATAATCTGATCATGACCCATGGTGATCATCTCATGATTTCATCACTCATGTGCAATGCCATCCAAATTATTGTTGCATACTTAAAGGCTTCTTCATTTGGCATAGGATTGAGTTGGAAATAGGTATCTACTTTATGAACCCAAACTGTGTAGACTTCCCAAAACCAACATAATAAGAAAGAGTTAACTTCCCCACTTTCTTTTGCAAATCATAGTTTTGTGTTCTACCAGCACCGGGTCTATGCTTCTTCCTAACAACAATAGTCTTTGAATGAAATAGCAGCCTAGAACTCAGGACCTCCACTCTCCCAATCATGTCCAACTAGTCTTGCAATATGTTATATGGGGCTTGTTGTCAACCTGTAGTTGAGCACTATGTGAAAAGATAGGCATAAGAGGCCTAGAAGCTATGGTCCTAGTTTGCTTATTTGCATTTCCCCCATTAATTTTCTCCTTGACCATTGTTGCATCCATTTTTGCCTCCACTATTGCCACCAATGTTTCCATTATTTGTGTTTTTAGCATAAATATATAGTCCCATCTACCTAGCCCTTAACTCTATAAAATACCCAACCATTGATTTTGTTCTTGTGCTCTTTGTTCTACAACTTCTTGTCTACTAAACCAAAAGTTCTAAATCACATAGACATGGACTGTGAAAACCTAATGTCTATACTTGTCCTCTAACCAAGGCATCCAATAAGTTCAAAAATTGTTCATCTCCTAGATCTCTTATATTCCTATCACCCATATTGCCTATGTTTTGTTCTTTTATTGCTCGTTGTTCCTACCAAGTTTGTGTTGGATTTGATTATAATGATGTGAGAGAGGTTGTTGATCCAATCCTGACATATCACTAATTAGTCATAATGTAACCCCCTAAGATGGCAAGATACATTGCTCTGACACGACTGTAATCTGTGACCATTTTCAGCCTTTTTTTTTTTTTGGTTTTTTGTTTGCAATCATTTTGAATGATAAAGAAAGTGTAGAAAATAGAAATACTTGCAAAAAATAAACAACTCAAAAATTTGACGATACTCAAAAAACCACAAGCCGAAAATATTCTAGATTTACTATTTGAAATAAATATACAAACTTTCTCAAAAGTATGAACAACCCAGTTCATTAGAAGGCATTACAAATGTATTTCCAACATACCCAAAAAATGTAGAAAAGAAGTTTCATCTGACTACAAAATTTGCAAACTGGCACTCATTAAAATGGATGTCACACTTGAAATCACGTCCACAAGAAAATGAAATGTATCTCTATGTTCTTCAACCCTGGGCTACCCCAAACAACAAGACAAACAATCCAAACCCTAGCCAACCAGCCTTTTGGAACCAACACCACTACTAAGCATGTACGATTCAAGAGGGATAGACGGCAAACCAAGAAAGAGTATGGCCAACAAAGAACTGCTCAAAAACTCCTTCAAACTAGTCCTCTTCAATCAAATATGAATGAACTCCAGCAACTACTGAGAAATAAAGTCTCCAATCAGCTCACTTTATGTTCTCCAAATGAAAACACCAAGAAATCCTCCAAATTAGGTCTTTCACCAATGTGGAAGATGTAAGGGATTTCATCCTCGCAAACCCTATGGAAAACAAAATCTCCTCCAAAAACAAGAACAAAATCAAATATCAAATCCAACATAGCCAAAGTGAACTACTAAACCCTTCTTCTATAGCCTCCAAATAGATACGCCCCTTTCCTCATATGCCTTCTTTAAATATTAAATAAAACCATTGATCTCCCCAAGGTAGTGTCTAAGTCTCGAAAGGGACTCTTATTGATTTTTTACATTAATAGGCACCTATATAGTCTTTTATAGAAATATATTTATATAATTATAAAGTCAAAAGTTTAATTTGACTTTATAAGCTAATAACTTATTATTATTTTATTTAAAATTACTAGACTATACCAAATATCAAGATAATGATATCCACCACTTCCACAAACACATCTAAAAATAGAAATATTGCCAATTGACTTTTCGATGCCCAAAACTGACTTATTAAAGATAGTATGAAAGAACTCAACCAAAATCACTCCAAAACAGGGTGTTGCGTACATCATAAACGCTAGAGCTCAAAAAAAATCTAATATTGTTATCCTATCGGATAAACTGACTCTCAAGTCCCCTAACCCTAACATATTAGCCTATGAGAACCCACCATATAGGCTAACAGTCCACCATACTAAACTGGTTAGGAAGGGGAAATGACACATGCCTTGGTTCAAAAACACTTTATATTTTTCTATTTTCTTCATCTTTGTAAAGAACTATAAAGTTATATTATAATCAAAAGTGTAGCATGATATATGTGCCTTCTTGGAACCCAACGCCACTACTAAGCATGCACGATGCAAGAGGGATGTACAGCCAGCCAAGAAAGACTATGGCCAAAAAAGAACTGCTCAAAAACTCCTTCAAATTGATCCTCCTCAATCAAATATGCAATGAACTCCAACAACTACTAAGAAATAAAGTCTCCAATCAGCTCAATTTGTGTTCTCTAAATGAAAACACCAAGAAATCCACCAAATTAGGTCTTTCACCAATGTGGAAGACGCTAGTAAGAGATTTCATCCTCGCAAACCCTAGGGAAACAAAATCTCCTCCAAAAACAAGAAGAAAATCAAATATCAAATCCAACATAGCCAAAATGAACTCCTAAACCCTTTTTCCATAGCCTCCAAAAAGATACACCCCTTTCCTCTTATGCCTTCTTTAATAAAATTACAGATCTCCCCAAGGTAGTGTCTAAGTCTCAAAAAGGACTCTTATTAAATTTTGCATTAATAGGCAACCCATATAGTCTTTTATCTAAATATATTTAAATAATGATAAAGTTAAAACTTTAATTTGACTTCATAAGCTAATAACTTATTGTTATTTAAAATTATTTTAAAAGGGAAAAAAAACAATTGTTTTGAGTATTTTTTAACACTAGAAATATATCAAAAATATTAATATTGATGTATGATTTATAATTATTTGATGTGATTTTAAACATTTTTTATTTACAATGTACACAAAAGAAAAATTACTTATATCTTTTGTTATTTTGTAAACATATATTTTTAAAGTTCCAAAATTCTAAAACAATTTAAGTCTACTAAATTTGAGTTCAAATTTTTCAACCATAATCCTATCTATCTAAGGTGGCAGTCTTATGAAGATTCGTGATCTATTTTAAAGAGCATGGGCTCCCATGAAGCAAAAAAATAAATATGCTACAAGATTAATTACAATCTTTTGTGAATAATAGCAGGATTTATTTTTTAATTTGAAGATTTGATGAGGTGCATTTAGTGTGAAGTTAGAAATTATTTTGAAACTTAGATTTTTTCTGTCATATGTTAATTATTTAAAATTTTAAGTTCTCACCAATTAATTTTACTATTATTTTATATTTATTCACTTTCTTAAATTGAATATAGAAAATAATAAAATTCATGAGACTATCAACTTCTATAAATTTAAAATTTTCAAAACTTAAACTGCACTACAGAATTCATAAAGCACCTACTTTAAAATATTTTAAAAAATTATAAAAGCGACCACTTAATTGTTTTCAGGAAACCTATTTACTTTTAGGAAACCTATCCATAAGATCTTATTTGTACTTTTTGGTTCCTCCATTTTAATTTGCTTGCTTCTGATCCACAAGTAGAATTTAAAATTATATATTATCTCTCAAAACAAACAACTTTTTCCTAAAAACAAAAAGGGGTCATTTCGATTACCTTCATAAATTTGGCAGACCCAAAATATTCCTCTTGTTTGAGACGAGAAGTTTTCACGAAACGCGACACGTATGTTGCCTTTCCATCTTTTATTCTCAAGCCATGCACCATTCTGTACCAGATCAGTTCCACAGTCAGAACTCAAAATCATTTGAGATATGCATCATGAGTCTCAAGCTTCAAACATACTTTCAACATTTATTTTCATAATTATGTATGAAATTAAACATTACTCGGTGTATTTTCTTCATCGCAGTAACCCAAAGGGTAAAAGTTAAATGGTACAGATCCCCTTTGTCGGATTGTTTCTCAACGTTATTTTGCCATTTAAAGTTTTAGATGTCAGATAATATTTATTGTTTAATTTGATTTCTAAATTACTGTAAAATAAACGGCTCAGGAATTACAATTCACTTGCAAAAAGATGAATTCAGCAAACTGTTTAAACAAATCAATAATAATTAAACAGCCTGCAAATTGTTTGTTATTTGGAATTTCAGATGTACCAAATAACAAACAATGTATAGGCTTGTTCAAGATTTATCTACGGGGCCAAACTTCTGGTAGCGAGTGCCTGCTCAACAGCATTTCCAATTTTTGAAGATCTTTTGAACCATTTCTTAATTAAAAAACGCTTTCTGCGCTAACAAGTTGGAAAAACAATGGAAATTGAACGCACCCGTCTCCATCGAACCTGCAAGCAGCCCTACCGAATTAGCATTCCTTCGCTCACAAGATTTATATATAATGAAATCAGAGGACTCAAATTGAAGCTTATACGGCGCAAGGAAAAAAAGTGTTACCAGTGATAGCCAGCAACTGGTGCAAATTTGGGATTGGGACCAACCCGTACAAATTCTCCATCCAAGCATTTCTGAAGTATTCCAATAATATTACGCGCCAATAAAATAGGTCATATTTGAGAGTAAGCATTAGATAAAAGAGAATTCCATACTTACAGGGAGATGACCAATAACAGGCAAATCTGCATGCGGTGGAGTTTCATGCTGGGCAGCAGCAAAATTACCAGATAAATAATGCAGAGGTTGGGCGGAGGCATAGAGCGTACGAACCACCAATTTTTCGGCCAAATCGATCAAAGACGAGACCGCGCCCTTTTTGGGACGAGGACTCACCTCCGTTACGTCTCCTCCATTTTGGTTGGTGATTTTCGAAGGCTTCTCCATGGATCCTCCCTCCTATTCCCTCGGCTCAACAGAATAATCTGCGGAATAGTAGTCTAGTATCATTTAAACTTCAGGTTCAGGAAGCGGCCACGAAGTAATTGTTTAAGCCTCATGTTGTCTGCAAATAGATTTGGAGAGGTGGTGATGTAACAGCCTTGTATTTGCATTCAAAGTTGTCTTCAGATAACATTGAAAGAGCCGTGATGTGACAGCCTTGTATTGGCTAACTAGGGGGTCTATTTGTGGGTGGCACTTTGAAATGGCTATTTTTTTACCATTCAGTGTTTGGCGGTCTCTACATAAAGATCTATGATTAGCGAGAAGTTGAAACCTTAGCTTTTAGTAGTTAATTTGCATATGGAGACAACAAAAAAAAATCATCGAAATCCAACATATCATTTACGATCTACGGATGCGTAAAGTTGGGATGTGCAAGTATTGGGTATCTTCGCCTATTGATGGTGAAATTTATTAGGGAAACATTAGATTTTAGAGTTTAGGTTGAAATCTTTTTGGTTAAGAGTTAAGGATTGGGATTTTCATTCACCACTAGCCTTATTTTTATGATGCGAGTATGTTGTATTCAATGAGATATTCAACCAGATTTGTCTCTTGGTGAGCTCATTACGAACCAAGGATTGAAATTTTCTTTCACCACCACCTTCATCCTTTATGATGTCGGTGTGTTGTACTCAATTAGATTTGATCTCTTGGTGAGCTCCTTACAAACCAACCCATCAAGGAAGATTATTATTTGAATCAATTTTGTTTCTTATATAGATCTATTTGGTCTTAATAGGGGAGAGGAGTCGGTATGTGCTCCCCTAACTTTGCGCTTCTCAAAATCCTATGTGGAAATTTCAAATTACTCTCAAATTTTTTTACACTTTACTTTCCTCTATTTAAAAACAAAATTTCAAGTCCACATGGTCAAATATGATGTCGCATTAGAATATTTTTTGTGAAGGTGTCTAAATGGGTCCCAAAAAGTGATAAGACCAATAAGTATGCATTAAGTCATGTTTAATGGTGTGGTGATGTGGCACCGCATAAGTGGTTATTTTTTAAAATTTAAAGGTGTCTTTTTGGGGATATACATTGATGGGACATTTTTAGTGCACCACTATAGGTCTATTTTGTTCACCTACTGGTCTATTTTGTTCACCTTCTATATCACCTATTGGACCTCACTCATGTTTTGGCTCCTCTCCCCTAGTTCGATGTTGGTTCTTTATGTATGATTATTTCATGTAGGTGTCTTTTTTCTTTGAATTTTGATATAATTATATTTTTTATTATTTAATATTTATTAGGGAGAAAATCTATTATTTGAGTGTGTACAAATAGTTGTGAGGTTATTTGCCTATTTGATTCATTAAATGAACATCTTCTCACTATTATTCAAATATTTAACTAGCAATTGCACCTTGTTGTGAAATGGGTACACTTAAAAATGTGGAAGGTCAATTATTGAAAATTTTGGTCTACTTTTGTATATATTTGTATTATACATGTGGTTACTTGGTAGAGAGTGTGGCTTGATAGGGAGAGATAAAGAGATATACATGTGGTTACTTGGTGGAGAAAGAGAGAGAGAGAGAGAGAGAGAGAGAGAGAGAGCATTTTTTATTCTTTGTTGTCAAAAAAATGATTATGAATGGATAAGAAAAAAAGTATGTTTTGAATTGCTCAAACCCTTGTACTAATTGGTATTTAGTCTTTCAAAAGCTTTGAGAATGCCCATAGGCTCCATTGAAGATCATGATCAACTTGGATGTGTTACAAGAGTGAACAAACAAGCTTTGTCACATCCCAACACATCAATTGTTTATGCAAATTATAGTAGTGCATACAATAGGTCCTTTTGAGCCCAAGTTAATATTGTATGACATATTACATACCTATCAATGCATGTGTTTTGAAGATGTTTTAACAGAGTTTGTTACTAGTTATGTTTTTTCTTTAATTTATGTACGATTTGATAATACAAAGGCTTACAATAGGCACTTATGGATACAATAGGTCCTTTTGAGCCTAAGTCAATATTGTGTGACATATTTACATACCTATCAATGCATGTGTTTTGAAGATGTTTTAACAGAGTTTGTTACTAGTTATGTTTTTATCTTTAATTTATGTAGGATTTGACAATACAAAGGCTTACAATATGCACTTATGGATTCAACTTTGTGTATTTTTGTTACCATCATTATTTTGGAGCATGCTCAATGATCTATCATCAGGATGAAAGAGAAACTTATCAAGAGATTGAAGAATATTGCAGACCCAAGTTGGTAGAAAAAGGGAAGGGGAGGCAAAGAGTGCACCAAGTTCAAAAAAGATAGAAGAAATATAAATAGAAAAATAAATTAGAAAGAAAATAAATAGAGCTACAAAAAATTATCCAAACACGTAGGAAATAAATATAATAATGTATCAACAAAATTATGTAATATAGATATAATAAATAACAATGACATAACTATTTAAAATAAATAAGAATAAGAATAAAATAAAATACAAAAAGGAAATGATAAGAAAAATAGATAATAATAATATATAAACATGATGATATACAAGGAATACAATTAATGTATAAACAAATAAACACAACAATAGCTAAACACTACCTAAAATATAAACCTAGGTGTGTGCTTGAAGACACACTCGCACAAATAGAAACTAACTAAAAAACATGAAAACAAAAATCTAAAGAAAATCAATAACCCACCTTAACATATAAAACCCAAACAAAAAAGAAGAAAGTAAAAAATACAATTAAAATTAAATAAAAGAAAACACCCACTTATCTATTAAAAAAAAAAAGTAAAAATGAAAATGAAATAATATGATAAAAATATTTAATTGTGTGTGTGTGTGTGTGTACACACAAGAAAGAACAAGAACAAGAGCAAACAAGTGCACGTGTGAGACCAAATGAATGAAAGTGAAAGAGAGGAGGGCATAAAAAAAGCAAAGAGAGGAGGGGGGAGAGAAAGGGTCAAGCAAAGGGGCTCAAAGGAGAGGACAAAGAGGGATCAAAGGGAGAGATGGCTGAGATGAGAGAAGGGGTAGGAGCTCTAACGCTAAATAAGAGGGGTTGCCAAGAGGAGCTTAGGGATCACCCCTCATCCCAATTAAGGTTGGATGGGTGGTTAGTGATTTTGATGGCCTCCATGAGCTTCCTTTTGAAAAAATTATCTTCCTTGGAGAGAATTTGAGTGTGCTCAAGACATATGTGGTGCTTGGTTCCGAAGGAGTGGCCAGCCAAAGTGGGTTTGAGAACATGTTCATTTGTGATGTCAACACAGTGTTCTTTGATTCTAGTTTTGAAGAAGTGATTGGTAAATTGCCTATGTATGGGATGCCACAAAAGTAGACAACCTTGAAGATGCTAAAATCAAGGAAGCAATCCATAGGGTCTTTAAGAGAGGCGATACAGTTTCTCAAGATTGAAAAAGGCTTGAAAGCACAACGGATGTCCTTTATAAGGAAAATTTTGGAGATTTTTTGGGAAATGCCTACAATGTAAGGAAGGGTCACAGAGGGAGGAATAAAAGGAATGGGTGGATTGGGATTAGAGGAAGAGAAAGATGAGGCTTAGTTGAAGGTTTTGGTCAGTTGAAGGTTTTGGAGATTTTCTTGTTACTAGAGCCATTTAGAAGGAAACCATGACAAATGTAATCCAACTCTTGATCTAGGTTTGAATCATGGCAACCCATAAGAATGGAGGAAGAAAGGCATGTGTACATACATTCATATATGTGTATATATATGCAAATGTGTATATATACATATATAAACATATATGTATATATATTCCCTTTTCAAATATGCTACAGATAGAAGAATAAATAACCCAAATCTCAAGAGGGTATTCACATTTCTTCTCTCTCTTTTTTTACTGCTATGTTGTATATATTTTTTAATACAGTTATGCAAGTTTTTTTATTAAAAGTAAATAATACTGTGCATTTTCTTTCAAAAAATGACAGTCTGCAATATTAAAAAAAAATTCCACATACCCCAAGGGATATAGTCGGTGGCCCAAGCAAGCGGCAACCCCATGGGCATGCGAAGGTCGAAGCCATTCGCATCCCATTGGGGATGAGGTGGCCGAAGCCACCGGCACCCCTTTGGGGATGCGATGGCCGAAGCCACTGGCACCCCTTTGGGGATGCAGTGGCTAAGCCTACCACTCCCCATTGGGGATTTGGTGACTGTGCCTCCTGCAAACCCCAGTGGGGTTGCGGTAGCAGCCACTGCCGCAAGCTCAATTGCACAGTGTTATATTTTTTAAAAATCATTTTTTATAATATAATTTTTTATTATATATATATATATATATATATATATATATATATATATATATATATATATATATATATATATATATATATATATATATATATATATATATATACACACACACACACACACACACACACACACACACACACACACCTGTGTGTGTGTGTGTGTGTGTGTGTGTGTGTGTGTGTGTGTGTGTGTGTGTGTGTGTGTGTGTGTGTGTGTGTGTGTTTGTAAAAATATCTATAAAGTACAAATTTATGTTCATTCATAAAAAGGAAGGAGTAATAAATTTTACACTATTCCAATGCATCAACACATTTGAAATTTATGTTATTTCTAAAAACTGATTAGATCTTTACAACTAACAATTTTTCAATCAACAACTAAATGATATTAAGAAATCTTCCAAGAAATATATTTTTTTATTTTTGGTTTGCAATCAACTTAAAACATAGCAACTAGTTTCCTTTTGAAAATAAACATAAAGCATTAGGCAATATCAAGGAAACTCATATTCAAATAAAAGTCAGATTTACTCAAGATCTCTTTTCTTTGTAATTTACATTATCTTTTAAGAAAATAAAACAAGAAAACAAAAACTTAACAATGTAAAATGAAATAAAGTTTGCTATCATTTCCCTATATAAATGTGACCAATTTCTTTTCCAAACTTTTATAGTTACAAGAAATATGCAAATCTATTTTTCCCATTTTAACAAAATAAGAAAAGTGACATCCATCTCTCTTTTTTTTTAAGAGACAAATATTTCATCCAAAGCTTTGTCTTTTATCATTCCTTTCAATGCATGTACCTGCAAACAAAAGAGACTTTCTTGGCCATGGAGGCTCACCTCCCATCCTAGGCCTTTTCAAGGCCACCCTCGAGCTAGGAGAACCAATGCTAACCCGGGTATGCTTAAAACCAAATGAGACACAATCGCAACATAATACACACATAGTTACACCCTCCCACAGATAATACAAGGAGCTTGAAATAAAGCTTCCTATGGGTGAATGTGGACCAAGTACCCAATGGGAGATAAGGCTAGAGATAAAATACAAGCCTTCAACAAGGCAAAACTTCTTCCATACAAAGCATCATAACTTCTCTTCACAACCTCAAATCATACTTCAACCAAAATGGCCAAAAACCCTCATGACCCCCAAGCATATCAATGCTACAAGCCTACCATAGACCCCATAATCCATGGTGCATCTCTCTCTCCCAAGGAGAGAGACTCTGCACCAAGAGGGTTGTCACAAATCCATTCACCCGGAAGGCTACTCTTCCCTCCCAAGGGTGAGTTTGGCCTTGCATAATCCCTTAAACATCACAAGAAAGACATATACATATACAAATTTTTACTTCTCTAAACAACACTAAACAACACAAGATCATCATGCTATGAAACACATATGAAATGCACAACAAAATGAAATACTTCCTTTATTCATTCATGGGAGCCATATAAAAGACACCATAATGAAAGGGGAAGAGCTTGAGAGCCACCAACCTTGCAATTAGGAGTTATGGAAATGAGAGTTGTGGTAGAGCCCCTTTCCCTTTTGTTTTTCCTTCCTTCTCTCCAAATCCTCTTAGTGGTCTCTAAAGTTAGAGAGTGGGTGATTGAGAGAAACTCTCTCCAATTTCCCCTCTAAATCCAAAATCTTCACATTTTCCAAGTTCTTGGAAGAAATGTGAGCTCCTATTGGTCACTCTTCCCCAACCCCTTACACATTTTTTTAAAATGGGTTCTTTTAAAAGGTGTCATGAAAAGTGGACAAGCTTTGCCCTCCAAATGGAAGGTAGTCTTCCCAAGACCATGCTTCCAAAATTTGATTTTCGGCCATCTTGGAAAATCAACTATTTGGAGGCTTCCCAAGGTCAAAATAAGGTGTCCTATAGTCAAAAAACTCCCTTTACCCATAGGTATATGAAGTGGACTAGTAAAAAATGGGTTAAAATCAATCCTATGTGTCCATATGACCCCTCAAAAACTTCAATTAAGATCACCTATGAGTTCCAATGGATTTGACTTCACTTTGGGCTCACAAACCAAGTGGTCCTTATGGGGAACTTAACTGGGTACCAAGTGGGAAAGGTGGTGGGTTCTCAAGCTTTCCAAGTGGACATAACATGCCACATCACTTTCACAACAAGTGTGTCAATCGACACTACATTAAACATCACAAAACACTTGGCAAGTCCACTTGTTAACTACACAATTTAATGGATGCAATGCAAATAAATTTCACACCATATGAAAGAAAATAGATTACAACGAGGTTTTGTCTTTTAATAGACACCACCTTGGCTTTATAGAATTCACATAGGATTAGACATAATTCTCTAATAAAATTCCATGGCCGTGATCCTGCACACTCAATTTAAACATCAGTAACCTCAAGAAGTATAATCATCAAAATTCAAAATGTAGAATAAGGATTATCATTTATTCCCTAACACACGAATTACATCCTTGTAATCTCTATAATCATTCATCATAAATTTAATCATGAACTCACAAACAAACATTCATAAACTAAATCATAAGGACATGATCTCATTAACTCATATGTCACACTAATCATTCCTAATCTATATCAATCATAATGTAGTTTTATCTAAATTTCATAAGCAATGATTTTATCAATTCTAAAATCATCCTTATGGCCTATAATCAAGTAATTGAATCCTCAAGTAATAGTCATAATAATACATCCTGAAAATCAATAATATTTCATCGCCTAACCTTTAACCTTTAATGAAATTCACATCTCAACATAATTTAAACCTCAATTGTTATCTTCCTAAACAACTCATAACAACATATATACCCAAATTACAACATCTCAGTATTCATCTAAATCAATCATCATATTGCAAGTCATAATGTATCATACGATCAACATCATGAGTATGGAAAGCATCATAAAATATAAGGTATCATCATCTAGTGTAATCAAATCCATGTCAAAAGGGTAAAATCTCTTAATCCATCAAAACATCAAGCCAATTACTAGGTCTATCATAATGATAAATGGAAAAGCTATGATGGGCTTGGGATGAGGCCTCACAAATCTTGTGGTGATTTATGTATATTTATTAAAGATATGCACGATAGTTAATATCCAACAATTAAACATTAAATTTATTATCACTACTCATAAAATAAAAAAAAAGCACATCAAAATATAACATAACTAATATATAACCCAAAATTACTTTGGAACAAACAAAGGGGCATGGAGTATGGGAGTGGGAGTGGGTGTAGAGTGGATAGAGTTTATGTATGTGCAGTGGATGGAGGTGAATTTGAGGACAAAGATGATGACTCAGTTCTGGAAGTATTTTCCTGGGACACTTGACTCGGTCATCTACTTTGCAATCACTCTTTCCCTATGCTGATGTGGAAGGTGAGGCTGGATGTTTTTGCAAAGTTGTCAAGTGTGGACTCTTATTTTCTAGTGGTTGAGTGGTTGATGACGGTTCCTATGATGTTGAAGTAGATCATGTGCTCCTTGGTTTTGCCTTGGCTTTCAAAACTTTGTGGGATGATTATGACAATGGTGTCGTTGGGGTTTGGTGTGCAAGAGGCCCTAGAAGGGCCACATGGGTTTGTTACTAGTCCATTTCAATCTATGATATATGGGTAGGAAATGCTATTGGTATTTCTCTGCATTTCAAGATACCTTTCTAAGGTGTCATGGATCATTTAGAAAGGCGAGAGAAGGAACGAGAGTTGGAGTTTAAGCACATTCCTATGTGTTAAGCCTGCTTTCATGAGAGATTTGGTTAATGTCAAGGGTGACTCCCTTGCATCACCTTTGTGGTAGCAGTAGAACCTATTTACCCTACTCTTGTAGTTTGTTGGTTACTTTTGGATAGTTTCTATGGATTGGATAGAAGGGAAAGAGGTGTCAGGGTTTCGAGCATAGATAGAGATGCACATATTGAGGATGGCCCTAATGAGGATGACGATGGCTCTTGGTTGGTGGATGGGTTGCCCTTAATAGTAAGGGACCTTTCTTCTATAGCCTCCATCATTAGATGTGGTGGAGGACCCTTCCTTGGCTTATGGTTCCCAGTTTCTATCATTGCGGTGAT
The DNA here is from genome assembly GCA_027943335.1 of Chamaecyparis obtusa. Lineage (NCBI taxonomy): Eukaryota > Viridiplantae > Streptophyta > Pinopsida > Cupressales > Cupressaceae > Chamaecyparis > Chamaecyparis obtusa. The sequence continues at coordinate 1,366,861 of BSBK01002987.1, forward strand.
CAATTGCTCGTCTTGGTTCTAGTCATGTTGATAAAAATGGGGGATTCTCTTTTCCTTCATAGTTATTTTCCTAGTGGCCTAAAAGGTGGATGGAAAAGCTTCTTCTTTGCACCCTTGCTTGTTTTTTTAGTGGGTAGGGTATGCTCAATATTTTCTCTGCTTCTCACCTTATAGTGAATGGTGTTGAGGTTCTTAGGGGACCATTTGGGAGCTATTTGGGCTTTGTTAGTGGTGTTTTCATATTGTTTTCTCTTCTTTTGGTCTCCTCCTAGAGTTTATTTTCCATGAAATTTAGAGCCTTTTCTTGGAAGGTTAAAGGCGGTATTTTTGACTTTATCCAAAACACATTTCTTCTCTAGTTGGAACACCCTCTGATGGGCTGGTGGAAGGTTGTGATTGAGTTCCTTGCCCCTGTGTTGGCTTGGGTGAGTGGTGGTTCTAGTGGAGATATTTGGTGAGTTAGTGAGCATCAAAGTGGGATTTTGGGCTCCTTGGATGCATATTCTAATGTTGCATTTTTTGCATCTTCCCACACCCTGAGCGGGATTTGGTCCATGTTGACTCTCTAAGGAGAATTGTTTTTATTTGTTTGTTACTTGCTATTGGTGGATGTTAGGGGATTCTTCTCCTTTTCTTCATAAGTCTATGGAAGAGAGATATGGGGCTACTACTGAGTGTATTTTATGGAGGCAAGGTTTCTTGTTCAGATTCTCCCTAGTTAGATGGGATGGGAGTGGAGTTATTAATGGTGTTGTGTATGTTGCTTTTATCATTAACACTCCTTTAAGTGGAATAAGGGTTTCATTTGGTGTTGAGTTTGGTGTTTCTTCTAATGGTTTTTGTCATCTCCTCTATGTTCACTCTTTACCTATGATGTTGTGGAAGGAGAGATTGGCTATGGTTACAACTTTGTCGGGTGTAGAATATGATTTTCTAGTGGTTGAGTGGTTGATGACAACTCATACATTATTGAAGGAGATCTTGGGCTTCTTAGTTTTTCCCTGGTGTATAGGTTGTCCTTTGGTTCTCCTCTTCTTAAGGTGTAGCGTTTGATGCTAGGTTTCCTAAGATGTCATTTTAGTACTTGATGGAATCTATAAATGGTGGATTTTTTTTATGTTTGTTACAGTTTCAACTCCCTCCTAGAGTTTTTCTGTGATGGGTTGTGGGGTTTATGTTTGGAATATTAATGGGAGAATTTATGATTCCCTTAGAAACTCCTCTCCTCTTTGGCCTTTTTTCCTTAGGTTGGACTGGTGGAAGGATGAGTTCCTTGTATGTGGTTTAGCCTTGGTGTGTAGAGTGCTTAGAGGGGATGTTCGCAAAGATATTGATGATGCTTTATTTTCTATTTCAATGGTTGGAGCTCCTTTAGTGAGATTTTGTTGGGTGGTGCTTAGGAACTCTTTTTTTTTAGACATAAGCCTTTGATTAAGGTTTTTATATGTGTTATTAGTTCTACTCAAAGGAGGTAAGGATTCATGTCCAAATTCCCCTTGAATGATGTTCATGCTTATTGAGGTCCTCTAGCCTATCCTTGGGCTTGTTTTGATAGTTTAGTGAAGGTGGTTCCCTTGTTTGGAACCTAATTTGAGAATGATTATGTCTTTATCTATCTCTTTGGAGGCTAATTTAGGGGTTTTTTCCCCCTATTCAAATTTGGAAGTTTTGGGGGTTGCTAATGGTGAGAAGCCTTGGGGTACTTTTTTGAATATGCTCTTTGTGAGGTATGTGGAGGCCATTGTGCAAGTACTTCTTCTTGAGGCTCTTCTGTCTTCTTTTGATATTCCTTTTAAAGAGCATGTTTCTTTAGGTATCCTTCATGATCATCATGTTATTCTAGTTGATATTTTGAGGTTCCCATGTGAGGTTGAATTTGTTGTTAGTTTTGTTCTTCTTTGATGCAAGGACACTGGGGAAGAGGGGCCAAAGGCACACCTAAATCACCAACCTTCTTGTAGAAACATCACACTGAAGCAATAACACAAGCAGGGAGAGAGAGAATGCATAGATTTCATTTATTATTCAAGAATAACCTTATACGTGTTGAGTTGTAAGGCCTTGCCGGTTATGGCCAAATATAATCAAAATTCAATTATAACAGTCCTCCAACATGCGAGGATTCAACTTTCAGACCCTCTCTTCTATCTCTAAAAACTGATGCCTATGACTACAACATACTACTTTATTTATGCAAGAGGCTATCGAAACAAGTTGGCCTTTAGACCCATCATTGGAGAAGGAAACAACCAGATCTAGGTCCACATGCCTCCTAATGATCGATGTGACCATTAACTTCGCGACCAAAATTAAATACACAAGTCAATCTCAAAATAATTTCAAAATAAACCACTCGGTGAGCAAGGTTACCGATCAAAAATAAATTAACTCGATGAACCAACTGAGCCAACTTAGTGAACGAAGGAATTGACTAGAAACCGAGCCCCATTGGTGGAAATAGGAAAATATCACTGAGAGACCAAAAATAGTTACCGAGCATATCTAACAATTCAAATTTGTTTTTGGTGATACAAGATTGCCAAGAACTCGAGATGCTCCTGCATCATTCTTGGTGTTCAACCTAGCACTAGCAATTTTTAAGAGCCCAACATTGCCTTGGTTTGTTTTTGGTTAGGGTGGGTCTTTTGTTGGAATTTTGTTGGTACCTTTCTCTATTGGAATTCTTTGGCTCTTAGTTGGGCTCCTTCTAGTTTGGCTTCCATGGAGGTGAAGCCTCCCCCTATTAATGTGGGGCTTATGATGGTGGATATGTTGTGGGAATGGTGTATTTGGCCCTTGTTGTTCTCTTTCCTGGTTCTTATTAAGGAAGAGGCATACCATATTGAGGTGGGGTTGCTTCTATTAAGGTGGAGGAGAGTTTTGTTGGTGTGGAGGTGGTTAACTATTGGGAGTTTTTGGCGAGAAGCAGTTGGGAGGTTTTGGATGCAAATTTAATTCTCATCCTGAAGGTTTGGGGAACCTTGGGAAAATCCCTATGCTCTTTGTAATTGGTTATTTGAGTGGTGTTTCTCTTGGTTGGGTTCAGGTATCATGTGATTTCCCTTAAAGTTTTAGGGTCCTTTGGAAAACCCTTGAAGGTTTTGGGTCCTTATGAAAACCCTAAAAGGTTTGGGTTCCTTTCAAAATCCCTTTTTAGCGCTTGGCTTGGGTAGCTTTGTTTGTCATACTTTTGTCTATTGTTTTGTGTTCTTTTGAATTGAATACTTATCTCTCACTATAATTGGGTTCAAGCCCTTTTAATCCCCACTGATCCAATAAAAAACATAACTAATTTAAAAATATAATTTTATTGTGAATTATTAAAAAAAGTATAGACACATATTGAATAATAGAGTACATGGTAGAAAGGAATTAAAACAACACATAAACACAACAAATTATGTAGTTCACCAAATCTGGCTGCATCCATGGGAAAATAGGGAATTACTCCATTAATCAATATCTAATACACTACAACATGCATGAATTACACACATACTTTTATATTTAGTTGTTAAGCGAAGAGTTGGAGAATACGAATAGTTGTGACCATTGGACTTTGCATTCCCAACAATATCCCACATGAAGTCCATTTGGCACAACCATGCACTACAACATTCCTTGCATTTCCAATACTTTACATCACAACTACGTTGATTAGAGATTTAAACTTTGCCAAACTTTGTTCATGAACACTCTAAATCAATATTCTCCAAATTTTGTTAGACTCAATAAGCTTCAATAGTCAAACATCTTCTCTTACAATTTTTACAAGCTCAAAATCACCCATAAATCCATAATTAGTAACACCACTTGCATGTGATGTAACAACCTAGACTCTTCTACTGTACACTATGACCTCATCTAGGTTCTTTACCATATCAAAGACAGTTGTTGAAGGCTCCCATCGGGTGAATAGATAGTCATTAACACCTAGCACCATAACACCTGATTCCATGACAATACCATCCTTCAATAAACATTTTTTGTCAATTGCATGTTGAATATCTTCATCACCTTGTATGGTAACAATGTTGACCCTACTAAGGATAGCTTCTTTGATAGTGATGCTGGAAGATGATAGAATATCATGCAACTTGTTTTCATGGCCACACTCCTTTTCAAGGTTCATTTCTCTTGTTTCATTTTTAGAGTACGATTCAATACCTAACTATGTAAGAATTATATCAATATTAGCCAATTCCTTCTTCAATTCTTCATTTATTTTCTTTTGAGAAAACTCCCACTCTTTTGTAAATTTCTCTTTTTCCTTCTCCATACTGAATATATGCTCCCTCAACATTAAAATCTCCTCTTTTGGACTTACAATTTCTTTGTTCAGGTATTCCTCCCAGTTCTCGGTCTCTTCCTCAAGTTCACCTTCACTCGGCTAATTTCAAACTGCATCCTCCTCATCTCAGGAGGCATCCTCCTAATCTCACAAGGAAAACTCCACATCTTGGGAGAAAACCTTCATAGTCTGTCCTTCCATAATCAATGAATGTTTCAAACCTTCTTTGTTAGCCCAATTCTTCTCATTATTATAGTCATCCCACCAATGTACATTGCATTTTGTTTCAACTTCCACTCGTAAATCATCACTTTCTATTGAGTCTAAACTGTTAAGAATTTTTTTAATGACTGAATCTACTTCATCATCTAAAACTACAAAATTAGTTATACCCATTAAAATATACAAAAAGAACCAAGAGGCACAAAGTTTAAAACCATTATTCAATTTCCAAATATAATCTTCTTTGTTTATCTCTACTCCTACCTCGAACCAAGCTCTACTACCAATTGTGAATTATAAAAACAAGTAGAGACACATATCAAACAATAAAATACACAACATAAAGAAATCAAAACAACACATAAATACAAAAAATTCTGTGATATACCAAATCTGGCTACAACCATTAATCAATATTCAATACACTACATCGTGCATGAACTGCACACATGCTTTTATACAATCATATTTAGTGGCCAAGCAAAGAGTTGGAGAATGCAAATAGTAATGACTGTTGGACTTCACATTCCCAACATTTATAATATACTAATATTTTTAAAGCACATTTAATAATTTATATTATGTTGAATTAATATGATATTTAATAATAAATAAATATATGTAATTGAAATGATAATTTTAAAACTAAATACTGATAACATCTCTATTATTATTTAAAACTCTAAACTATAACAAAATTGTTAATAAAATAACATATATCTTTAATATTTTGCTATTAATACACTTATCTTTGAATTAAAAATATAAATTTTAATATAAATAAAATACAATTTAAATAAAAATTTATTTTTTGGGGGGGTAGATTAATCATTGGGTTGGGTCAACATCCTTTGCGTTATATAAAAAAAAATAGTTACATTATTGTATTGATTAAATAAAATAGCATGCTTGAAATGGTTATAAACACATAGATAGTTATATTGTTGCAAAATTACAGCCTCCTCTATCCTTGATTGTTACCCATGTATTATATCTATACCAACCCTTTACTATCATGGAGTATGTATAGATGTTATCTACCTATATCATGAAAATATACATTTCAAAATATAATTGTCGTGACAAAAAATGGCAGCATGGAACTTAGCTTTTCATTTTCTTCTTCATGTTGTTGGGGTCATTAAATGACATTGTCAGAGGTTCCTCTTCAATCTCCTTCACTCCCCTCTTCCTCATTTATGTCTTCATCATCATGGTATGTGTTGACAAGCAATAACTGGGGATTCTGGTCCATATTTTTTTATGGGCTAGGCCCTTGGCCTCCTCCTCCACATCTTTGGGGTCATCCTATATCCATTTCCCATCACAAATTGGAAGCATCAACAACTCATTTTCCTTTGCCTCCTCATCACTTTCATTGTCTACACACATAAATTCTCTTTCTTTGTATACTCCGATCCACTTCTTCGAAGGGGGAGAAAGGATACTTGCTAGACATTGGAGAAACTCTAGATTTCTATCAATATCTCTAAGCCTTTCCTTTAGTTCACCCAACTCCACAAACAGAATGAGTGGAAACTTCTGAAATTCATCTCTCATTAGGTAATATTGTTGTGACACATGCACCATGTTCTTCTTGTCCACATTACATAGTACCACGTCGATTTCTCCTAGATTGACATGCTTGAAAACACTAATGAATGTGAGAAGAATAAACTACATTCCTATTAATAATACAATAGAATGGATCAACTAAACTAAATTGAATTGACTAAATTCACTTCATTGACTCAACTAGAATGATATTACAAAGGACTCCCCTTTGTTGAATAGACTAAGGAGACAACACAAGAGCGCATAATATTATGACAATGCCTTAATCTTATGACATGATACATAACTAGATATAACTTATCACCCACATAAGATGGAAATGTGAAAGTATCACATGCCCAGTAAAGGTAGATCACCCTCCAAAGTTTAAAGATATTTGTGCCACGCATCCACTAAAGGTGGATCACCTTCCAAGATGGAAAGGTATTTGTGCAACACATATACTAAAGATGGAAGAGTGATAAAGCGATAAGTCCACCAAAGGTGGAAGTCCTAGATTTAAGGTGGAAAAGTAATAATGTGATAACACTAGTAAAAGCAATAATGTAATAATGTCCACAATTTAACACACCACAACTTATAGATAAAGATAATATCCTCAAAGATGTTCTAGATGATACGAAAAATATTGTTCTTAACAATTTAGACTTTCTTATAATATGTTAGAGATAAAATAGTTTCCTCTTTTTGATAAAACATTTTAAAATAGAATTTGGTAATTATTTTCTACTGGCTCGTTCATACCATTTTGTAAATTTTCTTGGTTAAATTTCACATTAGTATCTTCAAGTCAAGCCTTATTCTTATCTCAAAAACCTAAATCTAAATACAATATAGTATTACTTTATGTAATTTGTACTAATCAATAAAATTGGACGACATGTATATATAAAAAAACTATGTGGTTCTTTGCTCTTCCAGATATCAATATAATATATATCATTATAGTTTAGTATTGTAAACCCATGATCTATACTAGAAGCCTTGAAATGGTTTTTAATACAAACATCTAATATAATGTTGCATCTCTTCTTTGCATCCAACTTGGAGCTATCATAATTTTCAAAAAAGGTTTTACACAATCAAACATAGAAAAAAGTAAAGCATTTACATGGATTGTAGAAATTTGATAGCTTTGAAGGTTTTCTTATATTTTCATCTAAGCAATCTAGCCCAACAAGCCCATAAATGAGGAAACATGCAATCATATTATGATGAATGTATCTCAAAATTTAGAAATCCATTTCACCTTATTGTAGGTAAATCTATGTAGTTTCATGTCTATTTCAACTTTCTATGGGACAATTTTGTCACTCATCAAAGGGATGTAATAAGCGTAAGATATTGTTAGAACCAACATTTCCAATCCCAATGTTACAAATCCAAATCGTAGTTGTACAAATTGTTTGAGAAAGAGAATAAAATACAAGATGGTCTTATCACACTTGATTATGTAAATCCTTGCAAATGGGACAATGAGAAAATACATAACACAACATTCATAACATCCACCAAAGACGATACATAATACTAAATTACAAATTTTAAAATATTAGGCATCTAATTAATCAAATTGATCTTGACCATCCATCCCCATCTAATTTTTTTAATATAAATATTATAAAAAGAATAATTACTATCTCAAAAACCTACATCTAAATATAATATAGTATTACTTCATTTAATTTGTACTACTCAATAAAATTGGATGACATGTATATATCATAAAACTATGTAGTTCTTTGTTCTTCCACATATCAATATAATAGATATCATTATAGTTTAGTCTTGCAAGCCTTGGATCTATACTAGGAGCCTTAAAATGGTTTTTAATACAAACATCTAATATAATGTTGCATCTCTTCTCTGCATCTAACTTGGAGTTATCATCATTTTCAAAACAGGTTTTACATAATCAAACGTAGAAAAAAGTAAACCATTTACATGGATTGTAGAAATTTTATAGCTTTGAAGGTTTTCTTATATTTTCATCTAAGCAATTTAGCCCAACAAGCTCATAAATGAGGAAACATGCAATCCTATTATGATGATTGTATCTCAAATTTTAGAAATTCATTTCACCTTATTGTAGGTAAATCTATGTAGTTTCATGTCTATTTCAACATCCTATGGGACAATTTTGTCACTCATCAAAGGGATGTAATAAGTGAAAAATATTGTTAGAACCAACATTTCCAATCCCAGTGTTATAAATCTAAATTGTAGTTGTACAAATTGTTTGAGAAAGAGAAAATAAAATACAAGATGGTCTAATAGCACTTGATTACATAAATCCTCACAAATGGGATGATGAGAAAATATATAGCACAACATTCATAACATCCACCAAAGACTATACATAATACTAAATTACAAATTTCAAAATATTAGGCATCTAATTAATCAAACTGATCTTGACCATCTATCCCCAACTATGTCACATCTCTTTTAAGCTCATTTTTCATTTCTCATGAGCTTTGGAAAAGTAACAAAGGGAAATGAAAACTATGTTCAATGTTGTCATAGGTGTTATGTAACAAGTTGGTTATTTTTAAAGTGTTCTAAGATAAGGAACACATGTGGGTGTATTTTGGAGAGAAATGAAAAGAATTTAAAAATTGTATATTTAATCAAGATAGGGATTGAGAGAAGGCATTCATTTTTATTAATTTACTTAACCCAAAATTATTAGCATAATGTTCATTTATCATTATATAGTAGAGAATTGAACTCCCTGATTTTTATAGTTGGTTAATGGATGAAAAACCTTAATATAGTGACAATAGTCTCACATAAGGATTGTATTTATGGTTCACCAATTTGTTGTTTGTTTGGCTCCTAAAACACCTCTTATCTTAAATTTAGGAAGCTCTCCTTGGCCTAAGAATTATAATACTTTTTATAGATTTGGTCTTGAAATATCTAACAAAAGTTAATTATAAGTGTAATTCTATGTTGAAATATGAGGGTGAACACATTTTGCAAACTATTGTGTTAAGTTTTCATTTTACAATGGTTTTCATTCATTTACACATATGTTGCTACAAATATTATTGGTTTCAATAGATCTTATTTAAAATCATATACAATCATTATTGTTCCATGAGTTAAATCCATTACAAATTTATAACAACCTTAATTGGAGATAACGCAATGTCATGTCTTCCTTTTGCATAAGACTTTAGATTATCTTGTAAGCCTATTTTTAATTCTTCATAGGCTTAAGGATATTTTTGTGAGGGTTCTATTTATATCTTTAATAGACACAATTAAATTATGAGGACTTTAGAAACTAATCATTCAAATGACAAACAATTTTTGGACAATCAAACTAGCTCTTTATTATGAATATTTGTGCAACGCTTACATGATCGTGTGACATGTAATTCTCTTATACAAAAAAAGTGGAATTGTTGTAAGAAAAACATGTACGACCTTGCACAACTTCCGAAGATGGAAAATACTAGATACAATATAATAAAGATAATGACAATAATATTTGACATTAAACTAAATATAGAAATGAATAGGAAAAGGATAGAGATCACCCAAAGATTGAAAACATTGTAAAAAATACTATAAGGTGAACTCCCTCCAAACCTACACATATAATTCCAAAGAGAGAGGTTAACGTGGTTGTGTATGCACCCTAAAATGGCCGCCTAGACTTTGGGCCCCATTCTTGCAATTTATCAATTTTTTGAATCAATATTTTTAATCAAATCAATTTTCTTGATCAAATCCTAATTCTATCATTTATTCGATTATATTCTATGGGCTAACCATTTTATCCTAAGTCTTTATTTAATTAAAAGGAATTCCCTCTCCTTTTATTAAATAAAAAGCCCCCACTTACCTCTTATCCTAAGTTGCACAAATAAAGCATTATTCATATTTTATAAAAAGGAGAAAAGGCCTTTTTGTCTCACATGAGGCTCAAAAGTCAACACTTCACTCTCATTGGAGGAGACTTGTGCACATGGATTGATCCCTCTTTCAAACTCCACCCTTGATCAAGTCTTTTGCCTCTTAATCTCCATCTTCCGTTGATTCTCACTTTCTATAAAAGAAGAGCTCTCTTCTCATTCTAGGATAAAAATTCTTTCATACTAATCTTATGTTGCAGGATTTTTGGGTGATTTTGGAGCTTTGAAGATCTTCTTGCATTCTAGCTTTCATTCTTGCATTTAGCTTAGCTTTCATGGAATTTTAGTTTACTTTCCTTTCATGTTCTAGTTTAGCTCAAATAGCTTAATTAGCAAGGACTTGTAATACTTTCATTCTCCTTTCATAGCTTAGTTTGCATTGTTCATTCTAGCATAGCATAGCATTGCATTTTCATCTTGATTCTTGAAGATATTGGCATTCTTGCCCTTGTCTCTTTGAATCTTCCATTGTGTGGTTTACTAGCAAGGTTGTATGCTTCATAGCTCTATCTGAGAGCCCTATAAACATCCTTGTGACTCCATGCCTAGGGAGCTCTAGGTTGCTTTCTCAAGGTTTCCAATCCATGGATTCTCTTGGAAGTAATGACTTAGAGAAGTGCACATTTTGAGTGTATAGGTTGTTTAGGGGTTTTCCTTTTGAAACCCTTGCTTTGGTGTTTCTCCCTCTATGGACAACCAAGACAAATTGAGATATAAAAGACATATATAAAGGTATAAGTGATAATAATATGATACAACTAGAAGATAATATCATGAATTCAAAGGGTTCTTCAAATTTACAAATTACCAATCTCCCAACAAAGATGATTTATCAAGGGGTAGAGTTGCCTTCACCTAAGTGTGTTAAGAAAGGAAGAATAATCTCCAAAGCTTCAACATTAATTCCAATATGGTTGTAAGAGCTTCAAAAGGACAATATTCAATTGTGTGTGAGAGAGAAAAAGAAGAATACAAAAATAACTAGTAGACAATGTTAATTAATGAATCATTAGAGTAAAAATAAGAAATTTTAAATTCAATATAGGAAGTTTGAATATGTTTGTGACACCCAAGTAGACTAACAAAGGTGTCACACTACCACAATGTAGGAAGTGTAATCTCCAATGGTCAATCCAGCCACAAATATTTGTGGGATGGAGGGTATCACACATACATCTACACATGGTGCATTTGTTTGAGGAAAATTAGAATTAGGAGTTGGAAATCAATATCACTTGATTGAACACAAGCATGCTCAACTAAAATAACACTTAAATTGCACAATTTTTCTTTATTGATCTAAATGGGAGGTTTATGTAATGTGAAATTGTAAAGTATGTAACTTACAATATTACATTTTGTCCCAATATTAGCGATCATATATGATCTAAAAGATATGAACTAAATTAGGAAAAGAGCTTGAGACAATTTTCCCCAAGATGTGAAGAGGATGCATAGTCTTACATCCATGTGAGCTTGCCCCCAACGAAGAGACTCATGTTGATTTGGTACAAAACTACAAATTTAAGTTGTAGATTCACCACAAACATGTTAGTTGTAGAAATACATGCTTGGAAAAAAGAAAAGAAAATCAAAATCCTTTAGACACGTAAAAGGTGCAAATAAGAATGGTGAGAAAATTGTGTTATGCTAGAGACCATACAATAATATCATTGGCTCATGATTGCTACAATTTGCATTGAAGGACAATCACAAAATAAATAGACAAGTCATGTATTGCAAGGTTCCCTTGTGCTAAACGGAGCATATGAAATAAGACAATTGGAATTAGACATATATTTAAAATATAAGAATGAGAGTATAAGATTGAAATGTAATAATGATAGTCTCCCCTTAAAATAATTTCCATTGCTAGCTTATTTAATGTTGTCCATGTTGTGTTTATATATATATTTAGTATGCTGTGAGATATCCTTCTCGAGCCACCCATTTTTAATCATATTCACCTTAAGATGTAATAGGCCCTTCGAGTTGGATATCTCTCAATATATTTTATCAAGAAATATAAAATGGACGCCTCAAAAAAAATATCTAGAATGTATTTTATATGTAATTATAAAAATAAATATATACAAGCTAATATTTTAATACCAACATTTGCTAATTGTATACAATTGAATGTATCTTCATAGAATTAATGTTAATCATCAACAATAAATGAAATAGTAACTAAATTACAACCATAATTGAGCAACTATTAGCTAATATCAATGACTAATTCAGCATCCTATGGCTCTCTAACTAGAATGTTAATGAAGTAAGCTCTCAGCAAGCTCTCACTAATGACAGTTCTAGAATGAGAATTGATTGAAATAAACAATGCTAAAGCTAACAATTATCAATATAAATGCTAAAATGCTCTTAAATGCTCTTCTAAACTCAAATTGCAAGAGGTTTGATGCAATTCTCAAATAGGTGGTTGATGAATTATGAAGGATTGTAGCCTTCCTTTTATAGATTTTCCCAATGTGAGGGGGTGTGGTTGAGTTGGGGTTAAGTCTTTGGTTCCACCCTTTGAAGACAAAGCAAAGTTTGTGTCCTCAACGCTTGGGACAAGTAGAAAAGATGGATGGCTAAGATTCTCTCTCACTTTGAGTGATTGAGATTCAATTTGGCTTGATCCATGTGAATGTCTTTCCTCAAATTTCATTGGTTGATTGATTTTCCTCTCCTTTTGGTTTGTTGAGAGTAATTGATTTTTATTAATTGATTTAATTGATTTATTTTAGCCATGTACCCCTTGAATGGGCTGAATTTAATTTAATCCAAGACTATACAATTAATTGAATTAATTGTATTTTAATTTGATTGCACTTGATTAAAATGCTCTCAATTTTGATTGATATTGAATTAAGACTTGATTTTCATTTTGATTGGCTGATTGTGCATTGTGATTCAATTGATTCAATTTTGTCCTTGATTTGCTTTGAATTATCGTTAAGTTGTCTTTGTCCATTTTTAGGTGATTACAAATGCCCCTCTTTGAGTTGACGTGTGAAGCATGTCGATTCAAAGAATACTCTGATCTTGCTTGATTGATAAGTCCTGATTCGTTGATAGTCAATCTCTGATGTCGTTTAATGTTCTTTCGATGGTTGATTCTCTAATTTTTCGATATGAGGTTGATGTCAGTAGGATTGATATGAAACTCTTGATTGATATGGTTCTTTGATGATCATTTTTTATATGATGATTGATTTGTTGATTGATCTTGATATGATGTTTGATTTGATGATTGATATAATGCCCCTTTTGTTTGATTACAAAATTTTTTCTGATAACAACTTTTGATTTTATTTGATGATCAATTTTTTATTTTCGTTGATGTTATTGATGATGTTGATCTGATTATCTGATGGTATGCCCCCTCAAAAATGAAACATATAGTCATTTCTCGATAGATAGATTTAAATGATTGATTGATTGATATGTTTTCATTTCTGAAAAACACTTTATGATATGCCCCAGTTAATGCAATAGGTTAATATAGGTCAAGGTCAATTTTCTCCTCAAAATTAGGTCAGAAATAGCTTAAATAGGTTGAAAAACCTAGATTTACTATTCATTTTTACTTTCCTCTTTGGTAATTTTGCTCTGATTCTCTTCTGCTTTCCAAGATGGTTGTACCTATTCGAGAGCATCGATTCAAGCAAGGTCATAGATACACGAGACCACTTGACTATGGACCTCCAGTAAGTACTTTTCAAACCTTAGTATTGCATTTATTGCTCTTTAATTAGCATTTATTGCATTTCCCATTTTAAACACTGCTTTAAAATATTTAATTCACACGTAGGATAATTTCAATGTCGCATAGGACTTTTAAATGTCGCATCTGCAGTTTTTAATGTTGCGTATGATCATTTTGCTATTGCTTATCAATTTTATGTTGTCACCTATGTATGAAATATTCACGCGTAGACCTAGGTTAAAAAGACCCAAATTCCATGTATTTACCGCCTGTGAAACCCTCTCTTTTTTGTGTCGCTTATGAGGAATTAGATGTCGCTTAGGCTATTTCAGTGTTGCCTATGAGTATTCTGTTGCCTAAGACAAAAGTAATGTCGCCTGTCAAGAATTTTGTGTTGCTTAAGAAAAATGTCGCTTGCGATGATTAAAATCACGCCTACGGTATTTTTCTCAAAATGTTCTTTTGTACTTGACTTTTTTCCGTGAAAAATTTAATGTGTCTAAATGACTGATTTGAATAATTTGATTAGGTCAGTCATATTTGACCAAAACAATCGATTAGGATATTCGTATAGTAATACCAACGAATTTTAATTGTCAATCTGTTATGATAGGTTGATGGTTTTGATATTTTATTCTCAAGATATAGAGAAATAAAACAATGATTTTCCTTCCTCACGATATAGAGTTAGGAGTGTTGATATGCTCATGATGAGAAAATGAATTTTAAAATAACTTGATCAACTTTAGATGTTCCTTGATATACTATGTTGATATGATTCTTTGTCTTCGTGCCAAACAGGCTCACCTTGATGTTTTATATATTCGATCAGTTGCATCCTAGGTGATTGATCTTGGACAGGCACTAACTGACGCTGAGCTACATGTCATTGAGACTTGTGGTTTAGGTTTCCTTCTTGATCTTCCTTGGTTCCAATTGAACCATGGACTACTGACAGCTGTGGCAGAGCGTTGGCACTCTGACCACAATACTTTCCATCCTCCTCGTGGTGAGATGACGATCATGCCCGAGGACGTATACCATTTGTTTCAAATTCCTTGTCACAGAGAGATTGTTTACTATGATTCTATTTATGATTCCACTGTTTGCTGACAAGTATTTGGGGATAATCTGATTGATGATGATACTATCACATGGCCACAGTTTGCCTCCTTTCCTACATTGCCTGTAGTTTTGGGTGCATTGATTGGTGGTCTACTCCTTCCTGACCGACGAGATCATGGTTTTTCTATTGGTTGGGGTAGGATCTGGAGGATTTATTAGCACAGCCTCAATGTTTCGATTGGGGTTCTTGTGTACTAGCACAACTATATCGAGATCTTCATGAGGTGGTATATAGAGAGAGTTCTTCTTTATCTACTGGTGCTATCGTCCTTCAGTTATGGATTTGGGAGCATCTTCCTATTACCAGGCCTATTTCTGATAGGATGCGACCACGTGGATTTCCTTATGCTTACTTATATACTAGTATGGTGATTCAACATCATTTAGGTCATCTAGATTTTTGGAGATGTCAGATAGATGATCTTGATCAGGTGATATGGCATTCGTACTTTGGTTATGAGGGTTGGTGGGAGGATGACGATGAGTTGCCATATATGTTTGCTCCTCGTTGGATGATTGGCTGGTCTGATACTGTTATTGAGCAGTTCTATTTTGGTCGAGTTTCCAAATAGTATGGTAGGATTCAGGACATGCCTCAGGGAAATGCTTTGTATGCACGGGTATAGGCCGAGAGATCTATGTGGGGCCCTTGTATTGATTTTCAGTTTATCGTAAGTCAAATTACTAGTATGGCTTTTCGTAGATGGGAGATGTTACCAGGTATGGCTGATGTCAGGATGTCTCATGAGTATGCAAACTGGTGGGCTCAGAATAGGTTTATTCATTTCACAGATCTAGCTGAGCCTATTCCAGCACGACATGGTGGTGATGATGGGCGTGGTGGTGGTGGAGGTAGACATCAGAGACATAGAGGATGTAGAGATCCTCTTGTTATTGTAGGTAGAGGACGGGTGAGGGATGGACATGATTGAGGTAGAGCCAGAGATAGATAGGCTGATGCGGTCCAGGTAGTTCCTCCTAGAGCTGCTAGACAGGATAGAGCTCATTTACAACAAAGAGCTCATAGACAGGCTCATGTTGATGCTGCTAGGTAGATTCCTAGGGGTGTAGACCCTTTAGTGCAGTTACAAAGAGTTGCCCTAGTACAACAGGATGATGATCAATAGGATCAAGTACATCAGATTCCACAACCAGCTCATCAGCCACAGGATCAGGGATAGGGTCCACAGGATGCTCCCACTATTGGTGCTTTAGCCTGAGATATGTAGTCTATGAGGACAGAGATATCTACTGTTGTGGGGCGTTTAGATCAGGTTGCTACCTTGATGCAGCAGTTTCTTTCAACAGTGATTGTTCAGAGACTGAGTGGAGTGAGCACTTCTCAGGCTCCTCCTTCACAGGATGATAGAGATCTAGGTGGTTCTGGTGCTACAGGATCTTGATTGATTGATGATAGATTATCATTATTGTCCTTTGTTGCACATTTCCTATTTCTTGATTGATCGGATCTTTTGATGTACTACTTTCATGATATTGTATCTGGATATACTTTAATGTACTGGATCTTTTGAGAAACATTATTTTGACGATATATGATTATCTATTCCTTCATCTCTATTGATGAGTTGATTTATGGGATTATCTTTATATGCAACTATATGATGTTTATGATGCATTCACCTTTAATTATGCTATGGATGCAATATATCTTATTTTTATGATATAGATAAATGGATGCATTGATGTATGAATATTATGAGATGTTTTCTATTTTTCAATGTATGGATGCAAATTATTTTATGATCATATGAATATGGATGATCCTATGTTTTTGTATTTTCAAATGTATGCAATTCTACCCGTAACTACATGTATGCAAATGATGTATGAGTTATGATCTTTTTTCTTTTCCTTTCCAAATATTTATGTATAATGACTAATGATTAATGATATGCATGTATGCAAAAGATAATCTCATTTTCATTGTTTTGTATCTTAGAATCATGATGCTTGAATTGAACCCTCCCCTTTAATTTTCCCTCTTGCAATTTAAGCTAAGAAAAGAAAAACAAATATATACAATGCACTTAATCTAACATGTATGCAGCTAACTGTCATTATTCAAGATTTAGAGCTTATTTTCATCATTGAGCATTTTTGGATCCCATTTTTAGTACAATCATCACTAGTTCAACTATGATGATATGAATACTTTTGCCTTTCTCCTTGCTTTCTTGTCGGTCTCTTCAGTATGACTATCACTGATTGAAGCCAATCATGAGAGTGTGAATACTGATTTTGTCGAATTCTATGTTGCAAGTGGATGTTGGTATTATGATATTGAAGATCAAAATAGCCAAGATATCTGTTTGCATAAACAAGCAGAAATCCCTGTTTTATCCTATGTACAAGTCCTCGATGATTCTTTGATGATCACATCCTTAGACAAATAATACATGATTTAAAACATTGATTTTAAGACAGTCATTCAGAAATCAAGAAAATATCATCCTTTCATCATAGCTTGTCTAGTCTAAAACTTTCATCGATTCGCTAGAAAGAAATGATTTCATCAATTGAGTCAACATTTAAAAAAAATTTGGCAATGTTTTTCAAATCCATAGTTCAAGTGTAGTTCCATCCATTTCAAATTTTTAATCCTGATAAAAGATAAGGTCATTTAAGTTCTTGGATCAAATTTTTCATTTTAGGCTCACATTGGATTGGAATGTAGATTTGATTAAGTGTTCCTCTTTCGAGTATGATGAATTGATTCTCTGATTGAATAAAGCTTGTTGATGAATCCTTGCTCCTTGAGACTAGATTGCCCTTAGTTTGATATTGATTTCATTTATGGGACTTAGGACAATTTTTTGATTAGGTGACCAAAATCTTAAGGTACTTGCAAATGCAACTATGGGGGTTTATTATGTAATATATACAAATGCTGGCGAATGCAATATTAACAAGGTGACCTTCTAAGTATGCAACTGACTTGGACTTTCAATGGTGCCTGTTTACCAGGTTTTCACCGATTGAATGGATCAAGCTCTCTTTTTTCTATTTTTAAAGCTTTTCTCTTTTTTTGGCTACCAAGGTGCCTATTTGCTAGGTTTTCACCAAGGCACTTTTCTTCTTTTTCGATTTTTTTTGTGTTTTTATATTTTTCAATTTTTTTCTTCATATTATCAAGGTGCCTATTTGCTAGGTTTTCACCAAGACAACATCTTTTTGAGGATCATATTTGAATGTTTTTCCTTTCTTCATGCTCAATTTTTCGCTATTTTTTTGTCTTTTGTGCTTTTCAAATGTTTTTGATATTTTCAGCTTTTCCAATGTTTTTGGTGTTTTTCAGGATCTCTTTTGAATTATGTACAATAAATATGATGCTTTCCATCTGAAACTCTTTATTCGTCTACCTTAGGTATAGAACCTTTTGAGATGTATGTTGTTTATGGGCTCTTGAAGCTCTTCACCATCACAATCTGATAACTTGTATGTGCTGGTCCCAAAATCTTCAACAATGAGAAATGGTCCTAACCAGTTTGCTTCCCACTTTCCTTTTTTTCTCTCTTTTTGCTTGGTTCTTGGGATTTTCACGCAACACTAGGTCACCTATTTGGAATGTCCTTGGGTTGATGTGTTTATTGTAAGATCTTGACATTCTATTCTGGTATACCTTTGAGTGATCAAAGACTTCTTTATATTTTTCATCCAAGAGTTCTAATTCTTGTAGCCTAATCACCATATAGTCTTCCTCATTTATCAATCCATGCATAGATATCCTTAAGGATGGAAGTTCTACCTCTAAAGGCAAAACTGCTTCTATTCCAATGACTAAGGAGAAGGGTGTAGCCCCTGTTGGCATCCTTATGCTTGTCCTATAAGCCCGTAAGGTTGGGTTTATCTTGATATGCCAATCTCTACCAGAATTATCCACCGTTCTCTTCAAGATTTTCAATATGTTTTTGTTTGTTGCTTCGGCTTGTCCATTACCTTGAGGGTAATAGATTGAAGATGAATGATGTATCATATGAAATTTGGTGCATAATTTCGTTATGTCTTTATTCTTGAAATGCCTTGCTTTATCCGTTATGATGGCATGAGGTACACCATATCTAAAAATTATATGATTTAGGATAAACAAGGATATCTATTTGCCTATTGAAGTTGATAGGGGTACAACTTCCACCCACTTAGTAAAGTATTTCGTGGCCATTATGATGAATTTATGCCCATTCAAAGATGGTGGATGAATCATTCCTATTAGATCTAGACTCCACTGATAGAATGGCCAAGGTGTGGTCATTGGATGAAGTTCTTGCACCGACACATGTATCAAATTTCCGTGGAATTGACACTTCTTACAAGTTTTTGCAAAGTTACAAGAATCTTTTTCCATGGTAGGCCAAAAATATCCTATCCTAAGAAGTTTCTTAGCTAAAGATAATCCGTTTGAGTGTGATCCACAATTTCCTTTGTGAATTTCTCGTAAGGCTAATTTTGATTCTTCTTCTTCTAAACACTTAAGGAGCATTCTGTCAAGACTTTTCTGATATAATGTTTCAGCAATTATAGTATATTTGGTGTCTTGTCTAATGAAATTTTTCTTTTGGTTTCTGGTTTGATTGATAGGAAGTATTTGGTCTTTCAAATAGGTGTAAATGGGTCCATACCAAGGTGATTCAATTGTAGTAAGTAGGCAAATGGTGTAAGGATGGGTTGGGTCATACGCGAGTTGAATCACTTCTTCTACCAAGAACTCGTATCTATCACTCTGATCTGACATCTACAAAAGTGATGCTAAGGTTGCCATGGCCTTTGTTGCCTTGTTCTTTTCTCTTGGCACTTGTCCAAATGTGATGATTATGAAATATTTCTTGAGATTATCCACCATGGTTTTGTAAGGTACCAATTTGTCATCTTTTGTCTGATATTCTTCATTGACTTGGTTTATGACTATTTGTGAATCTCCATATACCTTTAATTCTGTCACTTTCCACTCTAATGCCAACTTGATTCCAATAACTAAGGCTTCATATTCAGCTATATTGTTTGTACATGGAAATAGAAATTTGTATGACTTAGGGATAGTGGAACCTTGAGGCATGATTAGGAGTATGCTTTCTCTTGACCCATGGTGAGTGTAGGAACCATCAAAATAAAGCTTCCATGTTCTTGCCTCAACATTCACAATTTCTGCATCTAGGAATTCAACTTGTATAGGATGATCATCATTAAGTGGTGCCTCTACTAATTGGTTTGCAATGACTTGTCATTTAATTGTTTTTCTATTAACATATTCTATATCAAATTTGCTTAGGATCATTACCCACTTTGCTAATCTTCCATTTAATGTTTTTTTGCTTAATAGATACTTCAAAGGGTCAATTTTAGCAATGAGCCTTATCTTGTGGGCTAACATATAATGGCATAATTTTTGGGAAGAAAAAACTACAACCAAGCATGCCCTTTCCATGAAGGTATAGTTCATCTCATATTTGATTAAGGTTCTACTAATGTAGTAGATTGCTTTCTCTTTTCCATTCTCATCCTCTTGTGCTAGAAGTGCCCCCAATGAATTCTCTGTTGCTGAAATGTACAAGATTAAGGGTTTGTTTCTGATAGGTGGCATCAATATTGGTGGATTCATGAGGTATTTCTTTAGTAGATTGAAAGCCTCTTCACATTTTTCATCCCACTTGAAGATTGTGTCTTTATGCAAGAGTTGGGTGAAATTATGGCATTTTTTCGCCAATTTAGAGATGAATCTCCTAATGCATTATATCCTTCCTTGTAAAGATCTCATCTGACTAATGGTTTTAGGCACTTCCATTTCCATTATGGCTTTCACTTTAGCTGGATCAACCTCTATCCCTTTGGCAGATGCAATGTAACCTAGAAGTTTACCAGATTGAACTCCAAAAGCACACTTCTTTGGGTTAAGCCTTACTGTGAACTCCTCTAACCTTTCAATTTTTTTTGCCAAAATAGGTAGATGTTCTTTTCTTGAATTTGACTTAGCTAGTATGTCATCCACATAATCTTCCATGAATTTATGCATCATATCATGGAATATTGTAGTCATTGCTCTTTGATAGGTCGGTCTGACATTTTTCAAGCCAAAAGGCATGACATTCCAACAAAATGTACCCCATGCACATGTAAAGGCAGTTTTATCTTGGTCTTCAGGTGCTATCTTGATCTAATTATAGCCACTAAATCCATCCATGAGTGAAAACATGGAGTGTCCCGCTGTTAGGTCTACAATAGCATCAATACTCGGAAGTGGGAAATCATCTTTAGGACATGCCAAGTTTAAGTCCCTAAAGTCTGTGCAGATTCTGATTGACTTATCCGCTTTTGATACCGGCACTATGTTGGAGATCCATTGTGCATAATCAATGGCTCTTATAAACCCCACCTTTAATAGCTTCTCTAGTTCCACTTTTACAAGTAAGGCTATATGAGGGTGCATTTTCCTTAGTTTTTGCTTAACCGGTTTAGCTCCTTCCTTTATGTTGAGGTGATGCATTATCAAATTTGGGTCTAACCCTGACATATCATCATAAGACCATGCAAAGTTAACTTGATTTTCCTTAAAGAACTTAATGAACTCTGTTCTTTCTTCGTTGGATAAGGATGATGCTAAGTGGATGAACTTTGGCTATGTTTCTGATCCAATATTTATCTTTTCTGTTGGCTCAATTAGAATTGTAGACCTTTCTTCATAGTGATCTGGTAGAACATCCAAACTCCCTTCCATAGGTGCCATAGTTGGGTTTTCACCTTTGGAAACATCCTTTATTTCTTTGTTTTTTTCTTGATCTAATGTTGCCACAAAGTGGTTTTCAACACTCGATTCTTTTCCTTTTCTATTTTTTTTATTTTTTTCATTTTTTTCTCAGATTAAGAGTTTGGATGCTCCCTTTGATCATTTCTTCTTGATAGTCCTTGGTAAAAGAAGGTTCAACCATGTGAAGGTATTGGGACAACGTGTTGTCATTCAAGAAAGTTGGCAAGGTATCGGGTTCAATGGCATCCCACTCAATTAGGTCTGGCCGAATGAGAGTTAAAGGGTCAACACTTGGATTTGTCTCAATTGGGCTTAAAGTGTATATCTCATTGTTGGAAGGTTCATACATTGTATCTTGAAGATCTCGGACATGGGCTTCCTCTAAATGCTCTAAAGAAGAAGGATCAAAATCCTCCTCACTCGACTCCACTATGGTTTCTGTCGGATAAAACTCATGGGGATTAAACCTAGCGTTTGATTCTTCCATAGTAGGTCTCCATGAAGGAACATGTGGTTCACCTACCCATTGATTTATCTTGATTTCTATGCTTGGTACGTCATTTTCAATCACTTGACTAGAACTAGATGCTTGATTTAGAGGTGATTCTGTCATTAGTCCTTTATTTTTTGTAGAAGCATAGGTATGAATGACATCAATACCCTTGTCTTGGCATGAATCATCTGATAAGGTCTCCCATTCCCATTCATTAGAATCCTCAACACTATGAGATTCTAATTGTAGTATTTGATCATATACTTTGGGATAGTGTTTTTGTGTATATCCTTCTTCAAGATACCCTAAACCTATTTTCTGCTTGGAATCTCACCATGTGGATTCTAAGGGTTCAATTAGCCCTTCATTTCTTGTACCTAAAGGTCCTTGACCTTTATACCCCATCTTTTGCATGATTGCAAAACCTTTACCATATTGATGAGTAGGGATGGTTATATTTTGAATGTGCTTGACGTGAGCACTTGATTCTTCATCCTTGTATAACCAATTCAGAATTTCATTATCCTCTTCACTCATGGCAGATGATGTACTTGCCCTTACAAAGTTTTCATTATATTTATGAGGTAAACTTGGAGGTTTTCCAAAGGGCTTTGGCGATAAGGGTAGGTCCATCATGGATAAGGAATATTCACCTACTCCTTGTTGTTTGATTTTTCATTATTTATCAAAGTTTTTCATCATTTTATCCATCTTTTGATAATGGGCTTCTTTAAGATATCTTGAAACAACTTTGGTAGATTCTTCTTTTTCTTCTTCGCTAATATTATTCTCATTAACCTTCTCTTTTCCTTTAGTCCATGTAGATTGGTTAATGAGTTTTGGAGTTTCTTGAACAACAATTTCTTCTTCCATCTTCTCTTTTCCTTTCAGCAAAGGGATGTCTTTAGAACTTTGGCCTTGTTCCATTTGATTGGGTATAGACCCTTCAACATTGTGTGGTACTAATGAGTCATTGATAGGTTTGACATTATTACAATATTGGAAGGGATTGAGGTCTCCACTTACCATTATTTCTTGCCCTTGATATGGGAATTTTAGGCATTGATGGTAGGTTGAAGGAACAACTTGCATTTCACGGATCCATGGCCTTCCCAAAAAAATGTTATAAGTCAATTTGAGGTCTAATACTTGGCATATGGTCTCTTTTTGCATAGGACCAACTCTTATGGGAAAAACTATGACTCCTCTTAACGCTCTTTCTTCATCATCGTAGGCTTTTATGGTTATCTTTTTCTTTGGGTCAATAGCGTCCTCCGAAAATCCTAAGGCTTTTACCAAGCTAAGGGTACAAATATTTAGGCTAGCACCTCTGTCTATAAGGACTCTTTTCACCCTATGCTTATGGATCAACACTTCTATGTGTAAGGGTAGAATTTGGGGATGATTAAGAGACATATCATCTTGTTTGGAGAATGATAAGCAATGAGGTGCAATTAAATGTCCCACCATGTTTTGGAACTTGTCTACCTCCAAATTTAGAGGCACATTTGTTTCCAACAAGGCTTTTTCCAAAATATCCTTATGGATTGGTGATAGTTTAAGCAGCTCAAGAATAAAGATTTGAGCAGGAGTTCTTTGCAATTGGTCAACCAAGTTGTATTGTTTTGATGATGACATGGAAGCTTGGTTTGATATCACCACTTTTGGAGCATTATTAGGTATAAAAAAAATTTATGCTTGCCCCCTACTGACCACATTTGTTGATGCTTCTCTTGATTTGCCTTTTATTATAACAACATTTACACTTTGATCCTCTTCACTTATGGTATTTATTGTGTTGTCATAAGTGTGGGCAAAATTCACTTTATCATTACCCTTTTATGGTTTTGATTTGTATTGGATGACTCCCCCTTTTCATGATTCAAAAAGGGGTTCTTATAGGCCGTGTGATCCCCATTGTTTCGAGGTCCTTCAATTTGGATGATGTTGTTATTAATCAAATCTTGCACTAAGTGTTTCAATTTCATGCACTCGTTGGTTGGATGACCTCTTTTTTGATGGTATTCACAATGATGAGATGCATTCCACCAATGAGGTTTGACTTTAGGTTCATAATTTGATATGTCGGGTAGCGTGATAACTTGATTAGCCAACAAGGTTCTTAGCACATTCTCCAAAGGTTCACCCAAGGGAGTGAATTTCATTTTATTATAGCTGGAGTTTGATTTTCACTTATCCCAAGTCTTATTGTTGGAAGTGTTAGAATTATTGCTATTATAATTATTGGAATTATATGGAGCTTTATTTGCTTGGTTGACATTGTTTGAAGAATTCACTCCATAGGGTAGAATAAAAGGGGTAGACTTCAAGTTGTGTGGCTCCACAACCCCATCATTCACAAGATTTTTATTGTTACTTTTGTTCCATGATTTCAATTTATCATTGTGATTGTTGGCCCCTTGATTAAAATATTTAGGAACATAATTATTGTTATTGCTGCTATTATTATTGTTGTTAGATTTATTGTCTTTAAATAATTTAATCTCACCTCTTTTGACCAAGACATCTTCAATCTTAACTCCATTTTCAATAAGTTTCTCAAATGTTGGAGGACATTGAAGTTGTAATCGATAGTTCATTTCAACGGTCAAGTTATTGGTGAAGATCTCCATCTTCTCTTTCTCCGGGATACTTCGTGGGTACCTTGCAAAAATGGTCCCCCACCTTTGTAGGAATCCCAAAAAGGACTCCCCATCTTTTTGTTTGGTATTGCATAACTTGAGCATAGTGATCTCATGCTCAATGTTGTAAGAGTAATGGGTTATGAATTTGGAGGCTAACTCCTCAAAAGATTTTATTCCGGGAGTTAGTTTTGAAAACCACTCCATTGCTGACCCTCCTAAGCTTCTAGGAAAGAGTCTCATTAGATAAGTGTCATTATGCATGAACTCTATGCTTAGGGTGCAAAATTCCCTTAAATGGTCTTGGGGGTCTGTTTTACCCATGTATTTATCGTATTTGGGAAAGATAGTATTAAAGGGAAAAGATACCATTGCTAAGCTTTTGTCGAAAGGAAAAGGACACAAAGCTTCTAGGGAAAAGGCCTTAGGTTCAACCGCCTTCTTCATGGTATCTATTTGTTCTTGAAAGGCCTTAATCTACCTAGTCATGACATTCATAGGATCATCTTGGTGTTGGTCCTTCCTAAGTTGGTCAATGTCAAAATCATAGGGCAGCTTTACCCCCTTTTGTACTAAGCTTAAGAAGAAGTTCTCCCTATCTTTGTCTATTAATTTTTCCATGACCTCTAGGAAATCATTATCTTGGGTAGCTTTCTCAACCCTTTCCTCAAGTGTCTCCTTAGTGTTATAGTTGGCATTATTGATATTGTGATAAGCTGAATTCATATCACCCATCTTTTCAATTCTTGGTTCAAATAGATTCGTAAAAATTTCTTCTTGGTTAGGATCTTTGAACTCACTTTGACACTCCACTTCTTGCCTTGGGTTTGCAAAGATAGTTCTATCACTTGGTAATGATTCCCTATATGTTTGTGACTGCGTGGAAACCGACATCCAACAAGGGTTCGTTTTGGAATTTATCCTTGATATGAGAGTTGTTTTTTTATATTTGAGAAGATTTAAAAATATAAGATGATTTTCAATGGATATCTCTCACTTGTTTATGTATTTGCAAACACAACAACCACGCATTCACTTGTCTCTTTTACCCACTTAAACACAAAATGTTTGATTTGTAGAACGTTGTCATGGGTTTTTCACAAGAAAGCACTTCAAGCACCTACCTTAGCACAAAATTTGGTTCGTAAACATGGCTCTACAAGGTGGTCTTTACTACTTTATCAAGTTTTTAGTATATATTCCATTCAAATAGACTTCAATCTCTCATCCTCCAAGGAGGCTTCCCACATGCACCAAAGTACGATTTTGCACAATCCGTAAGGACTACTAGAGGAAGGTTGAAAAATTAAAATCCGTTTGTCATGACCCCATTAAGGATACAAGCATTTCATTTTAGAGTGGGTTGGATTCCCGCGGCAAAAGCAAGCGTATCCCACTTTGGGCTGTCCCTCTCACTGGCCTCGTTAAAAAAAACTTGGGAGGCGAGCCCACTATTGCTCTAGCATATATATGAAAACAAGAAATGAACTTAGGTCGACAAGTTTGGGAGTTTGGTTCACTCAAAGGGTGAAGAGCATATCCCTATTGTCTTTCTTTGTTCCACGCACTTAAAAACACGTTTGTTCTTTCCCAATCTCTTGATAAGGAGATTCTTAGAATTGAAGTGTGAAATTCATTTCCTATTTTATTTCCAGCTTATATCCAAACAAAATGCTGCAATCTAATCAAATGCAAGCTTGACTAGGAGAATACCTTTTTCTTGTAGCTAGCATAAAGCTAGGGGCATTTTTGAGAGAATTTTGTCATTTTTCACTCACCTTGGCAATAGCTCCTTCCAATGTGCTTATCCTCCAGCAAGTTAGTCAACACTAACAATCAAAGTGAGGGGAAACCAAAATCGAAATTGACAACACAAAGATTTATAAAATAAATTTTGAGCACTCTAATTGTAAACTTTCAAACAAAAATTTGAACTAAGGGCTAAAGATCCAATTCAAAGAGACAAATTTCTATTTATAAGCTTCAATTACAGCAAGGTATTTTTGATATACCTGATTGTCTTCATCTTGTGTTAACTCAAGGACAGCTTTGATGTGTGCTTTGTTCTCCCTTTTGATTTTCTTGGCAAGTGCCTTCTCCTCTTGATTAAGTCTAGCTTCTGGCTTCTGTACTTTTGGATGCCTGTTCATTTATTGTCAAAACATGAAAATAGAGAATTAGATAAATGAATTTATCAACCTGAAAACAAATTATGACAGAAAACTTTAAGCGACATTGTCCAACAAATATGCGATAGTAAATTTCTTGTAGGTGTAACTTTACTGTTAGCAGGCGACACTTAACAATGTACCATGTGACACAAAAAATTAAGCAGACGTAAGCAAATTATTTCAAAGCATAAACAATATTTGTCAAAGCGACAATGAATTAACTCAAAGGGATAATGAATTAATGTAAAGCGTAAGCTGAAAGATCGTAAGCGTGAGTGATTAGATCAATTGCGGATCAAAGCTTTCTGACAGGCAATAACGAATTGTCGATCCACGACACTTCCTAGCTGGCAGGCGTGACTCGATGACGTAAAGGCAATGATACTTTGTCTCAGATGCGTGAACACTTTTCTTCTAGGTGACAAGAGAAAATTTAAGACAGAAGTAGAAGTATCAACCAGGTGTGAGTAATCAACAAATAGGCATCAATATAAAGCTCATAGGCATGATCTGAATGCTTGCAGGTGTGACTAAATGTTCTATAAGCGACATTTAACTTGATTCTTGCAAATTAAACACGGAGAATAGCAAATAAAAGCATACAAAAATGATCCAAATGCTAAATTTGATGAAATGAGGCTTACTGCCCCACGGTGGGTGCCATTTTGTATACAATTGAATGTATCTTCATAGAATTAATGTTAATCATCAACAATAAATGAAAT
This sequence comes from Chamaecyparis obtusa, assembly GCA_027943335.1. Classification (NCBI taxonomy): domain Eukaryota; kingdom Viridiplantae; phylum Streptophyta; class Pinopsida; order Cupressales; family Cupressaceae; genus Chamaecyparis; species Chamaecyparis obtusa. The sequence goes on from BSBK01002987.1 coordinate 1,394,500, forward strand.
AGTAACTAAATTACAACCATAATTGAGCAACTATTAGCTAATATCAATGACTAATTCAACATCCTATGGCTCTCTAACTAGAATGTTAATGAAGTAAGCTCTCAGCAAGCTCTCACTAATGACAGTTCTAGAATGAGAATTGATTGAAATAAACAATGCTAAATCTAACAATTATCAATATAAATGCTAAAATGCTCTTAAATGCTCTTCTAAACTCAAATTGCAAGAGGTTTGATGCAATTCTCAGATAGGTGGTTGATGAATTATGAAGGATTTTAGCCTTCGTTTTATATATTTTCCCAATGTGAGGGGGTGTGGTTGTGTTTGATCATGGTTGAGTTGGGGTTAAGTCTTTGGTTCCACCCTTTGAAGACAAAGCAAAGTTTGTGTCCTCAAAGCTTGGGACAAGTAAACAAGATGGATGACTAAGATTCTCTTTCACTTTGAGTGATTGAGATTCAATTTGGCTTGATCCATGTGAATGCGTTTCCTCAAATTTCATTGATTGATTGATTTTCCTCTCCTTTTGGTTTGTTGAGAGTAATTGATTTTTATTAATTGATTTATTTTAGCCATGTACCCCTTGAATGGGTTGAATTTAATTTAATCCAAGACTATACAATTAATTGAATTAATTATATTTTAATTTGATTGCATTTGATTAAAATGCTCTCAATTTTGATTGATATTGAATTAAGGCTTGATTTTCATTTTGATTGGCTAATTGTGCATTGTGATTCAATTGATTCAATTTTGTCCTTGATTTGCTTTGATTCAACTTGATTTGCTTTGAATTATCATTAAATTGTCTTTGTCCATTTTTAAGTGATTACACTAACCTATAAATTAATTACTATTATTTATTTTTCAAATATACTACAATGATAAAAAAAAATCATTATATAACATTTATTTTTAATTTATTTTTTAAATTAATATACACAACTTTTTTTTGTCGTGCAAAAGTATCGAATAACTGCACATAATATTATCTGATATGCACATAATATTCAATATGAATGAATCCGAAAATTCCAAAAGGCGGCTCAGATAACTGCTGTAAAACCATCATCCTGGCTTATATTTCTTGCGCGCCTACTGGCAGAAAAATGAAATGTATTTAGAAAAGATATATTCATTGTGTATCAACATCTGGTCTTCTGATTCCTCACTCTTGGATACAAAATATATAGCGCGATTTTGTCTTTGTTAGACAAGCGAGCTTCGAGAGAGCGACAAGGGACACACATCAGGTAGGGTTTTAAACAGAAATGGTATGCGCGTAAATGAACGTAGCTGGTTTGGGGTTCAATCTCACATTATTTAATTCTTGCACTTGAAATTCTATTAATAAAACAAATAACTACGTTTTTTCATGTCGAATTTGTTAGGGTTTTCGTGTGGTTGCCCAATTGCCAGCAGGGGTTTAAACTCGAGTCATCCTCTACATGACTTCACATTCTGTGACACCACAACTCCTAGGACTTCCAACCTCAATTTTAAGAGTGCTGTTGATAGTTTATTTGTTTCCGGGAATTGATTCGTGAAATTTAGGTTTTGACATATTGAAAAGGATTATAAGTGTCAGTAAAACTTAATAATTCTGTCCTTGTCATGTACTTCAAAGACGGTCTAGGAACTTCCTGAATGTATTTCTGTGGCCTTTTTACCATAAGAGTGAACTTCAAGAATTTGTTTGATTATAGGTTGAGGTGCACTCAGTTAATTATCTACTAACTGTAGTTGGAATGCGTTGATTAACCAGATATTGAGTTGAATTCTCTTAGACCTAAATTATTCCATTGCTTGTTTTCTTTATTGCTGAGAAAACTGGTCCGATGGTAAACCAATTGTTTCTGTTTGACTACATTTTTTATCTCTTACTAGTCAGAATAATTTCTCATAAAACCTTTTTCTGAAGCTATCAATTGGAAGAATGAAAATATCTATCGTGCGTCTACAAACTTACATCATCCCCTCTTAGCTCCCCGTGAAAGCCTCTTACCAAAAACTTGCCACTCCATTTTTTTAACTTAAGATTCCAATTTTTCTTTTCCTAATATGCAACTTTGTTAGAACCATTTGGGCAGCTTTCAATCTAACAGGCACGTGAAGGCCCATTAAGCAACGGGTAAATTTTAAAGGTTAATTTTCAATTGCAAATCTATATATTTCAGAACTTGGTGAATGTGCGATCATATGGGTGACCCATCCCCCTTATAAACAAAGAGCAAGGACACAAGGATTGATTTAAATTTTCCAAGAAATGAGAAAATGTAATTTGTGTGGTAATTTGCATCATTATTTTGCTAGCTGTCTGAGAAATTACCTTCTCTTGTTTAGAGGGGTGTTTTTTTAATTCATATATGGGATTTAGTCATGATAATTTAAAGTTAAAAGTTCTTCCACTGGATCAACTGTTTCATGCATTTGCATCGAGCACTCAAATCAGGTCTTCAAATTTAAAAGAAAAGCCTCTCTTGAGGGCCTACTTTGCAATCACACAAAGATCACAATCCCTAGAATGGAACCAATTATAGCTGAAGGCAGGCTAGGAAGCCCCTGCTTCTTTGAAGATTTTGTTTTGAATTTGATGCAACTTTTGAAGAAGAAAATCAGGAGCAACGTAAAGCCAGAACATCATAGCTAGGTTGGATAGGAAAAACACAACTTTCTCAAAACTTCTAGAGGATCATCACGTTGGCAAGTTATAACTGGTGTGGTACAATCCATGTGATGGGTTCGTACTCACCATATGTAGTGAGCATTTTAGTACAACGACAAAGTATGACAATTTCAACATAAAATCTCTGCTACTGCTTTCCCCTCCTGCAGCCCTGAATTCAGGTTTGATTCATTTTGGATTTGGGTTCAGGTTTAGTTTGTTGTTGATTTGGATAGGGTTATGCATTTGCAGGATGGATTTGTCTGGACATGTCCATGGACGTACCTAGGTGATTTCAGCTGCAAATGCAGAACCCAGATTGTACACACAAAGAATCCATGGGGTTTACAATGATACATATATTAACTGCATTTTCCCTTTCAGCCTTTCAGGTTGTTTTTTTCATTCCATTTATTTTAAATGATAAATATGTTAGCGGTCATATTACTGATGACTAAGAATGGGTATTTGGACCTGTTTTTGTGGATCTTATCAGAACTCTTCTTTATCCCCATCTCAGCAAGCTTCTGCCTTGGTATTTGCATATAATCTTCGTGTGCATAAATTACCGGAATGGCAGGCATGAAAATAGTTTTGGAAACATTTGGTTTCAAACTTCATTTATCTCTTTCTGTGAATTAGAATGGACCTTCAATCTTTTCAAAATTCGAGAAGTCAAATAAGTCAAATTCTGGAATCAATAAACCAGACAACAATCGCCATAACCTGCAGACATTTTGTTTTTTCCTAAGAATCATTTCTGCAGTCTAACACTTCTCAGAACTTTAGTTTTTGGGCAATAATTTCCAATCTTTATTAACTTTTGTATTCTTAGATTCCTTGTTTCTCTCTCTGTCCCATCCAATGGTTGAAGACTTTGTTTTCTGCACGGGATATTTTTATGGGTGTTTTGTTTGTTATATGCATTTTATGTGGTTATCTGAACTTAATACTTGCTCTAGGCTAAAATATTTATATATTTATGATGTTATATGTTTTGTGTATGGACCTAACCAAAACATACCTGACTCAATTTTCTTTTGCCCAGCCAGTTTGTCAGTTTTGTTAGTATGACTGATGGCTCATAGCGACAACTATAAAAACACTCGACTTTCTGTTTGGCGATGTGCATTGCATTTAAACTTTTGCCAACAGATTATTGTAGGATGTCTTTTTGATCTCTCCTAAAGCTGATGTTAAGCTATGATTTATTGAGCAATTATATAATTTTTTGGCTTTGGGTATTTGGCTATTTTTTCGTTTCATAGTTTTCTATTGAATCCTTATCCTGGTCTCTTCTTGCCTTTCTGCATTGTGACCGTAGTCATTTTTTTGGTTTGTTATTCCAAATTACAGGTTTTCATGGCCAAGCTTGCTCACATTATTGGGCGTACATTATGGCTGAGGCCTTGTAGTTGAATACCTTGTTTTGGTTTAAATTTTCATATTCAGTCACACATGGGTGCTTCCACTAAAACTTTCTGAATTGAAATGGCCTGCTGCCATATTGGTTTCTGCTATTTTTCTAGGTCTTGAACCTTTGTATTATTTCCTTTTTGAAGAAAAAATATTTTTGAAATCTCACAATTGTCTTTGGATATATTCTCAGTGAAAATAATTGGAATGTCACTCTGTTGCCATACTTTAACATGTAAGAATTGCAGTTTGTTATTGTCAACTTAAGTATGTGAAGCTGGGTTTAGTAAGGCAAGTCTTTGTTTGTGTCATTATAAGTTCTTTGATTGCTGTGGATTGACAGGTTGGTGTATTTCATTTGAAAAAAGATTGTATTTTAGAAATATGTGTATTCTATTTGATTTTGTCTACCAATTCTTTAATTATTGTCAGGATTTATAGTTGATGTTAGAGTTCTAATTATGTTTCAGATACTAAGGATGCTTCTTGTTAGACTTGGAAGGGGCCTTTCAAAAAGCAGGCGAAGTCAAGGCAGATGCTTGCAAAATGTATGTACCAAAAACCATTCTTGTTGAGTTTCTTGAAGGCGCCTTATGTGTTAATTATATGTTAACTAATATTAGAAACTATAACACTCTTAGCTTGGGATTTTCTTCTGATTAGAAAGTTTGTATAGAGCAAGATATATTTTTCTTGTTCAAGGGAGCAACTATTTTCTGGCGTGAAATATAAGATAATCAATGTAGCACATCCAGACTTCCATCAAAGATTATTTTATTGTTTGGTTGAGCTTGGATGAGATTGTGAAACAATCATACTTATCAAGGCTTTCCTATTGTGCATGCTCATCACATTCGTCTAATAACTTAATGCTAATAATGTGTAGAAATTTTGTTTGCTTCAGCAAAAGACAAGAACTAAGTTCTAACCTTGTCCAATTCTGCTGACATCTCAGATTTACACAGATGTATCTCATCTTTCAAATCCCAGCTTGGTTGGTGAAGTATCTCACAGTTTGTGTTCCTTGAAATCATTACCTGCTTCCTACAATGTTTGTTCAGGTAGTTCCATTCAAGTGGAATTCCTAAAGAGATACTTGCATGGCTTAAGGCCAAGTGAAATGTTAAGTCATAATAATTGCTTATCAAAGGTCTTGCCAAGGAAAACTGGGATTCGGCTCTTCAGTAGTGAAGCTCCAAAGAAGAAGAGTAAGAACTCTGTGTTAATAATGTGTTTGGCCTGAGTTTTGTATCTGTTTAGAACTTAGGTACATGTAAGGATGATGACTTAGCTTAACAATCTGGTTCATGTAGTCTTGTTTATTATGCAAGGAATCTAGTTGACAGTTTAAATCTTTATGCTTCTGGGATAAAAGTTCAAATTTGAATATAATCCTACTTTTTTTCAGCCATATGAACACAACACTTGTTTTTTGGAGAGTTTTTCAACATTAAACCACTCTTTCTCTAACCTCAATTAAGTCCAATAGTTGACTTTACTGTCCCGAATCCCAAATTCTATTTGAAGTTATTTAATATTTATAGACTTTATGTTTTGGAATACTTACATGGGAAAACTTATATTGTTTTATATCTTTTTCTATCAAAATATTTAATGTACTTGATATTTTCTAGATTGGCACTTTTATTTTCTTTTACAGACATGACCCCTATGATTTACACTGAGGTTCTGTCAAACGACTCAAATCATTAATTGGCTATTTTTCTCATGTGTATCAGGTTTTGAAAATTTCTATCCAAAGAGTAAGAAAGAGTTTCCAAAGGGAAAGGAGCGGAAGCCAGAGTCCAAAGGTGAGCTTTTGTTGGAGATAGTTAAAGGATAATGAGCTGATTTAAAGAACTGTGATAGTTTGAGTATTTATCTGTGTTAGCATTTGGAAAAAGGGATATATGATATTTTCCAAAGTTCTAACCTAATTACAAAAACACAAACAATTTGTTGCATTCATTAAAAAGGCCACATTTTATTTCCTTTTTTTCTTGAGATTCCAAAGGGAAAGGACTGGAAGTCAGAGTAAAAAGGTGAGCATTGTTTGGATACAATTAAAGGATTATGAATTGACCAAAGAAACTTGATGCTCTGACTTTTTGTTTTGTCTTAGTTAGCATTCAGAAATAGGGGAAGTGTGATATTATTTCCAAAGCTCTAATTATGAGAATACTTTTTGTATCGGTTTGATTTTGATCATGGATAAAAGATCATACCTTTTTCTGTGTAAAGTGTTGTACACTTAAGAGTTATATGTTCTAATACACTATTTATTAAAAACTTTGGCTCACACTTTTGAGCCATGTTACCGAATCGGCTCATATATAGTCTGACACGAAATGTCTTGAAATTGGATCCTTGTTCAAATTGCTTATGGATTCAACTAGGGTACACATTTTTCTAGATTAATTTTTAAAGGTTTACATATATAATTGAGTTTTGAGCATTTAACCCGCAAACATGATTTTTGAGCTTTTTTCTCTCTTGCGCATCAGAAGCTCACATCGTTGGAACTCTTTCTTTCTCAAATTCATATTTAATATTATACAAAGTTACAAACCATACATGTGAAGGAAATTATTCACTGGGGACTGGCATAGTTGATAGTGAAAGAAATTATTGCTAGGAAAACGAAAGAAAATATTTAGATGGATTTATTAAATTTTTTTTTACCGAAGTTTTTAATGTATTAGAATTTTATTAAATTTAATATTATATTTAACAATTATAAATCTTATAATCATCAATGATTTTTTTATTAGATTTAATTTTGGGAAGCTTCGAGATTTTTGGCTTGGCCCGAGTCCAGGGGACATCACAAGGGGGCCTCCTCCCAATGAACATATTTTAACTAAGAAACCTCATATTCAACATATAATCCACTAACTCAACTCAGATCAACTCAAAAGTTACTTTGTTAAATAATAAAATTATAAATATATTTTATCTATATTAAATTATATTAACTATTGATTAGTATTAAATTGATTATTTATTAAGTTTAATATTATTAATATATATATATATATTTTTGATCAGTAAAAGGCCATAGCCAAAGTATTATATTGATATATAAAATTACAGACTTGGTTCAAAAGAGCATTAAGAGGAAAGAACCAGGTAAAGAAAACCTCTTGCATCGCTTCCAAAATAACAGATTACAAATGACATTTTGTAATACTTATCAGGCCGAAGTGAGAGACAATAGTTACAAGATACACTCCACAAAAGGAATGACATAGATCATGGATAAATCCCCATCTCTTTTGACATACTTGACCAGTCGAAATGTCGGTTTCCTTGTCTTCAAATAGATAGCAGCCCTCCAGTTAGAATTGGATTCCAGCACATCAACAGTTATCATCTCATCATTCACCATGAATCCCATCCCTCCAGAAGCAGCTCCACTCCACCAGTACGGTAAGCAAGAAATTGATGTCATCCATGATAGATAACTTGGATTCTGAATAATAACCAGATTGCATGACCAGAGATGTAATTGACGCTTAACAAGTGTCACAAGTCAGGGGAATCCAAGCCCCTAATATAACATAAAAGGAACATCACTGCTTCCCCATGGAGGGGCTCCCTCCCTTGGGATTCTTCAAAAATTTCTTAATACTTGCAAAATTTTTGGCTATGGCTTCCTCCTCTTGAAGCTCCTTCACAGCGATTTTCTGCCCTTTCCTTTCTTTTTCCTGTCAATCTTCATTGTGCCAAGACACTTAGCAGTAGATTGAGAGATGTTTCTGTCCTCAATGATAACCAAATCATCTTCACATTCCTCCTCCGAATCCTGAGATGCCATTTCAGTCTCCACGGTATCAGCACCACCCTGAATGCTCTCTAATGGATGAGAGGCTGTGACGATGGGCTCAACATTACTGTGATCCTCAACCTCTGTGGCCGGCATTGATTTAAGGGCAGGATCAAATGGTACTTGGGAGTTAGATCTCTGAAAGGTGCCAACTTCTTTGTCCCCAATCTCATTTGGAGCCTGCTTAATTTTCTCCCTTGATTCTGACCCCTGGATATCTTTAGGTAATCATACATTTTTGTTTTTCTGGGGCAAACACGTTCTATGGTAGAATGATTTCTTCTTCTACACCGGAGACAAAAGAATTTGCCCTCTTCAATCTCGATTTGCTGCACCCAATATGACCCTCTAACCTTGAAAAACATCTTCTCTGGGATTTTCCTGATTGCAGCCACCTTAAGCCTAGCATAATGAAATAGGTCTCCATTTGTAATCTCCAAATCTAAATCAACCAGGGTGCCAAGCGATCTGCCAATTTTCTCTAATGCTTCTTCAGTCCAATATTCCATTGGGAGATTATTTAGCCTAATCCATACAGGTTTATCATACAGATCAGTCTTCCATGGATCGAAGTTTCGGTGTCATTTCTGCATGTAGAGGGGAGCAGAATTCATGGACCATAGCCCGCCATGGAGAACCTACGATCGCTCCTCTTCAGAAGCAAAAATTACCACAAAGAATTGCTTGGGTATAAATTTGATTAGGGTCGGCATATTCCAGACCTCCTCAGCCCACTTAATTATCTTGGATCTAGCAGTCTTTATACCTGTGAATCTGCAAATGAGCCCTAGTTTTTCCATGAAATCGATATCTTCTACTACTTCTGCAGTGAGATCAATCGCCGGCCCATCTTACAAATGCCGTTCACACAAACCCTGATCGCAGGTGGTGGCTTCCGTTCGGTCATCCAAAGCCCTACCGGGAGGCTGCAATCGGGGAAGTTGCTCATTAATGGTCCAGTCAAAATACTGTGAATCCACACTGAAATTGTGATTACCTTCATCGCAGAAGAGCTTGGATCGCTCCTGATTAGGATCCAACCGATCCTTGTTTGTTAATGGCAGTGGCAGTCTTCCCCCAACATCATTCTGTTTAGTCGCTTTGGACTTGGTATGGACAGGGGGCTCACTGGGATTCTCCTTCCCTTTGCAGCCTAGCTCTGCTCCATGGCGCCCAGCTCTGTCGCGCACTGCTCCATCCGCTATGTCCTAATATTATTAATATATATTAATTATAGAAATATTTATTATTAATATTCAAGATGTTTAAAAATAATTTAATATATTATAATTTTAAAATTTAAATTTGTAAATATATACAATCATGTATATATTTATGATTTTTTATATTTTATGTAAGAATATCCCAATAATGTCACCATACCTGATTCAAATTCAGTAACTTAGATTATTTATATTGTATATATAGTAAATTTTATATATGTTGTCAATGGTTTAACAATTAATTATAATACTGCATATAATAAATAAATCTAAAATAATGTTAATACTGTATATGTACCAGGATCTGAATCTGGGATGTTTGGTACCCAGAATCAGTCTATATATTAGCTGATTGGGTAACATAGATTATATATAATATACAATATTACTAATATTGTATTTATAATTATTAATGATTTTTAATTTTTTATATGTTTTTGTATTGATGTACCCAAACGTACCCATCCCCTCCCAAAACTTTGCTGTACCAGCATATTGTATCCATGCCTGTACCCAATTCGGCAACTCAGTGATAGTGTTAATTTTAGTTTGTTAAACTTACCCTCCTGAAAACAGGATTTATGACATAATGATCCAGACTGTAGTTACTAGTGACTCCTTTATTCTTCTACTGAATACTCATCCTTTCTATCAAAGTACCATTTACTCGATATGTATTAAAGGAAATGCATTTCCATCATTTGCATACAATACTGAAAATGCAGGTGAGAATGAGTTTCGGCAGTAATTCCCAAATTCCAGTTGATGAGCTTAAAATGTTTCTTGGAGGCACTTACATTAGGCCAACCTAATGTTTATGTATGTGTGCAAAGGTGATTATTGTTGGATTTTAAGTTTTTGAAGTTCAAACAGTATTGAGAATCGCATGGGAGTTAATTAAAATCTAATAAGGACGCTCTTTATGCCATGAGAGAGAATAACCAGATAGAGTGAGGGAGAGAGAAAACTGTTAAATTGGTAAAAATTACAAATGTTTTTTATTTTTCTTAGTATCAGAATCCTTAGACATTGATTTGTATATGTGTCCAGTCTTTTCAGTGGTTCAGAACCATGGTGTTTTCTTCACATGGAAGTATTTTTGTTTTTTGAATTCAAAGGGCTAGAAATTCCCATACTTCCTATGCTTTGAATTATGCTCATATAGCTGAAACTAGTCCTCCAAAATGGGAGAAATGACTCATTTCTTGATGTCATATATAGTAGTCAACTTGATGATGGCTTAATGTGCGACTTCATTTATGTTCTGTTTGTTTTTCTTTTTCCACTATAATATTTTTATAATGTTGTCTTTAACTGTAAGGATCTCTTCACCTCTCCGTCTTCTCCCTCTCCACTTTGGTAAATGCCCAGCCATGCAGTTTGCTCTGACTTCCTGGAAGGTCCCAACTTTTGCACACATGTCTGCCTCCAGGTGTGGAGTCCATCTGCTGACCGCACCATCGTTTCATTTGATATCATGTTTCATTTTCTCTTGCCATCACTCTGTTGGACTCACCTTTTGGGTCAATGTTAGCTAGCATTGTGAATGGGATTAACAATGCATGTTTATGTATCGGCCAATTCACCCTTATGCACCCCTGTATTTGATTGTTGATGTCTTCTGAGTATAGTATAATTTTTATCTTCTAAATGCTCGATAGGAGTTGTTGGCAGTTCATTGGGTGCTACTTAGTACTTTACTGTCATCTCTGTTTCTCTTATGGTTAACAATGGCCATGTGAGTACACATTTGTGTATGTGTACATATGTGGTTTATTAATCATATCTTTGCCTCATGATTGTAAATCAGTGTTAGCAGCATTGGTGTCAGCTCTTCATCAGTTTGGTGAAACAACTGGGTGCAGGTCTCTCCTCCTTGTCATAGATGCTGATACATCTCTGTCAGGCACATCACGACTTTCTTTGTTGTATAACAGTCTCTCATTCCTTAGTAGCAAATTGTAACCCTATGATGAGGCCCTTATCATATAGGGACTGTTTCACAATTATTAGCTATATCCTAGAGTCCGTCCCCCTTGATGGTCCTAATGGCAACACCCTCTTAGCAACCACCCATAAAGTCATCCTGAAAACTTTGAGGCCCATGAGGTGTTTATACCTTTTTTAGACCTCTGGAAGGTCAATCCACAATGACACACATTTTTGGAAAGCATTCATAATGGCACTGTGGATTGGGCTTTGGGTGGCTTTAGAGTGCCTTGCTTTTTTTGTGCTTTTGGGATTTTTGTTCCATCTTTGAACTAGCTGTGACATCCAAATTTCCAGTTGATTTATGGGTCCTTGTCTGAGTAAATCTAAATGTTAAAATTGTGTGTGTGGGTATAAACTTAATCACATTCTATCATGTCGCGCATTGTCAACTACCACTGTGTTTATTTGCTTCCATACAATATCATGAGCACAGTTTGTTTGATTGGTTTTAAGGTCACATGTTCATGCTCTATTTTACACAAATAATTTATTGTTGTTTAGGTATTGCGATTCTACTTTAGGGAAATGGTAGGGAAGCTTATAGGCCACTTCCCATGTTAGCTTTAGACAGCCTCGTGTCTTTCTCCTCCAGCTCTCATCCTTGCTTCTCTAGGACAATTAGTTTGGTTACTTTGGTTAGGGTTTGTTTGAGGAGCTGCTAGTTGTTACTGCACTAATAATCAAAACCTTCTCACTTTCATTAATTACAGCCCTTTCAACTTCAGGGTTTAAGTTAGTAGCCTGACACCCCTGAGGGCTGTAGAGGTTTTAGAAATCACTCTTGGAGGAAGCTACCCTCTCAGAGTTTAGCTGAGTTCATTTACTTCATCTTTTCATTACTGTAGTTGAGTCATTGTCTCTTATGTAGAATATATCTAGGGTTTCTTTAGATTCCGCATTGATTGTATGAGCACTTGGAATAGAGGAAATCTAAAATTGCATTCTCCAACCATACATTCTTTTGTGTAAATAAAATAAAAGGAAAAGAAGCAAAATCAACTAATATGCGTTGTAGTTTCTAATAGTTCTATCTTTCATTGGTGTTTATTGTGGCAAATATAATTAGTAGAATAGTCTACTTTAATTGATACCCTCATTACTACAATCCTAGAAGCCGTATTTCAAATCCTAGTTGATATTTTTTGTTTAGCCTATATTAATTTAATTTGATTCAGGGACCATCTTATCTATGGCTTTGCTCCATTGTGTTGGCGAAGGCATTGCTTAGTTTCAATGTTTGCGCATTACCCATATTATTAGCACTTGTTCAGATTTTAATGGTTGCCATTTAATTATTGAATAGGAGACAACTGCCAGTCATGCATTATATTACATGTAGCTACCAATTCCCTTACTTTTTCTTCGGTGAATGACTTCTCTGACTTTGCTCTTGATTCAGCTTACTTTGTTCTTTTGGTTTCCATTTGTTGATATATCATCATCAGATCTTTTAACCCTTTGTTGCCTTACCAATCCATGCTTAGTGCAATTGGTTTTAATGTGAAATCGTGTTGCCACATGAATTAAGCTATCTTGTTAATAAATTTATTATTTGAATTGTTTGTCTTTCTTCTGGGGATTTCTTTGAAATCATGATGTTTTAGCATAGGTTTGTTTGCGTCTGGTTTTTGACAGGGAGTACTAGTCTTTTGATCTTACTCTTTTGCACAAAACAAACTTGTGTATTTGTATAGTTTGATATCCTAAATAATCCTTATTTGCTCTTGTGTCTGCAGATGAATCAAATTCAAATGAGCAAAGGGGCTTTCAAGATATGTTTTCCAAACAATTTCAGTTTAACCTATCACCAATTTTATTAATTGGACTTGCCCTTTCTACTTATTCATTGATCCCTCGAGATCAAAAGCAGGTGAATTTTCATTGCAGCTACCTTATTGGCTTGTTTCTGTTAACTTGCCTTGGCTACAAGTTTTTGTTGTCAAAACAACATTTTGAATGCCTTTCTATATTTAATGCACACTTGAGTCTGAAAGTGTATTTAAAATCTTTTCCATATCCAAGGTATTTCAGCTTTTGCATATAGCTATGAATTTGCCTTTCACTAGGTCGCATTCAGTGCCTAACAAGTCATGCAGTTTTGACTTTGTTTGTAGGTTTTTTAACTAGCAAGTGTCTGTTGTAAAGCATTGCTTACATGCATGTTTTGCAAGAAACTGCGCATGATTTATTTATGTATTCCAAGTGCATTGGTTGTGTAGACACTAAAAAATGGTCCACAGCTATGGCCGTCTTTTTAACATGTCTTCTATATTGTGTGTTTGATCTTTATCATTCACTAGTATTTTGTCATTCTTCATTAATTGAATAATGAATATAATTTGATTAATTACTGATATTTCTCTTTGATTCACATCATATCTTGTTAATTTGACCTAATCAATCATGTTCAAAACTTTATCAAAATCATCAAAATCGATCAAAATCAGCTAATTTTCCCTCTTTAGGGGTAAACAACCATTATTCTATCCCTAAGTCCTAGCCTTTATAAATCAATCTCATTTATTTATCCTTTTTCCTAAGTCTTGCAATTAATTAAATTTACATTAATTAATTGCTAATTTTGAGTTTTTGGAATTTCCTAATTCCTAAAATTCCGAATTACTTATTTGTGAAAATATTGAATTTTAAATTCAAATAATCTCTCACATTTCCACATGGGATTCAATCCCGTAATTCTAGCTTCTATTTCCTCTAATTGTGCCTCCATCCTAGATTCTAGCCTCCACCTCCTATAATTTAGCTTCCATTTCTCTTACACCTTCCCCCCATCATTTTAGCTTCTAATTTCCCTTAATATGGTTGCATTTTCAAATGTAACTCTTCCAATTGTCGTAATATGTCATAATTATGACATTTTCTAATTGCAACTCCATAATTATGACATTTACTAATTGCAACTCCTAAATTATGACATTGTCCATTTTGGAGTCGTCTTGTGCAATCCTAACTGTTGATTGAGTTTCAATCACATCCGTTGTTTTTGAGTTCCAAAAATCTATAAATTGGGCTCAGTTTCTCTCAAATTCTTTTAACCACTATCTTTTGAATCTTCTCACTACTATAGTCATTTTGTTTTCAGTGAGTGCATAGAGTCATCATTGTGTTTTAGACCTTTCAGTTATCTACAGAAATTTCAGACTTGTTGGAGTCCAGATTTGAGTTTTTTTCATCATCATATGGTCTTCTACATTGCTCATCTCATTGCCATGGTCTGGGTATGTTGTAATTGTTGAACACTCGAATACTTAGGGTTTGTGCTTGCTGTTACAGTCTGATAAATACCATATCAGACTTGATTTATTTGTAATCAAACCTCATATTTCATCAATAAAGTGTTCCTTTCGTATTGTTAAGTTGCTTGTTATGTTCTCTCTTATTTGGTACATGTAATTGCAATACAATCAATCCAAAATTCAAACAACAAAACTCAAAAATTCATATCAAACCCAGAAAATCAGAATTCAGAGGTTTACATGACAAGTGTTTGAGAAAATGTCAAACATCCAAAATTAAAAAGTATGGTAGAATTAGTAAGGGTTCTTACAGTGCCATCAAAGCCTTGATATTGCCAGCCTGAAGGTAGAAATTAGTTTGCTTCAGTTGCCAATTACGTCAATGGCCAAAGTTAAGGATGGAAGATTATTACTTACTTTCCTACTTGCCTCGCCAATGAAGGAAAGGTACCTAGCTGGGAGAAAAGAAAGAACGACCTTGCAAAGTTAAGAGAAGCACATCAACAGAACAATCAGGAATTGCAGTGTTTAGATGATGTACATTCAAGGAAAACTAGGCACTCCAAGGTTTCATCTCCATCAACAAGTACAAGTAAGAGCCCACATGCCAAGGCAACTAATGATGCAATTATGAGCAGCCATCATAAGTATTGCACTCTTCCTAAGGTGATACATGATCTCCTCTCCTTTACACAATTTTGGTTATACTAGATAAGGATGATGATGATTTGGTATCTACAATTTCATATCAGCAGCAAAGAAAGAAAGAAGAATCAAAAGATAGCATTGGGAAAGAAGAGTTAAGAGTGCAAGAGCAAGGAAAGAAAAATGAACTACTTGAAGGTCATATGCAGCCTACAAACAACCACAAAGAAATCAGAAATTCAACATGATGTGGAAATCATACAGAGGTTAGAAACAGGTGCACCAATTCACTATCACCATGTGCGAGTTTGGTTTTAGAGGAGCTATGAAAGGATCAACCCCTTGGGGCTGTTGATTTCATGACACATAGACATGACTATGACTCTGATTTTTGTGGCAACACTTATACTTTCGTGCTTCATCATGAGTTGGCAACTAACTCACAAGAGGATGTCAGTGTTGGAGTGTCTCCTAGTGTAGGTATTCAGGATTTGGATGTTAAAGGTGAAGCATGTGCGATGAATTCATGGTACAAACAATCACCTTTGGTATATCAAACCTTGGAAGAAAGTCACCAGTTGATGGTCACTAGTTTCCTGGTTGTGAACATGGAGGTTGAGTTATCTGACATGAGTGATCATACCAGTGCTTTTGAAGATGCTTCCCAATCAACAAATGAAGATGAGTATCACGATGTTAAGGAAATTGAAGACCTCATCGCGAATAAAGGTAATGTGAGCAAGAGTCTCTTGGTGGATGATCTAGAGGTCATCATTGATGAGTCATGTGAGGAGATGAATTCTCGTGATAGTTCTATGGTTGCTCCTAATGCCGTCCCTCTTCTTTTACTTGGGGATAGTAGGCCATCATCTCATGTGTTGGGTGATTGGGATGATGAGGATGATTTTATTTTTGGAACAAACGTTGCCTTAGTTCCAAATGACAGAGGAAATTGTGGAGGAAGACTTTGAAGAGAGTCAAATTCTTTAGGGTCAATCACCCACCTCATCCGTTGGATCCAATGTAGTTCATAAGCCAAATTTGGAGAATCAATTGAAAATGAGCGAAGATAAGAGTGTTGCAACACTTTCTCATTTTGATCACACTCACAAGTTGATAGAAAACCATCTATGGAAGGGTCAACTTTAGAGGAGACAAAAGGGTGTTGAAGAATCTTTGATCAAAACAGTAATGAAAATAATGAAATCAAATTATTTAAATTTACTATTAGATCGTGATCATCTCTTTGACCTTGCTGCAATCTATTCTGAAGCATTGAAAAGAAAGGAAGAGGAAGTGGATAAGCTAATCTCTGAGCTTATGGACACCGGGGATTCCTTGGAGGCTACTCAAGTAGCTCTTTAAGAAGCTAAAAATCAGAGGGAAGCGCATGATTTGAAGGATCAATCTAACCTTAAGGTATGTGATTGGGAGACACGTATTGAACCAGCGCTTAATGAAGAACATGAATCAAGGAAAGAAGTGCTTGTAAAAGTTGAAGACATGACACAAATGCATGACAGTGGTGCTGATTATTATAATAACAGTGATATATCGCTTCATCTTCAAGATAATGCAGCCCATAATCATGGAGAAGACAATATGGAGTCACCTAATGGTGGCATTCAAGTTTGGGAAGATAATCATTGAGACATGGGTTGATGATGCAACTAGTAAGAGGTCCAATATTGTGTAGCATAGCACAAAAGAAGTAAATAGGAGTCAAATCATGTGTGATGAGTGGTTAAGGAAGCTGCCCAAACAAGGAAACACTTACAGAAGGTCAAGAAGAGCTGCAATCATCGATCTGGCAACACATCAAAGAGAAGCATATCTTCGATCATTCTTTCCTCCAAGGAGAGAAGACATAGAGATGGAGCATGAGCAAAGGTAAGTATGATTACTAATCAACCTTAGAAAAGTCACATATTGCATTCTTGGGTTTTTATGATGAGCACAGATGAGCACAATCACTTTATGGGTTTTACTCTTAAGGGATCACAACTGCTCATGAATTACTTTGGAAGACATCTACATTACAAATTTGATGTGGGTACCTATTTCTTATGATATGGCAGCTATCTAGTTGTTGATTGGTGACTCAATCTTCCTTGATTCTGCATGGGTTGGTGGCTGTCCTATTTTGACTTCCAATGTACTTTCAGATTTTGCATGGTCTACAACAGCTATTGAGTTGCATGGTGGTGTAATGATACATGTCTACTTGTTGGATATTGTACATGAGATGG
Source organism: Chamaecyparis obtusa (assembly GCA_027943335.1). NCBI lineage: Eukaryota > Viridiplantae > Streptophyta > Pinopsida > Cupressales > Cupressaceae > Chamaecyparis > Chamaecyparis obtusa. The sequence continues at coordinate 1,411,770 of BSBK01002987.1, forward strand.
ATATCTTTGCTATGCATGGGTATGGTGACACCATCGACATTATTCTTATTGCGGGCCTTAGCTGCAACTGCATTTGGTTGCGTAATATCTATTTCTGTTCCTTAGCTGGATGGATAGATTGGCTTAGGATCCGAGTATTGACAAAATTAGTGAATTGTCTCTTATATATCATGAAGAGTTGCTTCACAACTCTAGGTATGGTGTTGTTTATATTAGAGTCGCGCAACAGATTAGTGGAGCAACATTTTTGAGGTTGATATGGGATATGGTATCCAGATTGACATATATGGGCAGATGGCATTGGTTTAGTATGCAAATGCAGATTACTCGAGGGCAAACAATCTTTGGAAGGGCAGGCTGTAATGTCCCCATTTCTGTGCCTTCCTAAGCATCAGTTATTTTTAGAGGTTAGCTTATAATTAGTGGTCTCTGTAGGCTAATGTGGTGATTAGAGGGCCCTTTGAGGGCGATTCAGGGTTCTTCAGCTGACCGTTTAGGCATCTATTTCAATACTCCCCATCTCAGTGCATTAGTTTATTTGTGGTTTGCCTTCCAAAGGTCTTTCAAGATCCATTTATACACACTATTTTTAGTAAGTCACTTGGATGTTTGGGTCTATACTATTTATGATAAGTCATCTAGATGGTCAGAGGGCACCACTTTTATATCCAAAAAGTTGGCAGGATTAGTTGTTGGTTTGATATTTGACATTTAAATTTTTAATAGAGTTTAATGATTTAATTTAATAATTAAAGTCTAATCTAGCATTGACTTTAATATAATTAATTAAATTAAATATCTATGTGATTGAAGGGGATATAAGGGTCAAGTGAGCATTTAATATATGAATGTCATAAAGTATTTAATTATTATGCCAAATAGGGTGCCAACTTGTGGAGTTATAAGGATATTAAAGTGACTTTATATTAATAAATAAATAATTTGAAGCAGTCACTTTATTATTATTTCCCATATGAAGTTAAATATTAAATTTTAAAAAAGTGGAAATTTTCAATAAGGTTTTCGGAAACTTCATGAGAGGATTATAAAAGGGGATCTAAGGAAGTCATTTGATATACTTGGTTTATTGTATTATTTTCTCTCTAAGAAGCTTGAGAGTTTGACTTTCAACACAAGAAGTCTGAGGATGAAAACCCTTGGAGTTGCTCAGTGGTTTGGACTGAAACCCAAATCCATCTTTTGTGTGGATTCATCTAGAACTCACCATTGTGCTCATTATCAGATTGTTGGAAATCTCTTAGGAGGGTTTGACAGGATTTTGGCATTGAGGAAGCGCTGGAAATATCATTTATTTGCAGATCTACAGCTGCTAGGGTTTGGAGGAAATTTTGGAGAGTTTGGCATTACCAAATTGCAATCAGCATTGTGTTTTAAACCTTTTAGTTATCTACAGAAATTTCGGACTTGTTGGAGTCCAGATTTGAGTTTGTTTCATCATTATATGGTCTTCTACATTGCTCATCTCATTTCCATTGGAGTTATGCATTATTCGGGTATGTTGTAATTGTTGAACACTCAAATACTTAGGGTTTGTACTTGCTGTTACAGTCTGATAAATAACATATCAGAGTTGATTTATTTGTAATCAGACCTAATATTTCATCAATAAAGGGTTCCTTTGGTATTGTTGAGTTCTTTGTTATGTTCTCTCTTATTTGGTACATGTAATTGCAAGACAATCAATCCAAAATTCAAACAACAAAACTCAAAAATTCATATTACACCCAGAAATTCATAATTCAAAGGTTTACATGACAAGTGTTTGGCAAGATGTCAAAGATCCAAAACTAAAAAACAAGGCAGAATTAGTAAGGGTTCTTACAATTTTTAATCTCCATTAGTATTAATTGAGTACCATGGATAAAAGATTCTCTCTAGCCCCATGGCTATCGAGAGTTGGAAGATGAAAAGGAGAATCGTCTGATCACTTCCAGCTCAGTAAATCTTTTGGAAGAAAAAGCAAATAGCCTTTTCATAGGATGTGAATGGTCACTTACTTGATTTCTTTTGTGGGTAAAATGTTTTGGTAGTCTTATAAATGTGAACAGGGAGAAGAGTTGTAGAGGGAAAAATCATGGATGAATAATATAGAAAATTGTTCAAAGAAGAATTGACGTTGCCTTCAATCATCTTCCATGATTTGCTGGAGAAAGACAAAACTATGCATATATCAATGGTTTGATTGTCACCTAGGAAGTTACTAAATTTTTAATTCAGGACTAAAATATGGATTGAGGCTGTGAGGTTAGCTATCCAATTCACAACTTTATTCCCATTTTGTCTGACATGCTAAAAAATTTCACATCTTGCTTCTTGATGAGAGCATGACATCCAACTGAATTCCTTTTAATGTTCAGTTGGGAAGTGACTATAAATGTTCTTCTATGACAATACTGGAGTCTTCTTCTTTCTTGAGATGTTGACTTTTGGTTTCAATGCCAATCTAATGCCTAGGATCATAGCTTCCATTTTAGCTACATTGTTTGAATTGGAGCCAATGCATTTAGAGCCAAATCTAATGATTATTCCTGCTGCATTTCAAACAATAATTCTTTCTCTAGCCAATCCTAGGTTCTGTTTGAATACATTCTTGAAGTTCAACTTAGCCCAACCTTCATGGGGTTTTGCCATTTAACATCCTTATCCCTTTTTAGCTTAAGTCTTTCTTAGATCAAAAGTAGTGTTTAGACAAGGTTAGTTCCTTGGGATATTGATATCACTTGGGCTATTTATTTTTCTTGTTATTAGTTTTGAGTGAAAAAATCTAAGAGTAGATGATTGTAAAATCTGCCTATAGCTAATTGAAAGATTTCTTTGTGGAATTGAAGGCTTTGTTGTTTCCTTCTAACCAAGTCCTCTAGGAGATCATTCCCAGAGATAGGAATTCATGCTTACATTTGCTTAGATATCATAGAACTACTGACCCAAGAAGTGTTGAAAGAAGGTTAAAAGATACCCTTGAATTCTCAAGCAAAATGATGATGAAAGAGTGGGTGTTTGACATCCACTTTGTTTCCAAGGCACGTAGAACATTTGTTGGGACCCACAAACCCTCATTTAGTTAATTGATACAATTTCAAGATATAATCTTGAGTATCTTGCTAGAGAAAAATAAAAAAACCTTGTATTTGGGCCAAGCTTATGGTAGCCAAATCTTTTGCCACATAGCTATGGCAGAGATCCCCTTGATTGTGTTGAATGTCATCACCATTCGATTCTTCCAAGCTCTCGATAAGAAAGTTTTGGTCTTTGCTCATACTAGTTTTTGCTAACATGATGCCCTACTGATTGGAGGCCAAGATTTTGTGGGGCCTCTAGGTTCTTGTGGCAAAGTGGATGATCTTTTATCCATATCTCTTTCTATCTAAAATTCCAGCCTTTGTCCATTTTTTGTTGATGAATTACGCTCTTGGGGATTGCACCTCTTAATAATGAAAAATTAAAAAAAAGGAAAAAAAATGCATGAGTCCCATAAATAAGGGTGCATTATAGTTTAACAAAAAGGATCCTTAGACATTGTAGGACCTCATTGTGAATTTATCTAATCTAATTTTGGAACATTTCTTACCTATTTTGACATGGGAACTAATACACATATTGTGGAAGACCGAATCCTTTTTTGACGAATCTTTAGTTTTCTTTTGCACCATTAGTACAAAACCTTTTGTTGTTGAAACATTGATACCTCCATCCCTAAGTGGTTGTGACCCATTGATCAACACTGCTGAAACCTCCTCCTATGATTTCTGCTCAACTTGAGAAGGTTCCTTTGTGTTGTTGGCTTCTGTGATTTACTTGCACCTCTTAGGTAGCACAAGCACAACAAAAGTAAGCTGAAGTGAGGACCTTGATTCTCTAGTGAACCTTCCATATTGTAATGATGGGGGAAAGCTTCTTTCCACAACAAAGCCTATGAATTCAATTTGTGTTTGAAGTTAAGGTAGTTTCTAGCAATGTGGCCAACAGTATAACACATGTGGCAATGATAATGCAGTCCCTCATAATCCAAGGGCTGAGACTAGTTACAATTAACAACTTTTATAATAGTGTTTGCTGGAAGATTTTTTGAGGTGTCTAAATACACTAGAATGTTGGCAAAGGTACTCTGAATGAAATTGGATGAGTATGTGTCTATTGCCAAGAAATTACCGAACAAATTGTCAGTTGCTTCAAAGTGTGAATTGGAGCAGAATTGAAGTGGAAGAGTTGGAAGGTGAACCGACATTGGCATCATTGTGAACAATTTGTGAGGAGTAAAAGTGTGATGCCGCAATTTAAGCTTGAGCAAGTGTTGGCTTCAAGTCTAGAAATAATTGTAGAAAATAGTATTTCAGTACTTCACAATGTTCACATTTTTGAATGCTAATGCTTCTGGATTTGATTGTGTATGCAATTTTTGCATCAACGTTTTGGATCACACTCCGTGATCTATCATCTGGATGAAAGAGAGCGGAAGGAGAAAGAAAGATGGTCTACTTGCAGATCTAACTGGATAAGAAGAAGGAGAAGGGAGGCAAGCAGCGCAAAGATTGGGGACCTTCATCTTTCTTTCTCCTTGCGCTCTCTTTCATCCTGATGATGGATCTCAGAGTGTGATCTGAAACGTTGATGCAAAAATTGTACACACAATCGAATCTAGAAGCATTAGCATTTAAACTCGATGGATTGTGGAAATCTACTGAATTTTAATGTTCACATTATCAAAAACCAAAATAAAAATCCACAGGTGCAAGGGTAAATTTTGAGTTCACCTTTCATATTGGATGGCCAAGCATCAATAATCCACTTGTACAGATTTGGAGGGCCTGAAGTTTAAACAGATGAATTTACCAATGAACCCATTCACAACAGAAAAATCTGCTTTTTCACTCACTTTATTTCTGACATCACCGAGTTCAAGGAAGGGGCTTATTGGATTTAGTGCATTGGAGAGGCACCTTCTGGGTGATTTTGTTTTCATCACATCAGCTCTAATTTTAGTGCCATTGGCATTTGTAAACAAGACAGTTGTTGAAACTTCTAAATTTCAATGATGAATCCCAAGGAGAGGAAGCAGTGGTGTCTTTGTTCCTTTGCTTATGATGTCCTTATGTGGATGTTATAATTTTGCGAGGGGCATTGGGAGATCAGATCTGCAATAGATTGAACAGAATATTCACATGTAAAGCCTGGAATATTGTTAACAATCCTAGACATTAGTGGTGAGTTGCAAACAGGGATAGCAATGGCATCATTTTTCCCTTTATGATGGTACCACTAAATTAATGCCTTGCCTTTTGTGCAAGGTGTTGAAAGTTTGAATGGTGTAAATCCTATCGTGTTTTCCCAACTCCATTGCTAGCAATAAGGGATTTTTCATTGCTTTTCAATGTAACTGAGGGATCACCCTTCCTCGCTACACCATTTGAGCCTCCTCTAGGTGGATTTTTGTCTTCAAACCATGAAAATTTGTTCTTCCAAGCTGTAATTTTGAAATCTTTTGGGAGGGACAACATTTCAAGAGCTTTTTCTAACATCTATACCATTTTCCAATTTTGATAATCAATATTTTTTTTGGAAAAGATCTTTAACCCCTTTTATACTTTCCCAAATAGACAAAGCATAAGGGAGCTCTCTTAAGGAGAGGAATGATCCCAAATGTTTGACTTTTAGATATTTATTCTTGAAAATCTTAATTCAAACTTTGGGATACCAATGTTCATGATGCCCCTACCCCCATAGTCAATTAGGTTTGCAGACCTTATCTTGAGCTATTAGTGGATACTTCCACTATTTCAAGTTTCAACCAAGCGTGCCAAAGGAAGTTCTTCAAGGTTCTATGATAGTTAGTGATAATTCCTTTGAAGCTAATACTAGGCATGACCATTATACTAGGATAGCTTGGAGAGCTAATTTGAGGAGGGTAATTCTACCTGCTGAAGGTAAGAATTTAACCCTCTAGCCAACTAGCTTACATTAAATTTCTATATTAGAGGTGCCCAAAGCTTCTTATTGTTCCTGTGAACAAAAATGGAAACCCTAAATAAATAGAATGGCAACCCTTTTGAAATAAAGGATCGTACCAAGGAAGAGACTTTCCTCCCTCTCTAATGCTTAGTAACATGACTTGTTGGGTCTTGCCTAGACTTGACTAGTCCCAAGCCGTGTATACCATACTCACAAGTCTTGGTGAGTCTCATTCTGATAGATTGAAGATATGCTCCCTCCACCCATCGCACGTAGTGAGATAACATTCCTTTTAAGGCATTTGGTCAAACAATTCATGTGTATTGTCCATGTTTCGACATTTTGCATACATGTCTACCAGAGCATTTCTAACTATAGTCAGACAAAATACCCTCTTCCATTATGCTTTGCTGGATGTCCATTCCCTGTTCAAAGCTCCCATTTGGGTACAGGTGGGAAGGACACTGGCAAAGGTTGTGAATTTTGGCTTTATACCACCAATTGCATTTGCTTGAAAGTTTCTAAAGCCTTTCAACAAATCCATTCTGTACATACCCTGCAGTCATGGTATTCCACGTGATCCCGTTTCTTTGGGGTATATTTATGCAAAAGATTTCACGAGCCTTGTCTATACTTCCGAACTTTGCATGCATATCTGCCTGGGGCCATTGCAACAAATCTATTTTGTGTATATTTTGCAATCGTGGCAGCCATGAATGTGTAGCCACTGCAATATTTTTTTTTTTTTTACCAAAGTTCAGTGTTCTTGTTACCATGTCTGTGTTTTCCATGCTTGTTTGAGAGCTTTGGACACTGTTTAATATGAGTCATATGCCTTGTTTGCGCACCCACTTTTTTTTATACACTCCCACATGCTGCCCAAAAGCTTCCATATCTGTACAAGAATTTCTAAAAACTTTTCAACAGATTTATTTGTGTTTAGTGTGTTCTGTAACAAGGGCATCCATGAGACCACATTCTTTGACATAGCATGTCAAAGAGTTCACATTTTGCATGCATGTTTAGCAGTGCCTCTCCCAGTCATAATATCTCACAAAATGAGCACCCATTATGTTTCGATGGACATCCAAATCCTTTACCTGCTTCTGCGTTATGCATGCATATTGACCAAAGCATTTGCATTGAAGCTTTTAGAGCATTTTCAGCAAATTAGTTTTGTGCACAGTCGGCAATCAAGACACTCCAACAGACTACATTTCTTTAAGGCGTTTTCTCAAACAGTTCACGTGTAATGCATGTGTTTTGTATTACTCAACACATTTCTTAGAGGAATTTTGTGAAGCTGCTCACGTGTTGTCTATGATTCCACTTTTTGCATGTATATCAGCTTTTTCAATAGATCCATCTTCTGCAAATCTTGCAATGCCTTTGAGGCATTATGTAAAACAGTTCTCATGCCTTCCGTAAGCTTCCAAAGCTTTTTCAACAAAATACATTTTGTGCAATCCCTGCAATCATTCTGCATATTTGTGCTTCCACATTTTGCATTATTATGCTTGAAGGTTAATGCCTTTCCAATAAATGCATTACGTGCTGCTCCTGCAGCCAATTCATTTTGTGAGTTGTGTTGGGTGAATATTTTGCAACCAACATTTTTTTAACCAATTGCAAAATAGTAGTTTCAATCACAACACGTGAGACACACTCTCTCCTATTTATAAGAGAAGGCTAAGGCTCCCCCTTAAAATTGCTACTGAAAATAACTGTCACTTCGCCAGGATCTAAGATTATGTACACTAAGCTAATCAATAGGGCGTCACAAACCATATTGTCTTCCTTCCGAATAGGTGTTCTTCCTTCATCGCAGCCTCTTCTTTCAAGACAGATGATCCTTTCTTGCAATAAACTTCCAAGTACTATGTTGCAAATTTAGTGACCAAGAAGCTCAAGAAAGCTCAAATACTTTCCATGACTTCTTACATGATTTGAGGAACAAAGATAGACTATACATGTAGCTCAAAGACTACAACATATGCTACACCTAAACACACAAATGTAGAAGATAAAAGCAACGCAAAAACTACAATTTATTTCATAGCTTGAGCGTAAAACATTAGCCCTAAACCCAATAAGCAGCTCAAAGTCTACAACACTGGGTTTAAATCCCCCTTAGATAATACTGCAAAACTCACACTCAATTCTAGATAATGTCATTGTTCACAAGTAGATAATGACAGAATTTTGTCGGATTCCCCAAAAGATCCCAGATTACAATGAGCTCCCTCATAAATATAGGAGAGAGGCTATGAGTAAAGGTGGGAGAATCCTAACTAATTGTTGACTTGTTCAACATTACAGCCCTAATCTATTTTGACTTGTAATGTGATCACATGCAATTACATCTTACAACTTTGCATGTAATATGTCAAGATTGAATTACATAATGCATTATGGAAAGCAAACTAAGTGTCTGACGGGATGACTTTATTAACATCATCCTTTGTCCAGAAGGTCCTAATGTTGCTTCAAGATGGCACGTGCTTGGAGTCTTTAAACTCTGTATGTGAATGGGAGCATCTGAAATGGATCAACATCAATGGATTCTGAGGGTTTCCAAGTTGGACAAGAACTAGACACAATCTATGAGATGATGAAGAAAAATCCCGATAAGACACGGAAGGGGGAACAAAAAATGACTAAAAATCCTGAATTGCAAGTGCAATGAGAAAATGCAAAAGTTAATGGTTGTAATCGGGTCTCTCAGGCCCGATTACAAGTGTGAAAGACAGTGATTATCAGTATATTTGGGTCTCTGAGACCTGATTACAAGTATGTAAGATGGTGTAAAGAACGCTTTCAATCAGGTCCTAGAGACCCGATTGCAAGTAGAACAATGTGCAAAACAAATTGCAGTTGGGTCCTAGAGACCCGAGTGCAAGTAGCAAAGGACATAAACCTTGCAATCGCGTCCTAGAGACCCGACTGTAAGTGCAAAGAGAGAACAGGATGAAATTGGGTCTTAGAGACCTGATCACAAGTGCAAAGAGAGAATAGGATGCAATAGGTTCTTAGAGCTGATTGCTAAAGTGCAAACAATGTATGTTGACATGCAGTTGGGTCTTATAGACTGGACTGCAATTGAGCAAGACTTGTCATCATGTCTTAGAGCCCTGATGATACCTGACGATGTAGAGAGAACTTGTAGTTGGGTCTTAGAGACCGGACTGCATCTGAAAACATGTGATGAAGGACTTGTAATTCAGTCCCTGGAGAGATCGGATTACAACTAAAAACTATTTGCAAAACTTGCAATCATGCCCTAGACACCTGTTTGCAACTGAGTGTGCAAGGAATGACTTGTGGGTCGAGCCTTGAGACCTGATTTGCACTGAGAGTGCAATATGGTGACCTGCATTCGAGTCCTAGAGACCTGATTGCAAGTAAGGGATGCAAAGAACTTGTAATTGAGTCCTAGATACCTGATTACATTTGAAGCCTAAGAAACCACTTGAGACTTGAGATTTGAGACCCGATTTAGATGTTAATAACTACGAGGGTAATGCAAGGGCTTTTACGTGGTCTCAGAATGCGTGTTAAGAAGAGATAAGCCACAACTCAGGCAAATTTTGAAGGGTTATCCCTCAATTTGAACTTTGTGAAAATTGGGGACAAGTTGATAGTTCTTGGAGGCATGCTATCCAATCACACATTTTGCATACTTATATGTGAGGCACTTGCAAATGTACAAAGTGGATTTAATGTTTTGGAGGACCTTGTGAAGTGTTGCAAAAATATGTTCCATTTTCATTTGTGTTTGTTTTTACGAAAAACTAAAAAATCTTTTATATCATTATGCTTTGGAGGATGCACATACGCTGTTCCAAATCTTCCCAGTTTAGCACAGGTCAAGAGTATGCTTGAATGAGTAGTGAAGTTTCTTTACACCAGCGAAACATATTTGTTGCAGGTTTCTAAAGCCCTTTTTAACAAATTCATTTTGTGCATGACTGCTATCATTTCATTTCATTCCTTGAGGTGACATCTCTTTGTAGCGCTCTGTCTTGATGCAGGAGCAGAGAGTAGGCTGGTAGAGGTTAGAAATGGCCTTTGAAATAACTAATGTCTTTTTAAAGATTAAGGTTTTTTGGAGTAAACATAACTACATGAGTTATGCTTTTGAATTTCAAAACTCACAACCTTAGTTGTGATTTTTGAAATCATATTTAATATTTCTTGACTAATATCACCAATTTCTTTTTTTAAGCCCGGATTTACTATTCAACATTCACCAATTTTCATCCATTTTTCACAATTCACAACATCCTTACATACACAACTCAACTTACACCTCACAACCTACAACCTTAGTTGCATTCACTTACAACCCATTTTCACCATTCACAACTTACTCACGTTCAATTTTCACCATTCATGTGATATCCCCCTCTAGAAATGAAATATAATATTAAATTATAATTGATCAATATAATATAATTAATAATACTAATAAATTATATATTATTAATAATATATTTAAGTAAAAACTAAATATATTATTATATTAATAATCATGTTAATAATTAAATATTGATTAGAACAGCTATACCATATGTATAGATTAAACAAATATCCTTGTCCGAAACTCAATATAAATTATTAATGAAATATGTTTACAAACATATCTTAATCAATAATCAAATATTATAAAGAACTCTCCTAACTAAACGCCACAAGTCACCTACATCCATCATACTGATTAAGGGGATATATTATTAAGTTGGCAAGGTATGCGATGGAGATGGGGGGGAGAAATATAGGAAGTATATATGGTATTGTCTACACCGTCAGTCTCTGGAGAATATACCTGGCACAGCAACGACAGGGTGGCAACAGCCACGGGAAAGGATGAACAGCGAGCATGAGTAAGTATACAGCGGGGAGACACAAGGGAATAAGATGTCTACGTGGAAGGAATAAACAGTAAAAAACAGTGAATTAATGATTGCTGCATGTCCAGATCAAATCCAGGGTAGGAAATAAATGAATAATGGAAAAATAAATGTAATATGCAGTGTGAATATGGATGGGATAAACAGATTTGGAAATATATAAGGTATTGTCTGACAGCACATTGGTATGATATAAATATCTATAAATCAATATTGGTCTACAGATTATTGTATCAGAATATTATTAGCCAATATATAAGTCTAGTTTATATATAAACGTGGTATTAGTTTCAAAATATGTATATTCTGATATATAATTATACAATATTTATATATTAATAATATTGAAATATATATATATATATATATATATATATATATGACTGACTGGTTCAATATATTTGGAATATAAGAATTATCATATGTATATTATTCATATATGATAATAATAATGACATTAGAAATATATATATTTTATATATACATAATACATAGAATATTTATAGATGTATATTCTACAAGGAATAAGGAATCTATATATAGTCTATCATATATACTACATGTTAATAAGAATGAAATCCAGAACATCTATATAATGTATATATATATATATATATGCTTCTTTCCCTCATTATTCATTTCTATGTAAACATAATATTGACAATGGGACATTATATTTGTTATATGATGAATATAGTATATATTTATATATGTATAAATGACTATATATATAAGTTTTATATATAAGTAGTAATAAATCAGAAATATATATATAGATACATGTGAGCATATATTGAGAAGAATAAAATCTGAATTATATTAATGATATTCTAACATATTATAAGACCCAGATTCTATTATCGCTTTTGACACGAGAATGACACGAGAATGGAAGGCAGAGGCCACCAAAGAGGGGCAGTCTAAATCCAATAGGATAGCTCCCAAGATAGGGTGGGGACCAGCTCTTCTTTAACCTTGAGAGCTTGAGCTCGAGACAGGTTAAAGGCTGAGTCTGTAAACTTTGAGGGAGTCTATTAATGGTCTCTAAGCGCTTTGGTTTGCCTCCAATGTTTTCTCCCTTCTCACGGATTGAAGTAATAATAAGATCAGTCTTGTAATATGGATTGGAAATAGCCAAAAATTCTTAATTCATTATTTATTCTTTATTTTTACTCCAAATGTTAATGTTAAATTATTTGGGGACATTACAATTCACAACTCACAACCTCCTGACATACAATTTTCACAACTCACAACCTCTTGACATACAATTTTCACAACTCACAAGCCATCACCTCTTGTTGCGAGTTGTGAGTTTGATTTTTCATATTCACCCTCTTCGATTTTTCTTTTTGCAACATGAATTTCCCCCTTTGTTTGGAAGTCATAAGTAAACTATTACATCATAAATCATTTATGACTTTTAATTTTTAATGGTTAGAAGTGAATTTATTAATTTTAATTTTAATTTATTTAACTCACTTCCTTTACCCTCTTTCAGAGATTTTAACACATCTTTTGACAGTAGAGGAATTTGAACTAGAAATCTTGACTAGAAATTAGAGGGGAGGAGGTGACCATAACCCATAAATATTTATTCATGACGGGACATCAAGAATGAGATTTTAATATTTTCTGAATATATGCTCATAAATATGTAAGTATTAAAATCTCACAAATGATGAAGTGGGTTTTCGTGAAAACTGACCACATAGCTCAAAATGGTACTAAAGACGTGAATAAGATGGTTTCCCTTGAAATTTTATAATTTTCAAAATTTAATTGTTTTTGCTTTTTGACCAATAATGATAGGAAGTGGAAATGATGGCTTTGAAGTCTAACCACATTGTCACCCATCATAAAGACTCTTGAAAAGAATGCATTATAGACAAGATAGACATTAACTTTAACGCAAAATTTTACAATTTGGGTGTTGGAAAATAGAGGCGATAGGGGGTATGTTTGGGTTGTCTGCCAAGAAAACATGTGAACACTCCATCCGGGATGGTAAAATGCAGTTTTAGAATTGCTATTTCTGTTGCACAAGGTGTAAAAGTTACGAAGAGGGGTTTTGAGATATCCCCTACAGTGAGACTTTGGCCACACTTTAAAACTCTGTAACCTTGCATGATTGCCAATGACTAAGAAATAATAGGTAAGAAATTCAAAAGATGAGTGTAGGAAAATTCATGCATAGAATCATGACATGCACAGCTTATGCTCTCCTTAATAGCCTCCTTTATAAGCTTCATGAGTTGGGTGAGATTCTACATGCTTTCCCTTGAAGGGCTCTCACATGAGTAATAATAAATACATTGGAGAAGTTGGGATACTGCTTGATCATCAATTCCTCCACAGTTTCAATATAATATCCCACTGCCCAACAAAAGCATCTAATTCTTGTGCTTCTCATCAAAGTAACACGGATACTCCTTTATCCCTCCTTGGGTGCGCATATCTCCGTATCCATTTTGGATACGTATCCGAAACATGTCGGATATTGTACCTACATGTGCTTAAAAAACCTTGATTTCCAACCATTTAGGTACCATGTGAAATGATTTTTTTAGTTTGACATAAATCTTCCTCAATTTAATTTAAAAAAACTTCATTCATTCAAATTTTTAAAAATGGTATAAACAAAACCTACACCAAACGGAAAGACAAATCAAATGTTTTTCTATTTCAGCAAACCATTTTATTATTTTGTTAAATCAACTTTAATTATTTATGTAGAAATTATGTGTTTATATTGCTTTTGAAGTAATGGCAATCTCCTCTGATAACTTAGAAAATTGTGTTGAATAAATGTACATGTGTTTTTTATGAATGTCGTATCCAGCCGATTCATATTGGGGGTCTTATAAAATAGCCTTATCTGTATCCGATACCGTATTCGTATCTGTGTCCATGCAACTTTGCTTCTCATTGGTCTCATGCTATCTTCTCAGCTATATGTATTTCTCAGCTAACTTCTCAAGCAGATGGCTATTTATTCAAATTCAATGCCTTCTGAAAATGTCAAACTGGGTAACATTTATATACATTTGTCGACATTGCTCAGCATCTTATTATACCTAGCATAATGTCTGGCTGGTCTTCACCAAACATGTGAGGAACTTCCACTTTATGTGGTTGAAGGGTTTCTTTGCCTTTTCTTTAGTCCATGACTCAATAGTATCAAATTCCTCCATAGTTTATCTTGCAGTGCCTTTGCTATTGTCAATGATTAAATAATATTATGTCCTTAATGGTTTACCTTGTGGACAAGGTGAAATGAATGGAGGGATGCTGCTGGTTTGCACTTGCAAGTGCACAGTGCTATTTTTCTCTGCACAGATAAATGTTTTGAATCCACCTGAATGCAATCAATTTGCCAGTTTTTCTGGTGTAATGGATCTTTTCTTTTCATTCAACAATGCAAAGTCTATAAACACAGAATTTGACAGTATTGTTCAATGCTACAGTTGCTTGAGAAAGAAAGTATATGTGCTTGGTATTCCAGGGTCTTTTCTGAGTCCAATTAAGTACTGTTCTTTTGTTGGGATTCATTATTTGCTATTCGATGATTGACTGGCATGGGGAATATTATTGACTGCCATTCTTCTGTAGTACAAGTCACGGAAATTATGTTTTTTAACATTGGAATGGGGTCGAATGGTTCTAAATCAACCTCCACACATGTAAATAATATTGACAAAGGAGTTTTGAGCAGCATACACAATGTACAAAAGGGTAACTCACAATCATGTTCAAACCATGACTTAATTGTCCTTATTGTCCTTAACTTTTCTGCTGTGTGGAGAAATGGCCTATCTTGAGATTGGAGGGTGTGTATTCTTTTCAGCCACGCAATTGGCTTTTTAGCTGAATGAAGTGTGTTGAATTCAGAAAAGGGGAAGCTCATCATTGACAAAACAAAACTTTTATCCTTTAGAACAGCCATAGGGCTGACAAGAGGAGGTTTCAGTGAGATTCCTCATGATGCTGTTCAACACTTAACAGACAAAACAGTGTGATGCTTGGAAAGTAATTTTCACTTTAGCCAAATTTGTCACACAATTATGCCAGTGCTATTCAGCCAAGCTTTCTGGAGGATTTAGGTTAACCAACACCCTCTACTTGTCAGAGCTAAAACTATTCATTAGTTTTGAGAAGGACCAATGAATTTGGTCAAAGGCATTTGACATTTCTGTGTTCACTGTTGATGAACTTGGCCTTTACTTTGACTCTTGATTGGGTGTATAGTTTATCAGGCAACGATGACGCTCTCTGGAATTTTCTTGCCTTCAACAAATCCTTCCTACATTGGTCATATGACAAAATTAAAACAAAATACTCATTATAAGATTTCAACCATAGGTTTAGTTATAGTCTTAAACTTTTATGGATGGTATCAGTCTAATCTTGGCTGTGTCCTGGCAGTCCATGTAATGTTGAGAAGTAAAAATACATATCGTTTCTGGCACTGCTAGATAGGCTTCATGTTGTGGCACAGGGAGCATTGGTTCAGGTGCAAGTGTCTGGTATAAATATCGAATTAACTGAGGAACCTTTTTTGACATCCATGTGCAAAGGAATTCATCTTTTTTTGGTTCAACATCTTAACTTCGTTGCTGTTTTGGTTATGCAGATGAAGAATGATTTCCGATTGACTTAGTTCTGCTCAAAATTTAACTTATAGTTGGATTTCCTACCTTTGTTTATGACTTAAATTTGTAAACCTGTGCAGGTAACTAGTCTGATAGATGAGACTTGTTACCCTTCTAGGAAAAATACTGAAATACTTATTTAGGATTATGTTGTACAAAATTTCCTCCATTATTAATAAAAATATGACGTGGGTACACTCAATTTATTCGCCATGAATAACATGCATATCCAATTGTCTTTACCACTATACTCGACATTATTCTAGTTTTTTGGACATTTTGTTTTCTTAAATCTCTCAGTTTGTCCATAGATTTCTTTTGAACGTATATACTTGTTTTCTTTTTTTTTATTATATTAAAATAAAAAGTGGACAGAGTAACATATGCTGAGAAAGAGCAATCAAATCAAAACATTGTTAAGCATTAGGAAAGTCAATACCTTTTTAAGGATTTTCATGTTGTGATAATATTGCTGGTTATAATTCTAATACTTCTTTGAGGTCCCTGTGACCACACTTAACTAAATGTTGTAAATTGACCAGGAAATATTTCTAATTTATTTTCTAAGTCCATTACTAATGCCTGGAATTTCTATTGTTTGTACCATGAATGTTGCAGATAAGCTTTCAAGAATTCAAAAATAAGCTTCTGGAACCTGGGCTTGTGGATCATATTGTAGTTTCAAACAAGTCCGTTGCTAAGGTTTATGTCCGAAATACAGTCAATACTGCTATGCAAAGTGACAGCCAGGATGGTGATACACATCCTCGCCGAACCACCTCTGGTGTTGGTGGCCAATATAAGTACTATTTTAATATTGGCAGCGTTGAATCCTTTGAGGAGAAGTTGGAAGATGCACAAGAAAAATTAGGCATTGATCCTCATGATTATGTTCCTGTTACATATGTTTCAGAAATGGTCTGGTACCAAGAGCTATTAAGATTTGCACCTACAGCACTGATTCTTGGATCACTTTTTTACTTTGGGCGAAGAATGCAAGGAGGTTTTGGCGTAGGAGGAGGTGGAGGCAAGGGTGCTCGTGGAATCTTTAATATTGGCAAAGCTAATGTCACAAAGCTAGATAAGAATGCAAAGGATAAGGTTTGTATTTCTGAAGTCTGATAGCCTTTTTCAAAAAAAATTATGTATCTTATATGACAATGTAAAGCAATAAGGTTAATGACAAGAACTAAAAGTGGCAATTTAGTAGGCATAATTAGTTGTTCACTCCAGAAAGGCAACTGACAGTTTGTCAGATCTTGGTTTTGTGCTTCAATTTTAGCAGTTGGTCTGCTCTATACCTTGAAAGTCTTCTAGTTCGTTAAAAGGACCCAAGGAAAGGATGGAAGACAATTGAATCGCCAGCAAAACACTATCATGTTGCCAGACCAATAATGTGTTCTTACAAGTTATTTCTTTTAAAGAGTTGGGATTGACAAAGAGGGAAGCATATTCTGATATGATGCAAGCCTGAAAGACTATGCTGTCCAGCAATAGCAAAGACATAATAAACTGCCTCTTGTTTGTGACAAATTGCATGAGCTTCGCATGTCAATCTGGATTTTCGCAATTAGCCTTCACATCTAGGTTCAGACAAATGACTAGCTAGCATTGAACCTGAAATTTGAAAGATCCTCCTAATTTCTAAATGGTCCAACATCTTTTGATTCACTGGGTATTGGATTTGAGTATGGGGATGATTTTCTTTCAATAGTTTCCCAATTTGGAACATTTGAAAAATAGCGTTTTTCCCATTTTCTACAAAACAATATTTTTCCTTTGTTAATTTCCCAATTTGTATGTAGAACACATTGAAATTTGAGGAAATATAGCTATATATTTAGATACATGCAAACTTAAGAATTCAATATTGAAAAAGATTTGCCAGGATTTTGTAACTTTAATAATACAGTGTTCTGGAATTGTACCTCATATAATTCCTAGTGCTCCTATTTATTTAGTTGAGGGGTAATTGGATGAACTAGCTGGGTCCGCTTATTAAAATCTATAGTTGCATGGGTATAAAAGAGATTGCTGCCTGGTCTTTATATAAGTCATTGAGCATTTAATGGTTATTCAAGCAAATTGACAAACAGTTCTGCAATGTGGCATAGTGTTCTCCAATGATTACATTCTTCATCCTCTTAGTCTCATAGACACTAATCAACCGGCGCTCCTTGTAAGGTTGCCATACCTTGGAGATATGTATTGGGTTCCAGTTCTGGGCTGGGATAGCCTGGTGTTTGGCTTGGGCCTGCCCCGGACATCTTAGATAGAGCCAGAGAGTGCCAGGATGGACCCTGGGCAAACCCCAGGTTATCATGGTGGGTTAAAAAGACAATAAGTGCCGAATATCTTTTAAATCTGAAAAAATGGAGGTCCAAAGCTTGATTTTTATGGCGTAGAGCAAGGTAGCTCATGCACACATGCACTCTCTGGTCCAATCTCAAACTCACTAACCATGCATGTATACAACTATGCCTTGCGTTTTTTTCTTCCCTCGTAAACCATGTCTAAACAGCTTGAGCTTTGGCTGCTTGATTGATGTTATGCCTGCCTGACTGAACACATTATTTTTATAAAAGGTTGTTTAATTATATATTATGTTCATGTCGTTCAACTCTAGTCTCTTTCTACACACACATGTATGTGTATATTTATGTATGTATGTATGTATGTGTGTGTATGTATGTATGTATATACACATACGTGTACCAGAACTGGCAACTTAGCTTAAACAATGAAAGCCTTTACCAGACAGTGATTTTGCTGGGTAATTTTTGGCTAAGCTCAAGGCTTTTAATTTGTCATTTGAACTTATAATGACTGAAATTAACACCCTTGTCTATGTATGGTTACATTAGCAACCTAGGTTTTTAATTTAAATTTAAGGAAATATGAACTTGATGTTCGTCCATTACAGAACAATTGTTCACTTTCTCTACTTAAGTTGAAGTGCATTTATTTCTATCAAAATTTTTAATGTGTGCATCTGTTGATCTATTTATTTAATTTTTTGATATCAGATGCGTTTGTAGTTGACGAACCTTTTGTGGTACAGATATTGTTCAAAGATGTAGCTGGCTGTGATGAAGCAAAGCAGGAGATTATGGAGTTTGTGCATTTTTTGAAAAATCCTAAAAAATACCAAGAGCTAGGAGCAAAAATTCCGAAAGGTGCTCTTTTAGTGGGTCCTCCTGGTACAGGCAAAACACTTCTAGCTAAAGCAACTGCAGGTGAAGCAGGGGTCCCATTTCTTTCAATTTGTGGCTCAGATTTCATGGAGATGTTTGTTGGTGTTGGACCTTCTAGAGTTAGGAGTTTGTTTGCTGAAGCAAGGCAATCTGCACCAAGTATTGTATTTATTGATGAGATTGATGCAATTGGTCGAGCAAGAGGACGTGGTGGTTTAGCAGGAGCAAATGATGAAAGAGAAAGTACCCTCAACCAGTTGCTTGTGGAGATGGATGGATTTGGAACAACATCTGGTGTTGTGGTACTTGCAGGTACCAACAGACCTGACATTCTAGATAAAGCCCTTCTCAGGCCTGGTCGCTTTGATCGTCAAATCGCTATTGATAGACCTGATCTAAATGGTCGGGAGCAAATTTTTCTAATTTATCTAAAGAAACTTAAGCTTGACCATAAGCCAAAGTATTACTCTCAGCGGCTTGCTGCACTTACACCAGGATTTGCAGGAGCAGATATAGCAAATGTTTGCAATGAAGCTGCCCTTATAGCTGTGAGGAATGAGAAGTCGGAGATTAGTATGTCACACTTTGAGGCAGCCATTGATAGAATCATTGGTGGTTTGGAGAAGAAAAATAAGGTTCTATTTTGTTTCTTTCCTTTATATTTGTTATTTTTGTGCTCAATTCCAGTATTTGTTATGCTATGAATATTTCTTGGTTTTGACTTCACAAGTTTAGTTTAAGAAATGGGATTACTTTTTAGATTTAGTAGAAGAAATTAGATCTATGTTATTATTTGTAGATCCTAATATCAATGGATACAGAATCAAAAGAAGATTCAACTTGCTGACACATTTCCCTTGTATAAAGCCTTAATTTTACTACAACTACAGAGAAGTCATTACAGACCTATTATCTGTTTGAAGTTTGGTTGCTTTTACTATGAAGTGTGCGAGTTTCGCACTCCATAATTTTTTGTTTTAGGTAAATTTGTATTCAGAGGGAGGGTGGAGGTATCATTCAATACATCAACTTTCATATCAGTCCCAAGCAGAGGATGGAGCATCTCTATAACAGCTGTCATGCCAGTGACAAGGGATTGAAGGGTCAACGATTAAAAATGTACTATACAGCCCATCACACAGAAAAAGCTGAGGAGGATGAGTCTCAGAGTAAAAACATTGGTCCTGAGTTTTTCTGGGTCTGTGCTAGTTGATAGGAGGGGACACACTTTCTAGAAATGGTTTCAACTTTCATTTTAACTCTAAATAGAAACACACTTTCTTTGGCTTGTTCCAGGCCCAAAAATTCTTATTTATCTCAGTTATTCTCTTCTTGCATAGTCTTGTCTCATTGTACCTTCCAATTTAAGAAAACAACTCAACTTTTTTCTGTTGCTCAAACTTTTACTACTAAGCAAGAAAAACATGTAGTGAAATGAAAATATGGTGAGGAATATTTAGAACTTGGATAAAAGTAAAATGAGGAAATTTAGATTCAAAGAAAATCATTTTCTCTACATTTCTCAATATGTAGGCTGTAGCACATACATTTTCGTTTATTTCAATTTCAGGAACATTCAAATTCTCATGTAGCCTGCTCTAAGAATTTCTTCTCAATCTTTTCTTGTTTATATCCAAGAGATCTTTCAAAATTTATCCTGCATGTCTTACATTAGCACCTTTATGAGTTTGAAGATTAAATTTGGAAAGAAGCATATATATTCTTCAATTCGGATTAATTTGAATTTTGAAGAGTTTATTCTGCTATTCTCCAGGTAATTAGCAAGGAAGAAAGGAGAACTGTTGCATATCATGAATCAGGTCATGCAATAGTTGGATGGTTCTTGGAGTATGCTGAGCCACTACTCAAAGTAACGATTGTCCCTCGAGGTACTGCAGCATTGGGGTTTGCTCAGTATTTGCCAAACGAGAATCTTTTAATGACAAAGGAACAGCTTTTTGACAGGACTTGCATGACTCTTGGAGGTCGTGCTGCTGAACAGGTAGAGCCCAGTCAACATTTTATTGTATATATAATATATCTCTTTCTTTTGTTTCAAGGCTATGCTATTACTTTAACTTGACATCACTCATATTTTTGTACTACTTTTACTTGTATCTAGTGATATCCTTGCTATATAAAATTGCTTGAAGTGCTATTGTTTGACTGTGACTGAATTTTCCAGGTTTTGTTGGGAAAAATTTCAACTGGAGCTCAAAATGATCTAGAGAAGGTAACAAAGATGACATATGCACAAGTTGCCCTGTATGGGTTTAGTGAGAAAATTGGGCTTCTGTCATTTCCGCAAAAGGAAGATTCTTTTGAAATAACAAAGCCTTATAGTAATGAAACTGCTGAACTTATTGATAATGAAGTCCGAGACCTGGTAAATAAAGCGTATAGTAGGACTCTGGAGCTAATTGAAAAGCACAAGAAAAATGTGGAACAGATGGCAAAATTGCTGCTTGAGAAAGAGGTATTGTATCAAGAAGACTTGGTTCAATTGCTTGGAGAGAGACCATTTAAGTCCAGTGAGCCAACCAATTATGATCGTTTCAAAAAGGGCTTTCAGAGTAAAGGTGTTGGGGATGGAGAACAAGATGATAAAGAGGAAAATGTTCCATCAGCAGATGGTACGGCAGTCGTGACTTAGAATGGCAGCAGGGAATCACATGAAAGCTGAAAATTGCTTCAGGTGGGGTTGTTTCCTAAATATATTGGACATGACTAAATTTTGTTCAGCTGGCACTCTTTCTGCTACAGAGTACAGAATGATATGGCCAAATTATCTAAAGACAGACTGCTGACCTATTTTGGAAATGAGTTGACATAGTGAGATGGGTAAAATGGGGACTAATAACAATTCAAGAGATATCTAGCCAAAGGGTTAAGAAAGTTGGATTTTAGAAGCGAAAAATGAATTGGATATATAAGTGAAAACCGAACCGTACCCAAGCTGGCATTCATTGGGCATATTTCTTTATTCTGAGATGGTTATAGATTATCTTTAAGAGTGCAAACTGATTGCTTCACTCATTTCGAGGGAAAGTAATATTGTATTGATAAGTACGTAAATATTTTTATTATTAGTCAAGAAGATATAACTTGTATTTTGATGTATTTCCATTAGCATCAGATTCAGCTTAGAACATGAATATGTAGCAGTTCTCATGTTTCCCAAGGAACCTGATTCTGTGCTGAAAAAATTGTTTTGTTGTTATCATTTATTTCACATTCCTAATTATTGCATAGGGATTTGGTCATTTCTTGCTAGTGATAGCGTGGATTCCATGCCAACTATTGAACATATTGACACCTGTTCATTGGAGACAATATTCAGTTCTGCATGTGAGCATCATTCCAGTGGTCATTAATGATGTATGGTTAAAGATTGATTTTTTGTCTATTCTTAACACTTGTGCATAGATATTTGTGCATGGCCTACAAGACACGGTGTACATGTTTTTTCATGTATTTGAATTTTTATTTTGGAATCAGATTGTTCAGTGTACAATCTATTAGTTTTGTGGAGCTAACTGCGCAGGTAATTTATTTCTGTTCTCAACAATTAATTCCACATCAAATTTCAGGACAGGAAAGCTAATTAGAGTGCATTTTTCAAATTAGTGCTTCAAACTAGTGGTGGCTGGAGATGTCAGAAGTATTTTAGACTAACCACGCAGTAACAATCTTATGTTGATTTGCATGAGAATTGAATGGTTTTATTGGTGCCAAGCGTGCAACAAATTGGGCCTAGCAACTTATCTTAAGAAAAGTCGTTAAGCTCTTTAACCCTGCCTTTTGTAACTAGGAGATCAAGTTGCCTTAGATTATCTGATTGTGAATTTTTTCGTCCAATGCAAGTTGTGTCCTTGACCCATAGTCGGTCACTTTGCTCTAGGATGATAGTAAGTTCAACCTCTCATCTCTTTCATAAACGATTTACAAGAGCTATCGGTAGCAGACCAACAAATTCTCCAGTTCTGTTGATTGAGTGTCAATATTTATATTTCGATGATGGACACCTTTGTCTTAATTGATTATTAAGATCTGGAAAATAAAAATAATGTTTGTAATAAGAAGATTGGTGATCAATACAAACTTTACATATCCCTGGACATTAGTATTGAGAAACAACGTCATGATCAACACTAACTTTACATATCCCTGGACATTAGTATTGAGAAACAACGTCATTATCAACACTAACTTTACATATCCCTGGACATTAGTATTCAAAAAATTTTTATAAATAAACTATAGGTAAAAGCACGAAAATAATATAAAAATTAAAATAAATATAGATGAAAATAGAATAAAAACTTAACTAAGGTTGTGGCATTCTTGCCAGGGACCGAGTAAAGGAGGAGGTGGCATTATTGGAGTTACCTATCCTTTTTATTTTTGGGAGATAGCTCAAAATAAACAAGAATCGCATGGGTATGCTTAAGAATGGCTGCACATTTAGTAGGACACGGTGGTCCACATATCTGGCTGTTCAAAATTTGCTGGTCATGGACAAGGTACAAGGTATGGTGCACAAGGCAAGAAAAAGTGTCACGACTCATAAAAACCCGTTTTGGGTATAATTTTGGGGAAGGTAGCACAAACCCGTTGGAGAGGACGCGTATTGTAGGGGCAAGCTAACAAGGGCGTTTGGAAGTTGGGCACACAACTTTAGGAAACATTCTTTAGGTTTATTTTGCTCAATTTAGGATGCATCATTATTCATTCTTCCATGCTTTTCTATGTTAATTGTTGTTCAATATTTTTCCATGTAGTTTGGTTTTCTATACATGTAAATCATTTTTACTTATGTTCATTTCTTATTTTGATGATGGATCATCGAGTGCGATTTCAAACATTGATGTAAACAAATGCTATGCAGTTGCCAGAAGTAAAGTGCTCAACGAGGTGCTCAATTTCAACAGGATCCCCGTTTTCGAGAAAGAGCTCAACGAGGTGCTGAATTTCGAAGTGAGTCGCGTTCGCCATGAGTTTTACGAAAAGGAAGCCCACGCGTTGGGAAACATAATCCATGACTGCCGCTCTTACCTGCTTTATGACTTCGTGAGGAATGAGCTCGACACCCGATTGTTGTGCGGCGAATGGGTTGCGTCCCCTCGTGAGTACATTGAAAAGGTTTATGCGGGTATTTTCTCAGGGAAAGTTATTGGGCCTTTGATTAAGTGTTTGGATGGATGGACCGGTGCCCCTGGCCCCTTGCCCACGGATTGATATATGGATACCTATACTCTTTGTAAGTGAAAAATAATGTACTAGGTGAATAATGGCGCGGGGAATGAATGGTTCAATATGTTTTTGAATTTTTGAAAAGGGGGAGAAAATTCCTTGCTTTTTCGTCTTGGGACTTGTTGTCTATCAAACATTTCATCGAACACTTCTCGTGCATCCTCAACAGATCCACATTTGGAGACACGAAAATGTGATATAATGGTAAACCCATTATTCCCAACTGGAAAAAACCAGTTAGCAGTTAAGTCCTATGAAATTCCTATTTTTTGAAATAAGGGATAATATTTTGCCCCAATTGTTTGGGTACTCACTTCCTTCAACACAAGGTGTATAGTGGTGGTTGAAATGCCTCAAATTTGTCCTTCCCTCTTCTCATCCACAAATGTTAATATTTTAAATAGTATTAGGAATGGTAATTTTTTAGATAGTTTTATTATTAGATAAAATGAAAGTTAAAGATCATTTTTATGAGAGATGAATTTGTGTAGTTATTATTTTAATGTGTCAATAAATTAGTTTAAAAATACAATTGATAAAAATATAATAATTTTTTAAAATTTGTGTAGTACATTTGTATTATTTGAAAAATAAATGTTTTAGTAAATATGAAGATAAATTTAAGAGATGGGTTAGAGTGAAGTTAAAATGCTCCATTTAATATTTTGATGCTCGACTTAAATATGGTTAACAAGTGATTTGAAATAAATTGAAACAAGAAGGAAAAAATATAAATTTGAGATATAACTAAACATTTAAGTGTAGGATATCAATTCATATTATAAAGGAAAATAATTGTGTAATCCATATGGGGTAGATCATTCTTTAAACAAGAAATAGATGAAATCACAATTCGAGGAACATCAACAAATTTATCATCCTCAAAACTCGCCCATGTCTCAAAGACTTCATAAAATAATTGAAAAAATAATTTTAGTATATTTGAATCTCATTGAGCCATGTTCCATTCATTTTCATGAGAGATAGGTTCTTGTTGTATGCACCCTAAAATGGTCGCCTAGACTTTGGGCCCCATTCAACAATTTATCAAATCCTTGAATCAATATTTTCAAAAATCAACATTTTTCAATTATATCAATTTCCTTGATCAAATCCTATTTTATTATTTTCGATTATTTGCCTTGGGCTAACCATTTTATCCTAAAGTCTTTATTTATTCAAAAGGAATATTTCCTCCCCTTTTAATAAATAAAAAGCCCCCACTTTTCATCTTATCTTAAGTTGCACAAATAAAACATTATTCTTATTTTATAAAAAGGGAAAAAATACTTTTTGTCTTATATGGACACAAAAGTCAACTCTTATTTTCCTATTGGAAGATATTTGTGCACATGGATTGCTCCTCTTTCAAGCTCCACTCTTGATAAGACTTTTGCCTCTTAATCTCTATGGTCCATTTCTCCTCATTTCCTATAAAAGAAGAGCTCTTTTCCTCATTCTAGATCATTCACTTTTATGCTAACTTTATGCTGTAGGAATTTTTGAAGATTTTGAAGCTTTTTGGAGATCATTGTTGCATCACATCTTGGCTTTCTTCATTGCTTCATAGTTTAGTTTTCATTCTTGCATAGTAGCTTCATATTTCATGCTTTCATAGTTTAGATTTCCTTTCATGCTTTAGAATAACTCATCTAGTTTAATAGGAAGGATTGTAACACTTGCTATTTCCATTTCATAGTTTAGATTGTACTTTCATCTTCATAGCATAGCTTGCATATTTGCATCCTCATTCTTAGCTTACTTGCATTGCATTTCATTTGATTCTTGGGGATATTGACATTCTTGCCCTTGCCTTCATTTGAATCTCTCATAGTGTAGTTTACTAGCAAAGTTATAGGCCTAATAGCTCTAGCTGAGAGCAATATTCAAACTATCCTTGTGACTCCATGCTTAGGGAGCTATGAATCGATTTTTGAGACCTCATTCTTGAGTGTTCTTGAATGTAATGATTCATAGAAGTGCCTTATTTTGTGTGTACATTTTTGGCGCCCACAGTGGGGCAGAACATTAGCGTTTTGTCCTTTATTTTTTGCATTTTCGTTAAATTTTTGGTCAATTTTTGGCCTTATTTTCAGTCTTTGGTTTTCTGTCTCAGAGTGTCGTATGACATCTTTCACCAGTGTCATGCGAAAGTCTCGTGTATAGCAGCGTGACACTTTACCAGTTAAAAGTGTCGCACTGTTTGATAGAAAGTGTCGCACTGTGTCCTGTATCCTGTCGCCTGTAGATAAGGCACACTGTCGCATTAGCATAAATTGTCGCACCATTATGCAGAGAAGTGCCACGCGACAATCCTGCTGATTATAATGTCACGTGTATCAACAGTGAGCTGTTATTAGACCTTTTTGGCCGAGTTTAGATTTAATCAGTTTACTGGTTTGATTTACTGCAGTTAGATAAATTCCATTTGCAAATTTCATTTAGATTTTGAGATTTTTCTAACCTTGTGGGCCTAACGAGTTGTGGTTGTAGGTATATTTGCTTGAGAAATTTGCCAAAATTGCATGCTAAAGGGCTATTAACGATTTTTGTAGGGCTGCCCAAAAAGCATAAAAAAGAAGAAGTGCTTCTTGTTTATTTCATTTTCAAGTGTGGCAATCTACTAGTTGTTTCCTTTAGTAGGCACATAATATCTTGTGGAAGAAATTTTGAGGTGGTAGGAGAAGTATGCTCTTCACCCTTGTGGTGAACCAGAAAATCTTGACCCATCTTAGGATTTTGGAAGCAAGAGGGTAATTGAACTTTGCTTGGTGTGTTTGGGAGAAAGCTTTGAGATAAAGGAGTATGTTCTTCACCCTTGTGGTGAAACAAAAATCCTTGAACCTCATAAGTTGATCCACTTTTTGTTTAAATTTTTAAAATTTTTTAGCGGGCCTGCTCTTGAGCAATCAAGAGGAACGACCCAAGTGGGGACAAGCTTATTGCTGGCTAATCCGACCCACTATAAACTCAAGGCTATCAAGGACACAAAACCTTGGTAGACGTAGTGCTTGTCTTCACTTGATGTGAGTACTTGTGGGATTGTGACCACGAGGAAAATATTGAGCAATAATGCTTAAGGTACTCTTGAGGCCGCAAAGTCCGTTACTTGCTGTAAGGTAAGGAGTCCCTTTGGGGAGCAAGAGGGGTACTACGAACGGAAGCCCTTATTAAGAACCATAGTTAGAAGCCACCCTATTTTGCCGCTTAGCTTCTTGGTGCAAAGATTGATCCAAGTGGAATAACTCAGATCACCCCAAGATTACTCACCATATGTGTTCCTTTGGTTGTGTCTTTGGCACTTCCATGGTAAAGCCAATATCTATTGTGGGCAACCACTTCGTGTGAGGCAAGTGAGCATCAAGTGTGGGCCAAGTTGTTAAGTATTGAAACATTGTCTTTTTAGGCTAAAGAGTGTTTGAAGTGTTCTCGTTGTGCTATACCTGTGTAAACGTTCTTGCATACTCAACATCTCGGTAGTATTCGTAGGGTTTTTCAATTTTGATATCATAATTATTTGTCTTGGCAAGGTTGCTTTTGCCCTTGTTTCAAGTGCTTGAAGACACGTTTGATCCTATACTGTTTGCAAACCTGCCAATTTACTGCTGTCATTGTGATTAAGATCGAAAACATCAACCTTTAAATTGAAAATTTTGAACAAACAGTCCCAAAAACTGAGATTTTGCACTTCACTGGTCAAAGAGTCGCGGAACACTGAAAAGCTGTCGCACCCTGTTCTAAGAACTGTCGCGTGACAGTTCATCCCTGCACGATTGTCGCCCTGCTTACCTGGAAAGTGGCGCACTACTAGCTTGGAAAGTGTCGCCTGGTGTAGTGCGAAGTGGTGCTTGGTCTTAAAGTGGTGCACTGTTTGCCTAGAAAGTGTCGCCCAAAACTTTTCTGCAGTCCGTCTAGTTTCAGCCATTTTTAGTCTCTTTTAGTTGACTAGACTTTGAAGTGGGTGATTTACTTTGCTGCTAGAAACTTGTCTGTACCTTGAGTTGCTATTTTTAGGCCTCTTGGTTTAGTCTCCTTTGATTTTACAATGTCATCTTGTCTGGAATTGCCAAGTTAAAAAAATCATCCTTGTTGAAAAAGTATATCTCTAGATTCGTTGGTAACATCCTTGGAGAATTTCAGTCCTCTTTTGTCCAAATTCATTTCCATAAAAAATCAGTTTCAATTATATAATTTGGGTAAATCCATCCTCCTGGTTCATATGTGCAAGGATATTGGAATCCTTTGATTTAAGCACCTCTTTGACAATGTTGGTTTACACCTTTTGCAATTTTCTATCTCACCATCTCTTTTTGGACAATTGAGCATTTTTATTATCCTAGTTTGGTATTGACATTTTGTGAGGTCATCTTATCACCAAGAGTCTTTTTCTTTCATGTCAGTTACAACAAGATACCAAGTTAGTCAAGGGAAACGATCTCTAGTTGTCTTCAATCAATTGCCCTTGGTCAAGACTTGTCAACAGCGAAAGGGAAAGTAACCCATTTTCGATCAATCTCCTAAGAGTGAGTCTGAGGTTTGCTTTGACCCAAAGAGTAATCCTAGCGAATTGAGTACTTCTTTAGCACCTTTTTCATCGAATATGGATATGAGTTATACCTTGACCAAACAACAAAGAGAAATAATAGATCAATCACTTGGTGACATTTTTCAGAGACATAGGAGAAACATGTCATTCGAAGATGGCAATCAACCTGACTCACCTCCTATTAATTCAAGATATCTAGATGCTCATCAACGAGCCAAAAGACATTATGCACAAGCTCATCAAGATGCATGGTCACAACATGAGGACCAAAATAACCAATCTTATGATGCTCATGTGAACGTAGCTAACTTGTTCAACCATTCAAGACCAAGTTCCCCGCTAAAAACAACTTCAAGATATACAAGTGAGAGGCTAAAAAGAATTGAGCGGGAAAAATAGGCTGCAAAAAATGAACGAGCTGCAAAAGAAGAAAAACTTAGGCTTCTAGAAGAGGAACAACGAGCCTTGTTGGACATAGAGAGAAAAACATTCCAAGAGGAACAAGATAGGGTATCGGCCCAACAACTCAACAATCAATTTAACAATGGGGGTACCAACAGTGGAACCAACTCTCCACCATCTACCCCCTCAACAACTCCAAGAAGTAGAAGGTGGTCAAGGACCCCTTCAAGATCACCTAGTCCTAGAGGAAGGACTTCTCGACATGCACATTATAGGAGACATACACCTCCTAGACTTTCAAGACAACCCTCCCAACGAGCTCATCACGACTCTCAACATGGAGGAAGTAGTGCCAACTTTGATGCTCACGATTTTATGAGAATGCAACAAGAACCACTATTTCAACAATATGTGGAAAAATATGTTGAGCAAAATAAGGATCAATTCTTGGAAAGCTTGATCAACAAGGGTGCAAGGGTCCCATACAACTTTGATGTGGACAGAAAAATTAAGAAGCAAAACATTCACAAGAAGAGGAGATAAAACAAATGAAGAAGATGATGGAGAAAATGATGGCTCCTAAGAGTTCCTTCAACTTGGATTCCATATGCCCTAATCCTTTCGATAAAAGTGTGAGTATGGTCGATTTTCCTAGAAAAGTTGAAATTCCCCTATATGACAAATATGACGGTAATGGTGACCCACATGACCATGTGTGTCAGTTCTATATTATGAGTTTTGAATTCCACTATGAAGATTCCTATCTCACGAGGTTATTTCCAAGGAGTCTAAAAGGTCAAGCAATGGAGTGGTTTACCAACATTACCCCTCCCGTCAAAACTTTTAAAGAACTTGTCCAAAGATTTGTGCAACATTTTGCATATAATTTATCTAGGTTAGTCACCATGCTTGATTTGTGTAAATTAAAACAGAATCAAGGGGAACCCTTTGTTACATTTTTGCAAAGGTGGAGACGATTATGCTCCCGATATTTTAGGACTATTCCTGAAGATGAAAGGATTGACATTATTGTCAGCAATCTAGTGCTCGAACTGCGGTATGAGGTTAGGAAGATGGTCTTTGATTCTTTCGACACTATGGTCGAAACCGCATGTAGAATTGAGGATGTCTTAAAAGAACAAGGAATTTTGACTAAATAAAACAACAACAATAGTCAAAATAACAACCCCCAAAAGGATAAAAGCAAGAACTCGCATTGGAACAAAAACAAACAGGTAGTCAATGACGGAGTTGTTGACTCTTCTCAACTAAAGGACCAAGGTGTCCTACATTTATCCAGTGCCGTTCAAGCTATGAAACTTCAAACATCCTCTAACCAACAAGAGCCTAAGCAATGATATCAGGACAAGTCCAAAAAGGAAAAGAGACAATTCACTAAGCTTGGAGACTCTTATGCAGATATTTTTAAGACCTTGATTGCTCATAATTTGGCACAACCTCAGGATCCTACAAAGTTTCGCATACCAGATCCTAAACCTTATTGGTGGAATGAGAAAGCTTACTGTGTATACCACAATGGGATTGGACATGACATTGAAAATTGTTTTAAACTTAAACATCTTGTTCAAGACCTTATTGAGACTGGGAAATTACAGGTTGATGGGTTGACCACAAATGCAGACCACAAGGCCTTTAAGGAGCCCTTTCCTAAGTATGAGAAGGGGGAGACTTCTAAAAACAAGAATGGCAAGGCCGCAATCAATTATACATACCTGTTTGCAGATAATGTCATCAATATGCTTGAAGTTGTGGACAATGATGTTAACGTGATGAGGGAAAAAGATCCTTATGGTTATGATGTGAACTCACCTCCCATATTTGATGAAGGACTTGTTGTTGTGCTTAGAGGTCCTCAATCTCGAAGGTCATCCCAACCTCTCAATGCTGTTACTAGGAGTTAGAATCAGGGTCCTGTGGTCATTAGAGGGCCTAATTCCAAACCCAAACAAGTGACATCCAAGAATGTCACCAAACCTGCAATCACTCCAGAGATGAGCTATAACCTTGTTGATCAGTTACAATAAACACCCGCTCAGATCTCTATTTTTGAACTCTTGGAATTGTCTCCAAGGCACAAGCGTATTCTTGAGGATGCTTTGCGAGCAACAAATGTCCCTAATAATATAGATGTCGACCAATTCTAGAACATGGTCAACCACCTTGCTAGCCCTCATTACCTTACATTTTCTGAAGAAGACGATAAAGCCTTGAGCCATCCGCACAATCTTGCCGTTCACATTGAGGTCATGATCAATAAAACCTGTGTTAGGCGTGTGTTGATAGATGGGGGTGCTGGGCTCAATATTTGTTCTTTAAGTCTTTTGAAAAACCTGGGATACTCAGAGAATGTCATTGATATTAGGAAGAAAATTACTATCAAAGCCTATGATGAGGTTGAAAGAAGTTCTAAAGGGTTAGTTGTTCTTCCAGTCAGAATTGGTCCTGTTGAAAAAGACATTTTGTTTCAAATCGTTGATGCCGGTCCTCTAGCATACAACATCTTATTGGGTAGACCATGGATTCACGACATGCAAGCAGTACCATCTACCTATCACCAATGTGTCAAGTTCCCCTATAATGGAGTTGAAGTGTGTATACCCGGGGATAGCACATTGTCTGTCAATGCAATTTCAGCAGGAACCCATGTTCCCCTAAATAGAGCAGCGACAAATTTTGATGCAACCCTTGAGTAGTGCAAGAGTAAGTTTAAGTCCATTGACCTTGGTATGGGAGATTATCAAATTGACTCCTTTACAAAAATGCCAATCTCACCTAGGTCCTTTGGAAAGCCATCACAAGAGAAGAGACCTTCGTCTCCAGCCATGACATTATTTGGTACATTTGTCAAATTGTCAGTGCCCATACAGGATGAGAAAGAGGAAGTAGCTGTTAGAGATTGGATATACAAAGAGGAAAAATACCAACATAATGAAAATTTCTCCCCATCTCCTAAGGCTTATGGGAGAGGATACACGTTGGTTACAAATATGGGTTACCCAGGTCATGGTCCTCTCAGTCATAGATTGGATGCAAAAGTGGAACCACTGGACCATGCTCTTTTTGGGCATAGAAATAAGACAACCGTTGGCCTAGGTTTTGAAGGTTAAACCAAGAAAGCCATTCCTATCCTAGTTGCGATGGATAGTGACGATGAATTCGGTTATGTTCCTAATTTACAAAATCATCAAGATAGGTGTGAAGATTGGGTTCCTTCCACCAATCTCCTTTTGGGAGATTCTGATACTCTAGTTGCCAACCCAACCAATTCTGACATATAACAAGAAGAGTCCGTTATTGAAGATGATGTTGAGGATCCTACTCAAGAACACCAATACACAAATGGCATGAGAGAAGGTGTTACCCTCGGTGACATTGAAGCTTCCACATCTAGATGTCGTAAGCATGCTTGGTGTAAACACCCCAATTTAGATTTAGAAACAGATTCTCATGAGTATGAATGGGAGTCTCTCTTAGACTCTTCTACTGTTGAGATGAATATTGATGTCATTCATGCCTATAGTACTCAACCTATGGTAGTTGATGATTCTAGTGTAGGATTAGAGGATTGGAGTCCGTGAGTCACCTTAGTGGACAATGCTTCATCCGTTAGGATAAATCCTGATTTGGGTACCTTAGAGGGATACTTGACAGATCCCAACTTTGCAGTCACCAGAGATGACACCTTTCGTATCAATAACATTGAACCCGCCATTAATCTACCCCTTGTTCACTACGACCTCATTGACTGGTCTCAGCGCTATCAAGAGCCTCAGCTCTTAACCTTCCAAAATGACTACGAGATAGCATGCTACTTGAATGCCCTTGAGCCTGTAGTCTCTTTCACCAGCGAACCAACTACAAGTATGATTGAACCAGATATCAAGTACCTCAGTCGCAAAATGAAGAGAAAAGAAAAAAAGAATAATGGTTGTGATGGCGAAAACCACTATGTGGCGGTGTCATAACCCAAAAAAGTAAAAATAAAGGATGTATTCGAAGGTGAAAACCTTTGCGAGGCACCTAAGGATTTGGTACTTGATAATCTTCCCAGCTATTTTCAAGACAGGTCATCAGTTCTTATTGAGCCTACACAATCAGTCAATCTGAATACAGAGGAGGCTCCGCAAATTGTACATTTAGCTCAATCTCTATCACCATAAGAAAAAGAGGCATATACTAAGTTCCTACAAAGAAAGAAGATCAATTTTGCTTGGACTTACTCAGACATGCCAAGGTTGGACATGTTGACTTGGTGGTCAGCAGCTGCTTGGAGATTCATGACATGGCTTAACCACCACCCGTGGATCAGGTTAAATCTGGCATTTGTATTGGGCATTGACAGTTTGAGCTTTTGGTGCAACGATAAATGATTCCAACAATTGGTATCAGAGCCTTAGGTCATAGGTTCGAGTCTCCCTTCAGTGGGTGCTGAAGGCTCAGTCGGTGTTGAGGGGGATATTGTTGACTTGGTGGTCAGCACCTCCTTGGAGATTTGTGACATGGCTTAACCGCCTCCCGTGGATCAGGTTAAATCTGGCATTTGTATTGGGCATTGACAGTTTGAGCTTTTGGTGCAATGGAAAATGATTCCAACAGGACACTAGTCTTATTATGCATGATTTGTCCATAGCTCCAGGCATTAAACCAGTAAAATAGAAGTTGAGGAAAATGCATCCTCATATAGCTCTACTCGTCAAAGATGAACTGGAGAAAATCTTAAGTGCAGGATTTATCAGAGCCATTGATTATGCTGAATGGATTTCCAATATTGTCCCAGTTTCAAAACATGATGGGTCCATTCATGTCTGCACAGATTTTAGAGATCTTAACAAAGCTTGCCCAAAGGATGATTTTCCACTCCCAAACATAGATATGATAGTGGACATGATTGCGGGATATGAGATCTACTCTTTGATGGACGGATTTTCTGGTTACAATAAAATTAAGATAGCTCCTGAAGATTAGGAAAAGACAACATTCACTTGTGCGTGGGGAACCTATTGTTGGAACGTCATGCCATTTGGATTAAAGAATGTAGGAGCTACTTATCAAAGAGATATGACCACTATATTCCATGACATGATGCATAAGAACATGGAAGACTATGTGGATGACACCCTAGCAAAATCCAAGAAAAGGAATACACACCTCGAAGATCTAGAAGTCATTTTAGATCGCATGGAACAATTTCAGTTGAGATTGAATCCCAAAAAGTGTGCATTTGGAGTCACCTCTAGTAAAATTCTAGGATTCATTATTTCAGCTAAAGGAATAGAGGTGGATCCCGAAAAGGTTCAAGCAATATTGGATATTCTACCTCCCAAAAATATCATCCAAATGAGGAGTCTTCAGGGATGTCTTCAGTCTATTAGGAGGTTTATTTCACAATTAGCAGATAGAGCTCAACCCTTTAATAAAACATTGCATAAAGGGGTTAAATGTGTCTGGAATGAGGATTGCTAGAAGAGCATGGATCAGATCAAACAGTACTTGGCTAATCCTCCCATCATAATGCCTCTTATCCCAGGGAAGCCACTCATCTTGTATGTTTCAGCAACATAATCTTCCCTGGGGGCATTATTAGCTCAACTTGATAATATAGGAAAAGAAAGAGCTATCTATTACATCATCTACACACTTGTTTCCTATGAGGTCAATTATACTAGTATTGAAAAGTCTTGTCTTGCTGTGGTGTTTGCTTCCCAAAAGTTGCGACATTACATGCTTGCACATACAATACACTTGATAGCCAAAATTAATCCTCTTAAGTATTTTCTCGGCAAGGCTGCTCTCACGGGTAGACTTGCTAAATGGATGATGATTCTCTCCGAATTTGACATCGAGTATGTCGAGCGTAAAGCCATAAAAGGACAAGCTATCACTGATCAACTGGCTGATTTTCCCATTCAAGATAGTATGCCCATTCAAGTTGAATTTCCAGACGAGCACATCATGTACATGACTACAAGAACATGGAAGATGTTCTTTGATGGCTCTTTCATGCACAATGGTTTAGGAGCTGGAGTGTTGTTTGTCTCCCCTCATGGGTGTACTATTCCCAAGTCCTATAAATTATTTTTCCCATGCACAAACAACATTGCTGAATATGAGGCCTTAACCAATGGATTGAAAATGGCCATAGAATGGGGAATTATAGAGCTGCATATCTATGGGGATTCACAATTGATAATCAACCAAGTTAACGAAGAATATCAAACAAAGGATGACAAACTGATACCCTATAAGAAGATGGTTGATTCATTACGCCGATACTTCACTTTTGTTACATTTCAACAAATCCCTAGAGCAGAGAACAAAGATGCCGATGCTATGGCTACATTGGCTTCCATTCTTCAGCTAGAGCAACATGAATCTAGATATGAATTCCTAGTGGAAGAGCTACGTCACCCCATTTTTGACTCCTCAAAAAGCCATGTCATCTATACCTTGGTTAGTCATGAGTCATCCTGCTATGGTGCCATTTACTCATATCTCCATGATGGCATCATGCCCGAAACCTTTAATTGCTCTGAAAGAAGAAACCTTGTTCGTAACGCCTCTCGCCATACCCTTATCTCTGGTGATTTGTATAGGAGGGGTTTAGATGGGACAATTCTTAGGTGCTTGGAAAAGGATGAGTCCAATCGAGCGTTAGTTGACATTCATGAGGGCATTTGTGGAGGACATTCCAATGGTCTTGCCATGGCTCGAAGGTTGCTTAGGGTGGGGTACTATTGGCCCACAATGCAGATGGATGCTATAGCTTTTTCCAAATCTTGTGAAAAGTGTTAGAAACATGGGAACTTGATTCATGCTCTAGGTAGGGAGCTTATTCCTTCTATTTCTCATTGGGCATTTCAGCGCTGGGCCTTTAACCTTGTTGGGCAGATTCATCCCAACTCATCAGGTGGACATAAATTCATTATTACTACTACTGACTACTTTACCAAATGGGTAGAAGCCGTTCCACTGTCTATTGCTTCAGAAAAGACAATCTCTTTGTTCATATTAAATCACATCATTTGTCGGTTTGGGATACCTTCTGAGATAATCACTGACAATGGAGGTCAGTTCAAAAACAAGGACCTTACACACCTCTACAAGAAATTCAAGATAAAACAACATTGGTCCTCCATTTACTTCCCTCAAGGAAATGGACAAGCAGAGGCTTCAAATAAAACCATTCTTAAGATTCTCCATAGAACAGTTCACAAGAATGGTAGAGATTGGCACCTACAGATCAATCCAGCCTTACGGGCTTATAGAATGAGTATACGTACTCCCATAGGGGCTACTCCTTTTGCCCTCACTTATGGTGCTAAAGTAGTATTACCTTTAGAAGTTGAGATTCCTTCACTTAGAGTCTCTCTTAAAGGTTTGATTATAGATGAGGATTACCGCGCCATGAGGTTACAAGAGTTGGAACTTCTTGATGAAAAACACAAAGCATCATTTGATCACATGAGAGTTTACCAAAAGCATATGTCCAAAGCATTCAACAAGAAGGTCCGCCCTAGAGAATTTCAAGTAGGTGATCTTGTTTTGTGAGATAATCCTAAGAACCAACAAAATAGAGAGCAAAAGGGTAAGTTCAAACCTAATTGGCTTGGGCCATATGTCATCATAGCTGCTTTTGGGACAGGTGCTTACTTGTTATCTGATGAGGATGGAGAACATCTCCCTGATCCCATCAATGTTTTGCACCTCAAGAAGTTCTATCCATGATGCCTATTTAGTCTAGGGGCATCCTTTGTACATATTTTATGATCCTGAAAAATACCAAAAAAATTCATATATGATGCTGAAAAAATCCTAAAAAGCATATAAAGTCCTGAAAAAAGAGCATCCTAGTGAAAACCTAGCAATAGGCACTTTGATGTCTCATAAAAAAAATAAAAAAAATTCAAAAAAATAAAAAAAGTGCTTTGGTGAAAACCTATTAACAGGCGCCTTGGTAGCAAAAATACAAAAAAATTGAAAAAATAAAAAAAATCTCCAAGTGGTGAAAACTTGGAAATAGGTGCTACTTGAGGCCTTTGCACCCTTGTCTTTTAGCATGCATCCTTGACACTTAGCCATTCTCCATCATGACTTGACCTTGTTGCCTTGGTCTGGAATTGGTCTTTATTTTTGTCTAGGGGGCATACCTGTTAGCATAGGTCCTTTAGGTGCATTTGTCTCTTGGGGCATTTCACAAACAAGTGTTTTTTAACACCACCCCAACTATGTTTTTCAACACTCCCCTAGCGTCTAGTGTTTTTCAACACTTATCAGATATCCTACCCACAGTCTCGAATGATGCAATATTTCTCATTGACATATGCGATACTCGAAGTTTGACTCTATGACCAACACACACACACTTAAACAATCAACTCAATTGAGATATGTTGACTTTATTTTTCTTTGTGTGCTGTCTATGAGGATTTATTTGATGAGTGGTCTCTCCTTGAGAAGTTTTCGATGATGCATAGCTAGAAGACTAAGGGCATGAGGACATGTTTTATTGCTTTTTTTCTGCTTGTGGGTATATTTTGTTGGTCCTAA
Organism: Chamaecyparis obtusa; assembly: GCA_027943335.1. Lineage (NCBI taxonomy): Eukaryota > Viridiplantae > Streptophyta > Pinopsida > Cupressales > Cupressaceae > Chamaecyparis > Chamaecyparis obtusa. Next base: position 1,449,262 of record BSBK01002987.1, read on the forward strand.
TTGTCATTAGCATTTATGCTTGATCCACTTAACACTTAGGACCTACAAGGTATTATCCTTGACTATTTTGCGAGTGCATGCTTGTAGCCATCTTGAATTTCTTGTGTCTTGATGCGAGCATAATCTTGCTATAGCAAAACTTAGTGAACCTCATTGCACTAGTCATCTTGACCTACATGTCTTTGGTGCCTAGGTGAGGTTCCCACATTCCTATCTGATATAGATCATATTCAGATTCACATATTTATACTAGTGTGTATTGTATGATCTTATGACGCTACCGATAACGCTCAATGATGAATATTAGAGTCTAATAGCTTTGTGACCTTGCAAGTAAACCACTTTTCATAGTAGCTTGCATTTTTTAGGTTCATGTTAGAGTAGTTTTGCATCTTGCATATGGAGAGAGCTCTCCTTTCATCTTTCACAGACTTGTTGGTCAACTGTGCTCACCTTTCACTTCTTCTCGATCATGTCTTTGACTTCTTGTCTTTCATATCACATCATTTTCTATTCCTATCATCACCCTTTTTATAGCATTTTGACTTTTTTGATCGATTTTCAAAACACCTCAAAATTGCGCAAAAATTGCACCCTTAGCTAATTTCGACGTCTTGGATCCATTTTCGGACTTGAAATCAAAATCTGAGTTAATCTTGATAGTCAAAATTGCCTTTAAAATTTTTTCCTTCTTCTACGCAGTTGGCTGACCATTTGAGGCCTAAATCTTTGATCTTTCTTGGGGCATCTTCATTTTCATGTCTTCCAAACTTCTAGTCTTTCATTCATCCCCTTCACTCCATCTCTCTGAGGTTTGACTTCATTTTTATTCTATATCCTTTTTAGTCAAACCTAGTCAAACTGGGGCATGTCTTTACTGCTTGATGGTTATCCTATCATCTTTCACCTTTGATTATGATCTCTAGTGACTTGATCAAGGTTATCAATCTACTGCTTCTCCTCTACCTAATTTTGATTCTGATTCTGAGGGGGCAGTACCTATCAGCTTCAACCTTTGATTCAGCTTATCAATCAGCTTTGCTTGAGATTCTTATCTCTTATTTTTAAGACTTGACTATCACTTAACAACAACGGTGTTAGTTTTGTCTCTTTGAGATTCTCATCTCCTATTTCAAACTTGATCAACACTTAACAACAACGATGTTGGTCTTACTTCTTTTCAGCCGGCTTATGCTTGTCTTGATGTGTTCCCATCCGTCGAACACACATCTGAGTTGTTTTGTGATCCCAAATTGATCTCACATTTTAATTCTTCTTTGACCGCATGTGTTCCCAGAATGATCACACATTAGTCAAAGAGGGGTAAATGTATGCACCCTAAAATGGTCGCCTAGACTTTGGGCCCCCATTCAATAATTTATCAAATCCCTGAATCAATATTTTCAAAAATCAACATTTTTCAATTATATCAATTTCCTTGATCAAATCCTATTTTATCATTTTTGATTATTTGCCTTGGGCTAACCATTTTATCCTAAAGTCTTTATTTATTCAAAAGGAATATTTCCTCCCCTTTTAATAAATAAAAAGCCCCCACTTTTCATCTTATCCTAAGTTGCACAAATAAAACATTATTCTTATTTTATAAAAAGGAAAAAAATATTTTTTGTCTCATATGGACACAAAAGTCAACTCTTATTTTCCTATTGGAGGATATTTGTGCACATGGATTGCTCCTCTTTCAAGCTCCACCCTTGATTAAGACTTTTTCCTCTTAATCTCCATGGTCCATTTCTCCTCATTTCCTATAAAAGAAGAGCTCTCTTCCTCATTCTAGATCATTCACTTTTATGCTAACTTTATGCTGCAGGAATTCTTGAAGACTTTGAAGCTTTTTGGAGATTATTTTTGCATCACATCTTGGCTTTCTTCATTGCTTCATAGTTTAGTTTTCATTCTTGCATAGTAGCTTCATATTTCATGCTTTCATAGTTTAGATTTCCTTTCATGCTTTAGAATAACTCATCTAGTTTAATAGGAAGGATTGTAACACTTGATATTTCTATTTTATAGTTTAGATTGTACTTTCATCTTCATAGCATAGCTTGCATATTTTCATCCTCATTCTTAGCTTACTTGCATTGCATTTCATTTGATTCTTGGGGATATTGGCATTCTTGCCCTTGCCTTCATTTGAATCTCTCATAGTGTGGTTTACTAGCAAAGTTATAGGCCTAATAGCTCTAGCTGAGAGCAATATTCAAACCATCCTTGTGACTCCATGCTTAGGGAGCTATGGATCGATTTTTGAGACCTCATTCTTGAGTGTTCTTGAATGTAATGATTCATAGAAGTGCACTATTTTGTGTGTACACTTGTGAACCACTACTCTTGAAACATGGGTCAATTAGTTTGGCTCAAACTACACAATTGAATCCTAATAGCAACATCATAGTTATATACTTCATATATACTATATAATCAATCTATAACATGGATAAATATTTCCTTATTATAGGTCAAATAATATCCAATTTCAATAATTTATAATATATTATTGATAATAATTAAGTATTATATAACTATATATATAATTATAACTATAGTTATATATATTGATACTTATTAGTATAGTTTATATATATTATTAAATAATAATAATACAATATAAAAGCCACCCACCATTCTCTCATTCTCTTCCTTTTTCTCCCAGTTTCTCCCTCTCCTTAGATTCCTATCTCCATCCATCTGTCCCTCTCTATATTTATTTCTTTCAACCATCTCTATCTTTCCCAAGTTTTATATCTATCTCCCCACTTTTCTATCCCTATCTATCTCTTCCTCTCTCCTCATCACCCCTCAAGTGATATGCACCAACTTTTACTACCACAAATAACCAACCATGTTATCAAATCAAAACACACATTATCTCCCTCTCCCTCTACATATATCTTTCTATCACCCCCCTCTCACCCCAACATATATGTCTATATTTTTCTCTCACCCCCCTCTCACCCCCATATCTATCTCTTCCTTTCTCCTCATCACCCTTCCAGTGATATGCACCAACTTTTACTACCACAAATAACCAACCATGTTATCAAATCAAAACACACATTATCTCCCTTTCCATCTACATGTATCTTTCTATCACCCCCCTCTCACCCCCACATATATCTTTATATCTCCCTCTCCCTCTACATATATCTTGTACATAACTAGGACGTACCCATTGCACACCAATGTGCGATTGCTAGTTTATATATAGGACACAAAATTATGCCCAAGGAGTCATCATTGAAGAAGAAAAGATTAAAGACATAAGGTATTGGCCATAACTCAGGACTTTAATGCATCTAAGAGAATTTTCAGTAAATTCGAACTATTTATTATACAAGATTCCTTAAAGTTTTCTAAAGGCTATCTACACCACTATTCTTGTAGAAGTTTAGATGCCCAAAAAGTCTTTGAAAAGCTAAAGGAAATAATGAGCTCCTGCTTGGTATTGGCCATTCCAAACTTTTCATTACCATTTGAGTTAAAATCTAAAACTTCAAGAGAAGGTATTGGAGCAACATTAATGCAAAATAAACATCCTGTAGTTTTTGAAAGTTGAAAAGTAAAAGAAACTGAAAAGAACTATTACATATATGACAAGCAAATGTTAGCAATTATGCATGTCCTAACAAATCTAAATAATATCTACTTTGTAGGAGGTTTGTTGTAAAAATTGATCATAATAGCTTAAGATTCTTCTTAAACTAGAAAGATTTAAATGATGAACAAAAAGTTAGTTAGGAAATTACACGCCTATGACTTAGTTGATGTCCTAGAAAATAATGTTGTAGTTGATGTCCTATCATGAAGACCTCATCTATGCTCCATGATGGATGTCTCCACAGAGTGTAAGTACTCCATAATTTCAAAATATGTCAAAGACACATTATCAAATGATATATTAGAAGAAAAACTACAAGAAGGGGACACAACTGAACAATTAAGGTGGTTTAAAACTAAACCTAACCAAATGGCTCTAAAGGGGATCAAGTCCCAAATGAATAGTCCTATCTTTTTCCAAGAAGTACCATCTCAATTAAAGGGATCATAATCACAACTTCATGTTTTCCTTTTTCCTTGTATGAGGATTCAAAATTAATGCTAGAGTGGGCCCCCATAGTGGTTTGAGCACCATCTCACAATATGTAGTCAAAGGGTACAAACCAACACGTGCCTTGTACTTGTAGGATATACCAAGGGTGTCCAAAACCTTTCCTTCTTTGTTAAACCTGGATTTCTCTTTAATCATTCAGATGAATCATAATGTATATTTTGTTCCCAATGGAGCATAATTTGATAACCCAATACTAGATGAACTCATTCTTTATAAACACACAATATATATCACTTTGGGATCAAAGATGAAGGGAAAATTATGAAATCCTATCATGATGCCCTTTTGGTTGGGCAACAAGGACACTAAAAAATTGACAAACAAATAAAAGAGAGATTCTTTTGGAAAGTTCTCAAGGGAGATATACTAAAACACATTAGATAGTACATGGTGTGTTAAAGAAATAAAGGACATACATTTCTTGCAAGATTACTTTAACCCCTACCTATACCTAATTAGAAATGGAAAAGTATTTTGATGGATTTCATTATAAGACTCCAAAAGGCACAAAAAAATGATTATACATATGTTTTGGTAGACCATCTAATTAATTATGCACATTTTCTTTCATTACCTACCAATCATAGAGCCCTTCAAGTGGCAAATGTCTTCTTCAAAGATTTTTGAACTACATGGTTTACCTAAAAAAATGTTTGAGGTAGGCATAACATATTCCTTAGTTTGTTTTGGCAAGAGTAGTGGGACCTGAACTTACTGCAAGTACAAGCTACGACCAAAAAATTGATGGAAAAACTGAGTTTGTTATTAAATGAGTCAAGAGATATCTAAGAAACAATGCCACCAAATAGAAAAATGTATGGATCAAATGGTTACACCTCAAGGGGTATTGCTATAATGGTACTGATCGCATGTCAAATATGATGAGTACTTTCAAAGCATTGTATAGGTACGAGGAAATCTCACTCAACTAGAGCCTCAGGAGTTAGAGACTTAGTAAAATAAAGTATGGACATTAATACAATTAAACATAATCTCCACCATGTAAAAAATCAACAAAAGATATATGTTGATTGAAGAATTAAAAGGATATTTCAAGTGGAGGACTTAGTCTTCCTAAACTTCTTGTCCTATAAGCAATCATCAATCAAATGAATTGGATCCAAAAATCTCAAACCAATATTCTATGGGCCTTACAAGATTATAAGAAGGATATATGAAGTTGCTTATGAGCTGGAATTACGAGCAAATAGTAGAATTCATAATGTCTTAAATGTGTCTCCCCTCAAGAAGGTATTGAGACAACATATTACACCATTTTCATAATTATCCCCGCTTAATGACAATGAAAAATTGATTTTGGAACCTAAGGCCATCATTGATATGAGAGAAACTAGTTAAAACAATAAGACTATTCCTAACTTTTTGGTTAGCTCGAAGGGTGTGCCTATGGAAGATGTCACTTGGGAAGGAGGAGAATTTTTTTATCATCCTAATTTAAAATTTCTTGTGGACAAGAAATCTCAGGGAAAGTGGACTATCATGCCTCTTCCATAAAATATCTTGCACAAAATTTAAATATAAATTGCTGCCTCTAAATCAACTCTAATAAATTCATAAAAGGATTTGAGTATGGTTAATCAAGGAGTAACAATTAGTCTTGGGCAAGAATCCACTTGAAGAGTTGCATCACTTGAAAATAGGTGGATGCAAACAAGGGTTGTGACTACTTAGCCCTTTGTGGAGCATGAAAAGAAGAAGATCCATTTGATTGGAGGAGGCATTAAATAATTGAGTCTAATTTGGAAAACTAATTTTAAAATAAAATGTAATAATATATAATATCAAGAAAAGTAATTACAAGTATTATTGTATGTATTTATCTCAATATAAATCTATTAGAAAGCTTTAAGTCTTTCTTATTTGATTAAGTTGTCAATCCATCAAGAAATATAGGATTAGTAATTACTTACCTAATTTCCATCAACAATCATATTTGGAATCAATGTGAAATGTTTGATAGGAAGATTTGGTAGTACCAATCTTACCTCATCAAATACGCCAACTCCAAGGTGGATGAACTAGAGGTCCTGCCATATTTGTGGACTAAGGAGGCTAATGAATTGGAAACTCATTTGTGTTCTTGGGCTTGGTTGAGGGGGAAAATCTCTTAATGCCCTACAAGCTTTTCCATTTGACTCCTAATATGGTTGACTATGAGAATAAGCTATGAAATAGATATGAATGGTTTTAGATTATTTGTATATGCTTATAGATTATTGGCATTGGTGCTTTGACATAAATTATTATTTTATCTAAATAATTATGCAATTTTATTATAGAAATATATTTGTAAATGAATCACATTTTTTGGTATTATTATTTTTTGGAAAAATCAAGTATATCCCAAAATGGGACATTACATATATATTATCAGGAATATTTATCTTGGTATTGTCTAGAGAATATTTAAATGCAAAGTAGAGCTTTACTGCCCATTTTAAGGTATTGGACATACCTTCCCCTATTTACTCATGTTGATAGTATGAAATCAATACAATAAGATGCTCTTTATTTCTTTAGATAGGAGGAAAATCATATCTCCTTTGACACTAGCTTCACTTTAATGGTAGGAGTTGTTATAACTAGAGGAAAATCTTACATAAGTAGAGACAATTTAATGCAAAAAAGTTTTACTAACCTAAGGATTAGATGACCATCCTTCTAAATAACCATGTATTCTTGATAGTTTATGTTTGCATGAAAAAAACTAATTAGATTTTGGCATTATACCTATGATATGTGCCACACAAAATGATAAACAATAATTCTATCAAACAAAGGAAAACCACATAGAGTAATTCACTCGTATTTTGATGTAAACCTTATGTGAATAATAGGTTAGCCCAAATACCCTTCAGGTTGATTCTATTTTAAGATTTGAGGAAATGAGTGTTGCAAAAAAAAAACTATCTTTATCAAGTGGGTTCCTACCATGTGTACAACGTGTCAAATAAAATCAGTGGATAATGGTACCTTGTCTTTCTCTAACCCACCTAAATTATAAAATTTGTAGGAAATATTGAAGTCTAGTAATATAATTTTGAAGTTGAGTTTGATTAAAAAGGGACAAGTTAGTGTATCAAGTATAATACTACATGTCAAAGTTCATCAAACCAATTTATTTCCCATAGAATATGACTCAGTTCCTGCAAGCCTACTTGTAATCTTATGTGTGAAAGGTGGGTATTACACCCTTATTCCTTTATAATACACCACCATCTTCACTTGTTATTGACTATGCATTCATGTAATGAGTAAATAATGACAAACAATGAGCTTTACCTAAAATTATATGGGTGGATTATCTCTTAGTCATTCATGGGAATTTGTGGCATCTCATTAATACACTATCTATAGTTCTCTCAATCAACTCACTGTCTAGTTTAGAATCCCCACCGTGTTGAGTCAATTGTGGCTATAATTCTAGGGAAGTATAGATTGCCAATGACCTCAAGTTTGAACCTCTAGGATATTAGATTAGTTAGCATACTATTGTTGGATCATGCCCACAATCGATGCTTGGAGCTATTGTTGTATTTAATGGACTAGTAAACCCTCTCCTATATCATGGAGATGACTAGTGCCAATGATTATCCTAGATGTGATAATGGAATGGTTGAGCTAGTTGTTCCTTGTATCATGCAAACCCAAAGTTGTTCATTTTATCAAGAGAGTTATTACGTTGCCATCTATAGACAATGATGATATATGAAAGGTGCTACCCATATTTTGAAGGGATTATTTAAAAATATTACAAAGGTAATGTAGTGGTATTCATCCAATAGTAATTCTTCTTAGGTGGGAAAATTTTTGTAGATGGCCTAGAAACAACTAAAATTGGAATCCACCAATTTGAAAAGGTTCATCATTTTTGGATTGAGAATTGAACTCCAATGCAATATGGGAGCATTTTAATCCTAATCCCAATCATTCCATAGTATGTATTTTCCTATTGGGGATGAGGATAGATCCCCAATGTAGTATGAGATCACGAAAGTCCTTTCCCAATCACTTCCTTGAAAAACCCAAATTTCCCTGACCTTGACACCATCACTATGAGATTATTATTCGAGATATATTTCTATACCCACTTTATTGGGGGTGGAAACACAATGGTTGATATGATTAGACTTTTTACACCTTTGAGTCTAATTATTAGGAATCTATGTATCTAGTTGTTACATATAACTAGTCAAAACTATATTCTTTGGCAACACATTATACTTTGGTTCATGCTTATACATTATAATATAAACTAAATAAAATTATATTTATATTGGTAATTAAAGAATTATTTTCAATTCAATTTTTCTAAAGAGAAACTTAAAAAATTATTTGGCTTTTATAGCTTCTTTTTAAACTAGCTTCATGCTTTAGCTTTAGAAATGTATATTGATAACATATCAACCTGAAAGAGTTGTAGTTGATGCTTTAAGTATGTTTTTAGCTCTTATTAGTAGATTCAATTATCAAATAGTGTTTTCAATCATATGCTTAACCCTATTATTTAACATAGTTTTTGTTATAAATATTTTGAAATCTTGCGTTGAGAAAGTTGACTTAATCTTTTTGGGTGGGAATCTCTTGTTTTGACATATGAGTGCTATTCTAAGAAATTTGTCTACTCAAACTTATCTTTTTTATCCCTAAAGGTTATTTTCATGCTCGACTATATAACTTCACCTAGTTTCATGTTGTAGCTTTAGAAATGTCTATTGATAACATATATCAGTCTGAAAAAACTATAGGTTATACTTTCAAAAATTCGATGGTTAATCAAATTTACAATATTAATGTTTACTATTGAAATTCTTGGTAGCTTTCTTGGTACTCCTATTTTGGAGATTCAAGATATTTTAGGGATTTGGGGTTCTTGTCTGGGTACCCCTAGTTTGGAAATTCTAGGGATTGTGAGGAATTAGGGTTTTGTCTTGGTACCCCTATTTTTGGGATTTCATGGATATTGGGTTGTTGGGGTTCCTATCTTGGTACCCCTGTTTTAAGTATTTGAGGGATTTTGGTGATTTGGGGTTCTTATCTTGGTACCCATATTTTGGGATTTGAGGGATTTTGAAGATTTGGGGTTCTTGTCTTAGTACCCCTATTTTAGGGGTTCTAGGGATTTGGGTTTCTTGACTTAGTAATCTTGTTTTTGGGCATTTGGGGGATTTTGTGGATTTGGGGTTCCATTACTTAAGACAACTCCTTATACTAGTAGAAACTCAAACCCTAGTCCCAATTTTCTATATTTTCTATGCTTTTATCTTTTATAGTTGAAACTTGGAACCTTTGGGCATTTGTTATAATTTTTGTATTATATGCATGCACATTGATAATGAAAGCATTTGGATTTTGCTAATTTATTGTCAATGTTAATGTGAAATCTCAATTCAAGTCTAATGTTATGTATTAATCTTCTACAAGGGTATGTGCAAGATCATGAGGGGCCAAAAAGTGGTGATATGAAAAAATGCGTTTTCTATTTGCCAAAAATGTGAAAATTCATGTAAAATTTTTAGTTGGCTTGAGACATGTAGCTATGACAAAAGCCAAAGCATAATAAATATTGGAAAAAATGGTTAACTAAAAATAACAGATATCCAAAAATATCTAATATTTGATATGTTTCACAATATCAGATATCGATTCAACATTTATATTTATATTAATATTTGATATATTAATATTATATTATATTAATATAAATATATAATTTATATTAATAATATAAATATATAAATAATAAATAATAAATAAGTTTAAATTATATATATATATATATATATATATATATTACATATATTATATAAAATTTTAGATTAATATTATATCAATATAATATTTTTAATATAATAATAATAATATATAATATATATTGTTATAAATAATATAATATATAATATATAATATATATTATATATTAAATATTAATATATATTATAACTTATATTATAATATTAACAAATATGTCAGTGCAACTAAATAAAAAGGTATTAGATATCCAATTTGCAATTCCAATATCTGATGCCCACATGTATTATATACTTGAACAATGCCCACCGTGGGTCATTCTCACCCATAGCGAGCACAATCTAGATAGTAGATATCCAATCTTGACAACCTTCTTATATCACATTTGATTGTTAGCTATGGATTTTTTTTGTGTTTCTTTGGTTTTTTATCATTCATTTGCATTTTTTTTGATTTTTTAGGTATAAACTAGGTTTTTTATTTGAAATACACTGTATTTTTGAAATCTATTAATCATACAAAATTTCAACTTCAATCAGGTACCATGGAAGACAACAATGAAAATCAACAATTGCCAAACTCTTTGCCACCAAACCCCCATCAATACAAGATTTAATTACTCAAAATTTGAATTAGTTAAGGGGCAATTTTGAGGTGTATCACATGATCTCTTATTTATCCCCAATGTTTTCCACATTAGATTCAATAATTTATAATATAGAACCCTCACCACCTAGCACAGTCCTGGTCTTTTGTGGCAAGAAGCAAAAAAAGTACATTATGAAAATGGTTGTCCTATGATAAGGTGGAGAGCTTCAAAATCTCAAAAGTCAATATAGTCATTCTATTTGTTAATCCTTGCACTAGACAACTAGTTGATGTTAAAAAGCCACAACTTTCCATCAATTGGTGTACAAATGATGTATCTGAAATAACTTATGGGATCGTCAGTGGGTAGTTTTTGATAAACCACCCAAAAAAAATCTTAATGTTCCCTTTTATTTAATTAAGAAATTATATGTCAAGTTTGTGTTAGGTAAGCATGTCAACTACTTTGACATGAGACATTTCTAGGGCGTGGGTATGGGTGTGACCTAGCCCTCTAGTCACATTGCCCCCTACCTTCAATAGAACCTCCATATATTATTGCAGAAGCAACCTCATAGACTATTATTGCTATGCACTCTTTGAGTGGCCTTTTGACTTCTCAGACCACAACACTAGCTCAACCACATGACCTTGATGTTGGTGGTAGATTAGGTGGTGCTGGTGCATCCTCCTCAAGTCCACATATTTGTGTGTCACATACTTGCACTATGTTCAAGTACATTTTCTTAGGTTCTCTTGGACAAGCTATATATTGAGCATCCTATTGACACATCTAATTACGAGGTTTATCATATGGAAGGTGCACTGGATGAGATGACATGGACTAGAGCACATCGTGGGGAGTCCTCGCATGCTAAAGAGGAGGAGGTTCATGGATTGTACATTGAAAAATTAGTGGTAAGACTTAACTTGTAATTTTATAGTGCATTTTATTTTAAATGAATATTTATAAGATATAGTTTTACATGGTCTATTTAACAGTTGATGTTTGAGGAGGACATGACATAGGTTCAGGATGCCACCCTATCAACCATTTCATTTGGCCTTCACAAGTACACAATATGTATTTTTAAACTTAGTCATTTATATTTTTTTATCATATACATGCTTTTCATTAATTAAATTATATACTAAATTGCACATTTATCTTATTTTACTCTTGTAGGAAACACCTAGGTTGAGGGAGGTGCAATCCTATCCAGACTCTAGAAGTGCAATGACAGATAAGGGAAAGGTAATTAAACACAATTTTGATTGAATTAAGAGTTTAAATAACTTATAATGATTATACATGTCTACATAGATTGATAGTTTCGCATACTTGTTTTTATGTACAAGAATTATTGGTTTCACATACTTTTTGATAAATTAAACAATAGTTGAAGAATCAGAAAAAGAGATGCCTAAATAGGTAAATGTTTATTTTATTTTATGTTTAGAAAATATGTTCCTATCACCAAAAATTGTAGGATAATTTGTATCAATTTTATGCCTATGAACATCTATATCCCAACTTTAAAAATGTTAGTGACATCCTATCTCTACCATAGACATATGCTAGGACTCTCAACCATCCTAGGAGAGTGGCATATGTAGATAATCTTCAGAGAAAAGATGTAGACTTGAGGTAATCAAGAATTCATTTTTATAGTTCAATTCTAGTTCAATGTATATTGATTTTGATGTTAATTTATCGATTGTAAATTATATAAAATAAATAATCTCAACTGTGGTTTGATTTTTTCTTGTGTAGGATCCTTCAGAGCCAAAGAGTGCTTTGAATAGGATCAATTTTGATGATACATGTAACAGTTTAAAATTCATACTTGGCTATTTGGCATGTATATTTTGTATAGATTTCAAGATGGAATAAGCCACATTTTGTAAAACCTTTGTTTGAGTTGGTGTTAATGCCAATTTTTTATATAAACATACACAATTATTCGACAATTTGATATATTGTTCCACATGTGCATGTCTTCTTACTTTGAAACTTTATTCTTGAATGTAATAATGCACAATAACATGTTATATTATATACTTGAGATTTAATATAATTTGTTCTATCTATATCTTAAGTGTTAAATTTGATTAAGCATGGATGCTTAGTAATGAAAAATGATAAGTAAACAAAATTGACACAGATGCTTAATAATGACAAATGGAAAGTAAACTAAATTGGATTTGATTTCATGTTCTACATCCTATGCACTTTGACATTTTTGAGCAAGAAACTTTTATTATTTATGTGGATGTAATAATTATGGTTAATTACACTTAGTAATGATAGAGTACAAGTCATTGCAAAATTTCAAAATTCATCATGGGTACGAACCATCAGCACCAACAAGTTTGGTGAGGTGGGTTTGTGTGATGACCCCTTCCTATAACTTATTTTAGAGAACATGAATTGAACACAAATTAGGAATTAGGAGTAGGGGACTCATCTACTAGTCAAATGAATTTTCACATTATCATTATATCTATCCATAGTTCACATAATATATACCTATCACGTAGTCACTTTAGCCTATAATTATATGCTTAGGGATTATTAGAATAGGCACAACAAGTTGTATGATTCTTTCCCATGGGTTGCACAAATTATTTCTTCCTAACTTTGATAAGCCCAACATAAGATGGTGGGTTTATTGTGCTAAGGGCACATGAAATAATCTACAAGAGAGCTCCCTCAAGATTTTTCACCCATCTTGGGACATACCCTTCATGAGACCAAACTTTCCCCCTCAAACCCCATATCGTATGCAAGAATTAGAGAAAGAAAAGGAATTAGAATTCTACAATCCATGGACACATAATTAAGGATTTGTACTATAAGGAAAGGTAGGCGGGGGTATCTACTTGGTATGAAAGATATTGGTCCACCCCTTTCTTAATGCACAATCAGAAGGAAGATGACCCAACAGGCTCAAGTAGGACTTAAGTACTAAGTGAGTGCAATGATCCTTCACAGTTATGATTAAGAATGAAATGAATTTGGAGAAATGATCTAGTGATGCAAGATAAATGATTAAAATAAGCTAAATTAGATAGTTCAAGAAAATATAGATTGATAGAAACAGACAAGAACTTATAATACTAGAAACAAAAAGTCAGAAACAGTACCGACCCGATATCTAAATTTGAAGTTGTTTTGGGTGGAAAAAAATGTCTTGGGCATTCTATTCTAGGGAACAAAATGTTTGAGGCATTTTTTTTCTAGGAATTTGCCCAAACTTTTGACTGATAATCTCGTAGGTCTCAACCTTTATGGGTCTCTTCTGATAACTGCATTGCATGTACCTACACATAGAAAAATAGGCAAAATGTTGTGGAAAGGGGTTTACCTTTGTCAAACCCCTTTTTAGGAATAAACCTTGAAAATGAAATAAGATTGCATAAAGGAAAGTAAGTATGAAGGTAAATATTAGATCTACCTTCCCAATACCTTCAAGAACAGTTATTGAGATCACACATAGTCATGAAGATGCTTGAATTTCACTTGAAATGTGGAATGTAATCCATGATGCCTTCACAAATGCATGGATTTATGAATACCATTCCTAGATCTTCAGTGTTGTTAAGCTTGATTGAACACTTGCTAGAGAGGAAGAATAAATAAGGATGTACAAAGGATCTTGTTGCTTTCTTGAGAATTCCTCTACTTGGACATCATGGGAGAGAATATTGCTTCGATGGAGAATATTTCCTTCAAATTGTATTGGATGCTTGGAGAGAAATTAGATCCTGGATGATTAACCTCAAATCTTGATTTTTCTTGATTGTTTGAATGATTTAAATGCTTTAAATGCTTGAGTGTAAAATATTAACCTTTATTTTTTCTTCTTGATCTTAGTTATCAAAATGAGGAGAGATAGAGTGTTTATATACCTCATCACACATTTCAAGATTCAAAATTAAGCCATACTGACCATGAGATATAATTTCCCACCCAAACACTACAACGAGACTCTAGCTCAAATTTGGGCCCATTCCTAAAAAAAGTGTCTAGGGCATTTTGTTTCTAGGAAAAACACCGACATTCAAATGAGAAACTAGGAAGATAGGGTAGATGGAAAATCATGAATAAATAGATCGCTGGATCAAGAATAACAAACATGAAATCTCAAAATAACCAAAGTAGGGTTGAACATCCAATCATGGGTGCTAACTTATTAAGATGCCAATACATTTAGCCCCCACTTTAGTGGGAGTATGAGACAAACTCATGCTTGTGGTAAAGCAGATCAATGCATTGGAAAAAGTTTTATCAAGGCAAAGGAGACAAAGAAACATCATGTCCCCAAGTGACTTAGGTCCTCCTCAAATCCAAAACCAAGGTAAAAGAGGCAATGCTCGAGAAAAAGAGAGAAAGAGAAAGCCAAAGAGATACTACTAACTAGCCTAGTAAGGTATTGCATTACTATGGATGAAGAAAAGGGAAAATGGTAGTGAAAAATATGGAATTGATAGCCTACCAAGCTATGAGATGCTAGTCAACCCATCAAAATGAATCAATCCTTAAGGAAAGCCTGTCTTCATTAAGGGATCTAGAAAATGGTCAGTCTAAGGATCAAATGATAGAAGGACATATCAGCCTTGGGATTGATTGAATAGTTCTCAGGGTATGAAATTATGAACACAAGGAAAAATTTGTCTCCTTGGTCATCCATATAAGATATTTCATTGAATCATTGTGTGTGTAAAATGTGAAACAATGAGTGAAGTGTATGCCCCCATGTTAAAGAAATTGTAAATGCCTTAAATGGATCAATGACTTTAACAAATCATACATGCATTGAGAAGAAACATTTCCACTATTAAATACCCCCAAGAAAGGACAAACCAAGGAAAATGAATACATGAAAAAAGAGATCATGGAAGGGATCTACTAAATTTTGGGTCAGTATGATGATACAATAACTCATGTATATCAAAATGAACTGTCATCAACACCTAAGGGTAGTACTTCAAACATTATGGAAGAAGGTCACATAAGAGATAGAAAGAAGAGTCTTTTTAGGCTGACATTATGGAGACAAAAAATAATGGTATCTTCTATTTTGCATCATCCCCAATCAGGAAACACAAATGAACATTTAAAAATAGTAGCACATGCACAACATAATATGTGTATGACATATAGAAGAAATGAGATAAAAATAGAAGAATATCATGACAAGTTGTTTTCTTTATCACCTTGCACCAATTAAGAAAAAAGGTTTGTGTACAGAAATCTAAACAAAATATATAACAAGAAACACATCACAAAGGAAGCACATTAAATAAGAAAAAAAAGGATCCACCACACAAGAGGAGATAATTAAGAATATCACCTTCCCTCCCATAATCAATCTGTATCATTTAGGGAGAGTGGGAAACACATAGGAGGAGAAACATCAAGATCAAAAAATGAAATAATAGCCAATCCTAAACAAGGACCATGCTGTAAGGATGAGTCACTTTGTTTGTCACTAGGATCAAGAGATAATTATTTTGTAAATCTAGTTGGTAAATCATGATTGATATAAATGAGCTCATACATATCATTAGGATCAATATCTTGAACATCATTTGCATTAGAAACATTGAAATCATCATCAAGAGTGTCTTCTTCATCCAAATTAATCAAAATAGGATCTCTAATCCGAATAAAATCATCATGTTTGTTTAATTTCATTTTTTTGAGATTAACTTCCTTCCTTGGGCTATGCATAGGTTGATCAAAGGGAATCAAATAATCAATAGGTGTCTTATGGGAGGAAAGGTTTTGGGATGCATGCTCATAGGCTCTAGAATGACATTTATAGTGATGGTCATGAGCATAATAGTTACATTTTGTTTTGTTTGAGATTTGGTTTGGTCTAGGATCAATCAACAATGGGTCCTTTTTTTATTTAGGAGGAGGAATGGAAGACACCACACTAGGTTGATGTTGATAATATGGTAGAGAACAACTGGGGGGGGGGGGGGGGGGCGGGGAGAACAACTAAGTATAAACCTATTACTATGTATTAGGAATGAACATGCATTCAGGCTCACTGCCTAGAACTCACTGCTCAAATGAAAAGCCCAAGGCTACAAACTTGAGGAAGGATTACTACCTTACAATTCAATCACTGCAATGATCTAAAGTATTTGTGAATTGGATAACAACATCTACCTTATGCCAAAGTTAGTTCCATTGATGTACAAAAAGGATCTCTGATCTAACTCTCTCTAAATCCATTAGATGAGTAAATTATCCTTCAAGAGATCTCACCCACTGATCTTCAAGAAATCTCTAACGTGCACAAAATTTTTTCCACTTATGCGTCTATGATTTTTCCCTAATTCATCACCTTATATCAAGAACTAGGTTGGCTAAACCTATTTCACCATCTCTTCAAATCATCATGCCAAATCTATTATTTCAAACTCATCTTTGATTGTAAACCATAAACACGATCCATAAAAATGACCTCGAGGTCATAAATATCTCAGATTTCATGATTTACCACTTTCACAACACAATTTACAAACCTAGTTGGCCAAGAACATAAATAATAATAAAAATATTATTAATGATAGAAAATCCCACCAGTTTGATCCATTTGTATCACTAACTCATCAAGCACATACTTCATGAACTTCCTGTAGCATCATGATAAACACTGAAATACTGAAATCCACCACAACCATTGGATTTACCAACCCCTTTTCAACTAAACCTCAAGAAAACTATCAACAAGGATCCAAGACAATAAAAATATGCCATGTGAACCTTTGAAGTACTATCCCTTTGAATTGAAGACACCCAAGTATGTCCCAAAGACATTCCTAAGTGCACTCCAAGGGATTCCAACTATATTGTGCACACCCAACCTCTTTCTGTCTTCTTACCAACACTAACTGTCACCCTATTTTCTATTCACCAACTCTAACCTTAAAGCATACCCAAATCTTCATAATATCCTCTAAAATTTGGATTGAATTGATTATTGACCTTCTTTAACCATATCCTATGTACGCGACTTCATACCTACAATACCCAATCCTCACAAGACATCTGAATATCATGTTCCACTCGCTAACTTGCAAGGGTAGGTTAGTGAAAAACAAATAGCCCTTCTAATCAATTCCTCTAATTCCTCTGATATGTTGACATCAATGACAACACATCCAACATGCCAATGGCCACCAGTCTCCCCCTTTGGCATTGATGGAAACATGTGATGGGGAAAACAACAAAAAATAGTAATGAAATCAAAAACCAATTGTCTCCCCTTTGACACCAACCATTCTCATTATCTTTTAAAGTCTCTCTAACTCATCTTCTTCTCTAATATTCTTCCCCTAGAAGAAATATTCCTTTGGTTCCAATCTGATTACATACTATTCTCTCCATCAATTTCTCTCCCTTGGATGTACATCATTCTTCTTGAAAAACTCTCTTTCTTATGTGTAAGTATATATGAACTTGCTTCTCTTTTCTATTTTTTTTCTTCCGATCTCTTCTCTCCTGCTCTTCATCCATCTATTATTTAGATCTTCTTCTTTTGATATAATCTTCATTATTTTTCACATCTACTTATCTCCCCCTTTGACATCAATGACAAAGGTGTACCATCTATTCTTATGCAACTCTCTTTTTCATATCAATGTATACTTCCTTTTCCTTCTCTATTTGTTGTTACCATGTCAAGCTCATTCTTCCTTCTTTCACACACACCTCTAAGTCATTCAAACATTGCTCAAGCATAAAGAACTTAGGTCACCAATTTTTTCAATTCCATGTAGCTCTTCTATAACCACTCAAATTTGAAACAACCATACTTTCCTTACCACGCTTACTACTCCCCCTAAGTAGTAGCCTCACATTAATCCAACTCAAATCACATCTCCATGAAATCTTCTCGATTGATGCATTCTTCTGCATCTTAGTTTTGCGTAGGAGGGGCAATGACCCCTAACTTACCTTTGAGATATTTAAATGTCTCTTTAGGAAAATATTTTGTAAAGATATCAAAAATCTATTCTTTGGTAGGTGTATGCAATTTAGATTACTAATACCAGAAGAGAAGAGCTAAGAAGATGTTGTTCCCATTGTCAGATCACCACTTCAAGAGGGTCAGATGCTTCTAGAGGTCACCAGATTCTAGAGATCTGGTAGGTGACTCGACCTGCTTAGTCAATTTCTTGATTTTTGCATGATTTTAGCTGATTTGTAACATGTTTAGGTTAGATTCAACCATAGGTTAGGATATAATTTTTTTTGTTCTGAGGTGAAGAACGAATGCGTAGTTGTGGCGCATGTATGCGCAAAAACTCACCATGTTTGCACAGAAAATAGGTAGTTTTGCGCATACGTGTGGGGTACTTGCGCATTTGTGCTTGATAAATTTTTGGTGGCACATTTGTTAAAGAAATGTGCGCAAATGTGATTCAACGCTTTTGACAAAATTTCCAACACATTCATTTAGGGATGTTGCGCATTTGTGAAAATATATGCAAATGTCTAGGGTTTATGCACATACATGTTTCTATGCTGCACATTCATTTTAGGTAGTTGAATTTTGGTAAATTAGGAGGTTAATTAGTTCAAATTTCATATCGAGAGGCTGATTTGATCTGTCGGCTTTGATTTTAGATCAATTTTTGTCAAGATAGATAACATCATAGCATGGTCGCTAGTTAACCTTCCCGAGTATAGATAATTGATATAATTATCTATACATACATGTGATAAACATGTGTTTGATTGATAAGATAGGGTAGATAGATAGATCAATTTGAGTGAAATCTAATAGTTTGATTGTTTGATGACTATGATAGGAGGATATTACTGACATTGTGATGTCGCAGGAGAGATATCTCGTGACTCACAATCTGAGACTGACACTGTCGGAGACTAATAGGCTTTTGATTGGTGCGACTGGATTATACCATATCATTTACATGCCTGAGATTCGGGTGAACCTTGGGATGTTGACAGCACTTGTAGAGAGATGGCACTCAGAGATGAGTACCTTTCATCTCCCTATAGGAGAGATGATGGTCACATTTGAGGATGTGTATTGCATCCTATGTCTACCCATCACAGGAGAGTTAGTACGGTATGATAGGCATGACGGGGTGGCAGAGTGTAGAGCTGTGTTTGGTGATGATGACATAGATGAGGCAGAGATCAATTGGGAGGATATGGTATATTTTTATGAGCCACTCCCCATTGTTTTGGATGGTGTGATAGGAGGTTATGTCTATTGAGATTGATGATCTCATGGCTTTGCAGTTGGTTGGGGGTGGATTCTGTAGAGGATGATGGATGAGAGACCCATTTTGCCTGGGGGGTGTGCTTGCTAGTGCATCTGTATCATGATCTTCATCAGCTGGTATATCATAGAGGAGAATCATTATCAGCTAGTGTTTCTTTGCTCCATGTATGGGCATGGGAGCATATAATGATTATACGACCTATAACATTGAGATTTCAAGGTGCTAGACAACCTTACATATTCCTATATGCATCGATCTTGTCTCTACATAAGTTAGGATGTTTGGAGTTTTGGGGACATGCATTTGATACTATTGATATTGTGATATGGAGACCCTACCTTGGGTGCGAGCCATGGGAGGATGAGCGTCAGGGCATATACTATTTTGAGTCCTGATGATTGATAGGGAGGACTCCCTATATCATAGAGAGACAAGTTGTTAGCTGGGTCTTGCAATAGATTGGCAGGATCTAGGGGATACCATAGGGGGTGATTGAGTTTTCACACACCCATCAAGAGAGACAAGACTAGGGTCCCATGGTGTCATCTGAGATTGCATGACAAGAGTTCCTAGACATGCCATTTTAGGCATGCTCTATTAAATAGGGGGTCGTAGACCTGGGTATGATAGTGGACTATGAGAGACTTCTCAAGGATCATCCATTCCTAAGATTGACTGATCTGATAGAGAGGCCACCGCAGAGGGATGTTGGAGAGAGATGCTGAGATAAGCAATGAGGCCATGATAGGAGAGGCCGAGGGAGAGGTGGAGGTGGTGATGGTGGTCCTGAAAGAGGTAGGGATGATAGAGCTAGGACTTGGATGAGAGGTAGAGGCATGTGATCATAGGGGTTGATGCCACTCCTACAAGATAGGTACAATGACAACCACCAGCACAGATGCCCATAGGTGCCCCAGTATAGATACCAACAACTACCCCTATATAGGTGGATCCAGTAGCATAGGCACATGTACCTATACATGAAGCAAAAATACAAGCCCCATCATAGGATGATGCAGATGATGTACTTGGTGAGGAGGGATTGATACATAAGAGTTTCATACAAGACAACATATAGGACGAGTAGATGCTCGACATAGTAGGACATGATATGCAGATACCTGATGTTGGTGCCTAGGATGAGTAGGAAGACATGGATGTTAGGGGTCAGTATCCCTACTTACAGAGGGACGTTGCAGATGAGGACATTGACATTGATAGATTTCTAGTCAGACTAGTGATGACAAAGGTACAGGCAGACCGTGTCCTAGGACCAGAGAGACGGGTGGAGAGATTAGAGGGTGAGGTCACAAAGGTCAGACATGAGCAAGATGTTTCCATAGAGTGACTAGGGGAGGCTAAGACTTTACTGGATGAGCTGGAGTTCATAGAGGCATTGGGACCACATGCAGATAGCCTACGAGTGATGATGTGAGCCAGTAGGGAGATCACCTACTGGAAGGAGACCTATAGACAGGTTGTTCCTAGGGATTAGTGGATCAGGAGCTTTAGAGAGAGCTCATATGTAGTCAAGACAACTGTGCATCATAGGCATGGATCGACTAATAGAGGAGGGACATCATCACATCCTCTGAGACCTCCCTCAGGTTTAGGAGATCCAGCAACACCAGTACCATTTATTGCATCATGCAGACATCGACATGTTGAGTCTGGAGGTAGTGGCTCTTAGTTATGTTGTATACACTTTTATATCTATATCACCATTGTATAAGTATTTTTCATTATCTTTATGACTTGATGGACACATTTGGACACTTTATTATTTTATGAGATATCATTGGACTTTTGGACATTTGAGTTGTTTTTATGGATTCTATGTGATGGACTATTTATGCATGATGCAGTTGTATTATTATTGCTTTTATGATTATTTATACATGTGTGTACTGACATCATGTGATGATTTACTTTGATATGCACAGTACTTATGTTCTATACTACAAATGGTTTACTTTCATTTGGATGCATAACGGTTGATGATTTATCATGTGATGATGATGGTCATTTTAAGTGCATATCCTAAATGGGCTTTTATTTAATGCTATGTGCTTCTAATGTAATGATGTAATGATTGTGATAAATTGAAAGAATGAATATGATAATGCAAGAAATGGATAGTAATAGATGAACAAATGATAATGCATATAATAAATGAAAAATTAATGAGAAGATCAATGAGAATGAATGTAATGCATGAAATGTCGGTAATAAAGTACCTTATGAAATCGCAAAAAGAATTAGACAGATTGTAATATGATAAAATAAGATGAAATGTGATAACTTATAATGTGATAAATAAAATGTGAGTAGATGTTAACTATGATAAAAAGTTACATAAATGATCAAAAACATGCATGTGAATATACAATGGTTATATACAAATGAACAAACCTAATAAGCTAATAATAAGGATACATACATAATAAACTATGCAAATGATTAAATGTGGTAATGAAGATGAATTATGCAATTTTTTAAAAAAGGAAACATGAAATTTATATTTTTATTACCCAAATGTCCTCAACTTAAATAATACTGTGTCCAACATGAGAAGAATGGACAAAGAGAACATATTAACCGATAAGAAAGATGACCTACAAATCCCTATAAAAGGAACACTGATATGCAATAGGATTCATCTAAATGTAATGCGAAATTAAATATGGAAGGAATATCTCCCCAACTTCACGAAACATCTTAGAACTTCATGGTAACTGGAATTTGATTATCATCATTGAGCTTGTGATGTTGCAAGGAAATGCAAGCATCATGGTATAATTAAACCAGGATGACCTGAGAACTTCTTGCATAGAGTTTAATATAGAAAAATTGACAAGCATATAGGTATAATGAAACTGAGATGACCTGAGTTTTGTTTGCATAAAATACAAGGAATATTCTCCCCTCCATTGAGGAAAAAATATTTGGAGTCGAGGTATGTGTGGCGTATCACCATTAATAGAATTCGAATAACAACATGAATTATATGTGTCAATGCTTATTAAACTGATGAAGGCACTTACACACAAATACCCCAATTATTTGTTCCTTTGACTTCATCAAAAAATATCCCACAAATAACAATCAAAGAAAAATATCAAGCTCCATCCTGACCATTATAATCAATGACATATGAGAGTTTTAAACTCATGTCAAAGATATCCCAGAATAGCATTGGAAGCATGATAACAATGAAATCCATATATGAATGCATAATCTATAACAAATCATTCTAACATGCTTGCCATGAATTTACATTTCTTTGCCAAAAGATAGTGTTAGGTGTATTGATCAGTTTGGTTGATGTATAGCCATTTCAAATGCATAGATAAGTGGTCACATTTGAAATATAGATCACATATTATGAGTCATGATGAGGATATCATTGTGTAAGAACGTTTGATTATATTTGCTTGTCTGGTGAAATTACTCCATTATGTCCTCTAGGAGTCGTGACTATCATAGATCCACTTCCCAAACTAGGTTGAGGACATGCCCCCAACTAGGTGATGGAGTGACTTATTATGGGTGAAGAAGGACACAACAAGACTAGGATGAAGACCAAGACAATAGACCAAGTTATGGTTGGGTTTTATTATGGATATATACAATGGATAGTATGCTATGAACTGGCCATTTTATTATGATATATACATGGTAGGAATGGCGACTGACTAGCCATTTTATTATGGATATTTACAATGGGGTGACACACTAGAAGTATCCTAATAGAGAGAAGAGCTAACTTGTCACAAATGGCACCCGTTTCCAGGTTTTCACATGTTTTTATTGCAATTTTTCTTTTTCTTTTTTGATTTTTTTGTTTTTTGTTTTTGATATTTTACCTATATACATATCCGTTGCATTGGGATTTTAAGCATAGAACTTCTTAAGGTGCATGCTATTAAGAGGTTCATCCAAGAGATCTCCCTTAGATGTACACAATTGATAAGCCCGGAGCCATAGACTGTCATAATCACAAAAGGACCTAACCAATTGGGTTCAAACTTACGCTTCTTATCACGATGCTGCTGATTTTTGGGATTCTCATGAAGGACAAGATCACCCACCTGAAAGTCACTGGGTTTCACTTTAATATTATACTAACAAGACATCCTCTGCTAATAAACCTTCAAATGATCAAAGACTCTTTGACGACATTCATCCAACAATTCCAATTCAGTTAGCCGTGCAACCCTATACTCTTCATCTATAATTAAATCTTTTAAGGATACATGAAGAGAAGGTAACTCGACCTCAAGGGGAAGAACAACTTCAGAACCATAGACAAGAGAATATGGTGTGGCTCCAGTGGAAGTATAGATGAAAGTATGATAAGCCCATAAGGTGGGATTCAATTGGACATGCTAGTCACGACTAGCGTCATTGACAGTCTTTTGAAGGATCTTGATAATGGTTTTATTAGACACCTCAACTTGGCCATTACCATGGGGATAATAAATGGTGGAATAGTGATGTGTGATGTTGAATTTCTCACATAATTCATCCATGTCTTGATTTTGGAATTGCTTCCCATGATCAGTTATAAGATGCATATGGATACCATATCTGCAAATGATATAATTACGGATAAACATGGAAATTTTCTTTCCGGTGGCAGTGATCAATGTAACAGCTTCAATCCACTTGGTAAAATACTCAGTTGTAGTGATAATGTATTTATGGCCATTGGAAGATGGAGGGTGAATCATGCCCACAAGGTCAAGTCCCTACTAACTGAGTGGAAATGTAGTTATAGAAGGATGGAGTTGCTGTTCCAGTGCATGAATAAGATTCCCATGTATCTGACATTTCTTGCATTTCCTAGAAATGTGAAAAGAATCGATCTCCATAGTAGGCCAATAATAATTGATACACATGAGATTCTTAGCCAAGGAAGGACCACTTGAATGTGTCCCACAAATACCCTCGTGAACATCTCGTAAGGAAATTTGAGTTTCATCATGTTTAAGACATCGTAAGAGAGTACCATCAAGATCTCACCGATACAGGGTGTTAGATATTATAATATAGAGGGAGGCTTGGCGTAAAAAGGTTCATTTTTGGTTTCTAGACATGTCAGGTGGAATGGTATTGTATTTTAGGTAGGAATATATCTTTCCATAAGTCGGGGAATCTTGTCCAATAATATGACATATAATACTTGTATCAGGATCATCGTACACGAGATAAGTCAAAGATTCCACTAAGAGCTCAAAATGCACTTTTGTATCCTCTGCATCAAATAGAGAAGCAATTGTAGCCATAGCATCTGCAGCCTTGTTATCATGCCTTGGAATTTTCTCAAAGGTGATGATTGAAAAATATTGCTTAAAGTCATCCACCATACATTTATATGGTAACAAATCGTCATCCTTGGTCTGGTATTCATTATTAAATTGATTGATAATCAACAGAGAGTATCCATAGACATTCAATTCAGTGACTTTCCATTGTAGAGCCATCTTCAATCCAATCATCAAGGCTTCATACTCAACTACATTATTTGTACAAGGAAAGAGTAACTTGTAAGACTTTGGTATTGTATATCCTTGTAGTGTAACAAATGACACTCCAGCTCCTGATCCATGCTAAGTATATGATCCATCAAAGTTCAACTTCCATGCCTGCGTGGATAATGTCAGGATATGTGCATCTAGAAATTCTGTATGTATAGATTGATCATTTGCTAGTGGTGCCTCAACTAATTGATTTGCAATTACTTGTCCTTTGATGGCCTTCCTATCCATGTACTCAATATCAAATTCACTAACATAACCCACTTAGCCAATCTTCCCATTAATGGTGTCTTAATCAAGAGATATTTCAAAGGATCAGTCTTTGCAATAAGCTTGATAGAATGAGACAACATATAATGTTGCCATTTCTATGAAGCAAAGACTACTGCTAGGCATGCTCATTCAATTGGAGAATAATTGAGTTCATATCCCACAAGGGTGTGACTGATATAATATATAGCCTTTTCCTTTCCTTGTTGATCTTGTTGGGCCAAAAGAGCACCTAGTGAGACTTCTGTAGTTGAAATATAGAGCAAGAGTGGCTTGCCTGGAATCGGTGACATAAGAGTAGAAGGATTTTACAAATATTGCTTAATCTTAGTGAAAGCTTCTTCACACTTATCATCCCACTTGAATGAGATGTCTTTACGTAACAGGTGTTGAAAAGGATGACTTCTGTCTGCTAATTGAGAAACAAACCTTCTGATTGATTGGAGGCATCCTTGTAAAGATCTTAACTGACTTATATTTGTAGGGGAAGCCATCTCCATGATTGCCTTAAATTTTTCTAGATCAACTTCTATACCTTTAGTTGAGACAATATACCCTAACAGTTTTCCTGATGTAACCCCGAATGCACCCTTCTTTGGATTGAGTCTAATCTAATACTTTTCCATCCAGGTGAATATTCTATCCAACACTCATAGATGACCATCTCTATTTTTAGATTTTTCTAGAATGTCATCAACATAATCTTCCATTATAGTATGCATCATGTCATGAAAGATTATGGTCATAGCCCTTTGATAAGTTGCACCAGCATTCTTGAGCCCAAAAGGCATCACATTCCAACAATATGTGCCCCAAGGACATGTAAAAGAAGTCTTCTCTTGGTCTTCTGGCGCAATCTTGATCTAGTTATAGCCAAAAAAACCATCCATTAGAGACAACATCTCATGTCTAGCCATCAAATCAACTATGATATCTATGTTAGGCAATCATAAGTCATCTTTAGGACAAGCTTTGTTGAGATCTCAAAAATTTATACAAATCTTGATAGACTTGTATGGTTTTGATACTAGTATAATATTAGAAATCCACTCAACATAATCAATGGCTTGAATGAATCCAACATCTAGGAGCTTCTTTAATTCTTCTTTAACCATAAGTGCAATATGAGGATGCATTTTTCTGAGTTTATGCTTGTCTGGTTTAATTCTTGGTGCAATAGACAAGTGATGCATAACAAGATTAGGATCTAGTCCTGGCATATCAACATAAGACTAGGCAAAGTTAACTTGTCTTTCTTTGAAAAACTATAAAAAAACTTCTTTCTTTGACTTTGTTAAAGATGCTGCTACTTTAAGAATACGTGGGGACTCCTCCGTTCCAATGTTGAGAGGTAATGTTGGTTCAATAAGTATTGCATATTGCTCTCAATACATATAATTGGGGAGAGTCTCCATCCTTCCATCTTCAGACACCTTAAAGAGGTTTTCACCCTTAGATACATATTTTCTTTTTACTATTTTTGGATCTAATACTGCCATTGAGTGGTTTTCACCATTAGATCTATTGATAAATTTTATGACTGAAAGGATTGGCACACTCTCAAAAATAAGCCATGTTATTGAGTTCTATTGTAAATTCTGACTTATCATCCCCTGGTGGTAGATTATCTATGATTCCAAGATAGTCGATAATTACATCATCATTATGGAAAACATCAAGTTCTGGATGGTTGGGAGAATCCCAATCTATAAGCTCAAGATGTATAAGGGGTATTGGATCATTTGGGTCAATTTCAAAGGCTGAGATGGTATTTATAGAGAAGTTGTCAAGGTTTATGATTGTATCAGCAAGGTCTATTTCTATACTCTCATCCGAATCGTCTATCACAAGATAATTCTTACTTTCCTCACAATCGTCAAGAGTACTATTATGTGAATCTAATCTTAGCGATTTAGTCCTTGAACTCTCCCCCTCATGGTAATCACCACTATAGGTATGGAAAACATCAACTCCTATTTGTTCAGTATAGTTAGATAATGAATCCCATTCGTAATCATTAGAGTCAGAATCATCATCATGATTTTCCCCAAGTCTTTTAATGATTTCTGTTGCTATCCTTTTCTTTTCTGGATCCACATACATGCCATGTTTTCAGAACTCTAATACAGGGGCCTTAGATGCCTTATTGAAAGTGTGATATTTTCTTTACCGTTAGGTTTTTTTAGTCCTTCTCCTTTGTATCCTACTGTGGTATCTCTTTGGTAATTTGGATTTTTCAGAATTGGTTTTATAAAACCTCCTATTTGCAACCCTATAGGTCCACTGCCTTGCCTTGGTATCCCATCTTTTGCAACAAAGTATATCCCTTACCATATACATCAGGTGATAAATATGCATGTTTTACATCTTCATTCTTTTGTTGTTTAAGCAAATGGTTAGCATTACGCTCAGCTGCTTCTTTTGATATAGTGCCCCCACTTATAAATGTGCCATAAATAGGTGTGGAAGGAGCTTCTGATTGTTGTTCAATAATCAAGGATTTTCCATGTGACTTAGGAGATAAAGGTAACTCTATGATACAAAAAGTTTGACCCAAAGTGTATTCTCCTATACTTTGTTCTTTTATGTCTATCTTGATCCCATTGGATTTAGAGGTTGATGCTATATTACTTGGATCAATGGGTGTGGTTGCAGAAGATCCAACATGATTATAAGGTACCAAATATTCAGGTGTTGTCTTCACAGTGTTACAATACTAGAAAGGATTCAAATCTCCTTTGATAGTTATTTCTTGACCATTGTGGGGAAATTTCAAATACTGATGATAATTTGAGGGCACAACTTGCATAGAATGAATCCAAGGTCTTCCCAAAAGAATTTTATATGCCAGATCCATATCAAGAACTTGACAAAGTACATCTTTGACTACATGACCCACTCTAATAGGAAGAACAACAGATCCCTTAGATGACCTCTTTTCTTCATCATAAGATTTGATTGTGATTTTGTTCTTTGGATCTACAACATTTTCAAAAAATCCCAATGCAAGGACTAATTTCAAAGTGCATATATTCAAGCCAACTCCTCCATCTATTAGTACTCTTTTTATTTTATGATTTTGGACAAGGACTTCTATATGGAGTGGAGCATTATGTGGTTGATTAATGGCTAGATCATCATGCTTAGTAAAAGAAACGTAATGTGGAGTTGTCAAATGTCTCACCATAGCTTGAAATTAGGCTTGATCTAGATTTGTAGGAACATGAGTTTCTAGGAGAGCTTTCTTAAGAGTATCTTTATGAGATGGTAATAGACACAAAAGCTCTAGTATAGATTTTGGGATGGTGTTTTCTTCAATTGATGCAAAAGATTATATTGATTGGAAACATTTGGCGTGGACTTTGGAACATAGAAAGACTTGTTTTGCGAGGTGGTAGGTTTGGACAAGACACCTTGGAGAGTAACCTTAGATTGGGCTTGAGTAGTAACATTAACAGGTTGACTCTCAAATTTTTCTTTTATAGTAATCACATTGGCATAGTATTGAGAAGGATGACATTCAGAAATGTGATTAACATACTTATAGGATGTGGTATTGTAGTTGGCTTGATTATCTCCTTTAGCATTGGAAGAAATTCCTTTCTCATGTTTGAGAAGTGGATCTTTAAAAGTCGTATGTGACTCATTTGAGGTATGTCCATCAACACTTATTTCACCACTTTCAATCAAGTCTTGTATCACATGTTTAAGTCTTTGACAATCATTGGTTTTGTGACCTTTCCCTTTATAAAATTCATAATAATCATTATCATTCCACCAAGAAGGTTTCACCCTAGGTTCAAAATCTCTAGTTTCAGGAAGTACAATGAGTTTCTTTGTAATCAACTTCCTTAATGCAGATTCAAGAGATTCACCCAAAGGAGTAAAAGTTATTCTACATGGCATAAAAGGTAATCTCAAATTGGATGAATTGTTGTTGGTATTCCGAGTTGTAGTTTGATTGCTATAAGTAGGTTGAGTAGCATTGGCTTTGCTTGTGAGATTCAAAAGAGGTTGTGTTGGTTTAACATGTCAGTTATCAACAATCCCATCATTGAAAATGTTCTTGTTTTTGTTCCAAAATTTGGACTTGTCATTGTTGTTCTTGTTGGGATTTGAATTTGTCCTTAGAGTAAAGCTTAATCTCACCTTTTCTAACCATAGCTTCCTCAATTTTGATGCCATTTTCAATGAGCTTGTTAAATTTTGGAGGACATTTCAATTGCAACCTATAGCTCATTTCTTGTGTAAGGTAATGCACAAAGATATCCATCTTTTCTTGTTCAAGAATTGTTCATGGATACTTGGAAAATAATTGACACCATCTTTGCAAAAAAGTAAGGAAAGGTTCTCCATTCTTTTGTTGTGCATTGCAAAGATCAAGCATAGTGACTTCATGTTTGATGTTCTATGAGTAATGAGTCACACACTTGTCAAAAATATCATTAAAAGATTTGATGCCTGGGGGTAGTTTGGAGAACCATTCCATAGCTTGTCCTCCTAAACTACATGGAAATAGTTGCATAAGATAAGTGTCATTGTGAGAAAATTCAATACAAGTAGCACAAAACTCACGAATGTGGTCTTGTGGATCTGAATTCCCTTTGTATTTATCAAATTTGGGTACCTCAAAATGAGGAGGGAATGGAATCATTGCTAGATGTTTATCAAAAGGAAAAGGACATATATTAGCTAAGGAATACTTCTTGGTTGATGATCCAGTTTGAATGTCATAGATTTGTTGTTGAAGCATCTGGATTTGTTGTAAAATGGGATCCAAAGATGGTGGAGGTCCTTGAGTTTTTTGGGAAGCATTATGTTGTTTGTCTTCCTTTTCTCCATGAGCATGTGTCTCTTGAGAACCACTAGGGATTTCTTGATCATTAGTAATAGGTGGTTCTTTTAGAGTAGAAACATCAAAATCATTGGGTAAATCTACTCCTTGTTGAGCTACAAGCATGAGGAAGTACATTTCTTTTTCCATATCTAAGAGTCTTTCCATGAGCGTATAGAATCTAGGATCTTGCATGGTGTCTCTTAAATCCTGATCTGTTGGCTCTTTGTCTGATGTAAAAATTGAGCTCTTAGGAAATTTGGACCAAGGGTTTTCATCATTATTGCCTCCTTCCATTTTGTCTACAGATTCTAGATCAACAGTTTGCTTGAGTTTCTGAGATCAAGTTTGAACCATAAAAGGTGAAAGATGATCTTGGGATGAAGATTTTGATGAAGCAAATGGAATGTGTCTAATTGGATAGATGTAGAAATGAACCTAAAAATGTTGAGATAAGTGTGAAAACTTGATAATCTAAGTCTATAGGAGGTATGGATCTCACTATGATGTGACCAAGAAAAATAAAGGGATAATAATCTAGGTAAGTGTTTGGTTAAGGATGATAAATACTGATATAACAACTCACAAAGATCAAAATTTGATAGTCAAGGTAATGATTCAACACTAATTGGGGATTTTGTAGATTTGGAATGATTTTGGGAATTTTGGATGAAAGAATGATTGGGAATTTTGATGAAAATGGTCAAAACTAAAGATCAAAGGTCTGTGTAAATCAAATGTTTTTCTACAATCGTACTGAGGACAAAAATGGGTATCTGAATTTTTTTATGTGAAATTCCTAGGGTCTGTACAAATGCTCTTTGTTATGTATGCACATGAACAAATGCGTAGGAAAATCAAATATATGCACAACATGATTAGATCAATGCACAATAATATGGAATCAATGCGCAATAGTAGTCACAAATGCATAGAAGAATTGTATCAATGCACAATAGAAAGTGATAAATGCATAGCTTTCTGATGGTTTTTCTTGCAGTTTTTGTGGATTTTTTTTGGTTTTTAGATGATTTTTTTGGCAAAGTAAAAATGCATAAACACACACACACACACACAAAACATAAATGATTTAATCTAATTTGATCTAGTATGAATGCAAAAACACGCTTACAATTCCTAAGGTTGGCAAGGACAATATTCGCTAAATCCCCACTTGGATAAAATCTAGCCACACAAATTTACAACAGACAACCTAGGAACTTGGAGGCACGGGCTCCTCCTTACAGTGTAATCACTTCTCTGGTACACCAAGTTCCGAAATCAATGGGTCATTACTTCCCAAAGAACTGCTATCTCTACTATGATTCGTGAGTATTGTGGGGTGTCTTCACGGGCTTGGGTGACCCCTTGAGCCAACAAATAGAAGATTTTTGGCCACTATACAAAAGTATCTAGTAAGGACATCCGTTTAGGTGGTTGTGATCAAGTATTTTTCCAATTAAGGGGCTCTCCAATCCTTCCAAAGTAATATTTTCACCTTAACAATGTAGGGACTTTAACGCACCACGTGGGTACTAGAGGAGATTTTGGTTGCCACAATGAATTCACACATGTCCACTGTGAGACTAATCACAATGGCATTTTTTATATACTGGTTTGGAAGGGCTTGACTTTAGCCTATTACCAGTTGGGTCATTCCTTGGGGTGAGTACCTCTTTTCCCACCAAAGATCGACCTCTAAAAATTTTAACAATTTCTCTTACACCCAAGATCCATGAATGGCAAGGGAAGAGGATACGTTGCTATAATTTTAGGATTACAATTATGCTTAGAAAGCAAAACACATCAAGCAAAAATTTCTAGGCTAAAGAAGACACACAAAATTCAAATGCATGTAGTATTTTAAAGCCCAAACAAAGGTTATGGTTTATTTTGCAAACACCTAGGAACTTGCAAGTAATTAGTCAATAATCTCAAAATGGGGTCTTCAGATTCGATCGACAAAACAGCCTAGATGTCTACAATAACAGACATGAAATTGTTAAGATGATTAGTAAAAACACAAATGATCAAAATATGAAATTAATTACTACAAAAATAGATGCGTAGAAACAGAACACAAAAGTGCAAGAAAATGAAATAAATGCGTAGAAACAATGAATGCGCAGATCAGTGATATGAATGCACAGGGAAATTGGACTAAAGCACAAAAATAATGGATGCACAACACAAAAGGACATAAACACATGAGAAATTAATGAATGCATAGTAAGAATGAAAAATATAGAAAACAAAAGTGTTTGATGGCAGTAGAATGGATGCGCAAGAGTAATGGATATATGCGCAGGAATCGTGAATGAATGCGCAGAAACAACCTGTAGAAATCTGCACACGGGAAAAACTAAAAATAGAATGTTAAAAATGTGGGGAGGCCTCATGGTGGGAACCAAAAATGTATGCAATTTAGATTACTAATACTACAAATGAAATATTAAGTATTCTAAGTTAACAAATCAATCTAAAGCAAACAAAAATGAAGATTACAAAGCTTAAATGAACTTAAAAATAAGTATTTTTCCCTTCACCTACCATGTAGATTATGTCCATTCCTTTCCTAGCCTTGATTCCTTGGATGTGTTGAGCTCTCAGATTTCCAATTGAAGCTCCTTGTGCAAGATGTTACCAAAGTGTGGAGATTGAGTGGATTATATGCAAAATGGCCTAAAAACCTTAATTATGCAACTAATGGATGGAATGATATGAAAATGACTTTGAATCCTTGATTGCTTGATGGATTAATTTCTTTGATCTCTAGAATTCTTGAATTCTTGAGGATTACTAATACTATTAGGCCCACAAAGGAAGAATGAGGCTCCTTTTATAGGATTTTGGAGGACTCAAGCCTAGGTGGAAAAATCCTAGGGTGGAGATTGAAAGGTGGAAGATCCTAGGGCTATGATTGACTTGGTTGAAGGGGTTGAGAGAAAGGGGGATGTAGTTGGAATGTGAGAGGAGGAATAGAGAAGACTTTCCTCCTACATTGACACGGAGGAGAAGAAGGTGGAAGGGAAAGACACATGTCGAGTGTCTCACAAAGACCATTGAGAGGAAGGGGGAAGGACCTTTTCCTCATGAGGACTCTTGGTACAAGTGTCCCATGAGTCACCTTTGACTCTTTGAGGTGGCTTGAGAAGCTCCTTAGGAATAGGGATTGCTTCTTGACTTGGTTTAGAAGAATACATGTGGTCATGAGACCAAGTCTTATAAGGCCACATAGCCCTTAGAAATAGGACATGTGCATGTGAGGATAATGATTTATTAATAATTAATAATAATTAATTATTTTAGCCAAGGTGATGTGTCAAGTGACTAGGTCTATGAGGTGGACTAGGGGACTTAGTCATATTTAGTGATTGTGTAAATTGGTAATTTAATTAAACCACTTTAATAAGACTAATTTAGAAGACCTAGGATAAGAAGAATAGACTATAGTAAATGTATCAAATAAATTGACTAATATATTTAATAATAGAAGAAATAAATATTTAATTAATTCATCAAGTCAATATTAATTAAATAATAGATATTTAATTAATTAATGAAGTCACTTTTTAGCGTATACAATAGGTATCACTTCCAACATTTATGCCATCAATATATCCAGCCCAATATGCATTTATATATTGCCACAAGGTAAAATCCTCACCTTTAGGATATCATATCCCATGATCAATTGTCACTTTCAAGTATGTGAAAATTCTATTGACTACAACCTCATGATTCCTCTTTGTCTCTTCTTGAAATCTTTCTACTAAGCACATTACATTTATTATGTTCAGTCTAGTATGAGTTAGATATAATAAGCCACCAACCATTGATCTATACTTGGACTGATTTAGTTTTGGAGTCTCATCATCCTTTGTAAGTTTGAATCTAGTCACCATGGGTGTACCTACTAGTTTTGAGTCATCAAAACCAAATTTATTTAGTAACTCCACATACTTGGATTGTGATACAATTATTCGTTCACCTGATTGAATAAATTACAATCTTAAGAAGAATTTCATTTCTCCTATCATGGACATTTCAAATTCATTTTGCATATCTATGGAAAATTATTGACTTATCTTGTCATTACCTCCAAAGATAATGTCATCAATGAGGACTTCAATAATTAGAATTTTCTCATCATCAATCTTGAAGTATAAATTAACATTAGCATTACTATTTTTGAAACCAAGCTTAAGTAGACACTTATCCAATCTTGAGTACCAAGCTCTAGGAGCTTGTTTTAGTCCATATAGGGAATTCTTAAGTAAACATACCATGTCTTGTTGATCAGTCATTTGAAGTCCATTTGGTTGTTCAATGTATGCCTCTTCTTCGAATTCTCCATTCAAAAAGCTGATTTGACATCCATTTGATAAACTTAGAAATTCTTATGAGAAACATATGCAAGAAATAGTCTTACCACTTCCAATCTTGTCACATGTGTAAAAGTTTATTCATAATAAAAACCTTCCATTTGTGCGTAACCTTTACAGACCAATCTTTCTTTGTTCCTCACAACTTCTCCATCTTCATTTAGCTTATATATGGATACCCATTTGGTCCCAATAACATTTTTATCTGTAGGTCTAGGAGCAAGGACCCGAGTGTTGTTTTTCTCAATTTGTATCACCTCTTCTTTCATTTCCTTGTATCAATTTTCATCCTTTCAAGCTTCTTTGACATCCTTTGGCTCAACTTGTGAGATTAGACATACTTGTTCATTACAAATTATTCTTCTTGTCTAAATACTTTTATTCCTATCTCCAATGATTTGATCTTCATAATGATTTAATATGACATACCTTGGTTTTTTTGGTCTTACATCATCATTTTTTCCTTTATCTTCTTCACTTGTATATGCTTCATCAATCTGATTTACTATACCTCCTTGGACTTGGCTCTTTTCCTTTTGTTGATCTTTCTAGATTGAGATGGTATTTTGATAATTAGAGTTATAACCTCCTAACTTGGATAAAATTTCTATGCTTTCATCCACCTTTACACTTGCGCTTTCTACTATCCTTTTCAACCTTTTGTTGTAACATTTATAGGCCTTTCTCTTAGTTGAGTATCCAAAGAATATGCCTTCATCACATCTTGTATCAAACTTTCCAATATTTTCATATATGTTGATATAACATTTACTGCCAAAGATCCTAAAGTGCTTGACAATAGGAACACTTCCATACCAAAGTTCATAGGCTATCTTTCCTGTATCTCCTTTTATTTTTACTTGATTAAGAGTAAAATGCAGTCTTCATTGCCTCTTTCCAAAATATTTGCGGAACTTTTCCTTCCATCATCATGGTTCTTGCACTATAAAGAATTGATGTATTCTTCCTTTCAATAAATCCATTTTGTTGTGGTGTTCATGGGGATGAGAACTTCTTCTTGATTCCATATCTTTCACAAAAGGATTTGAACTCATTTGATATGAACCCACCACCTCTGTCTAACCTCACACACTTCACCTTTAATCCCATCTAAGTCTCATTCAGATTCTTGAAGATCTTGAGCTTGTCAAGTGCTTCATATTTTTCTTTTAAGAAAGTAACCCAAACTATTATAGAATAGTCATCAATTAATAACATAAAATATATATCACCTTTAATTCTTCTTATCTTGGTCGGTCCACATAAATCAGTACATACTAGATCAATAAATCTATTAGAGTTTTTAACTTTAGATCTGAAAGTAGTTCTTGTTTGCTTACTTAGTTGGCACTCCTTGCATGTGACATTGATAGGATTATCCACTTTAGGAAAATCTCTAACATAATTCTTGGAATTAAATGTCATAATATTGTCAAAATTCACATGACATGACCTTTTATGCCACAACCAACAATCATTAATTTGGGAAATCAAACAAGTCTTCTAACCACTATTAAAATGGAATACATTACCTTTTATTTTTGACCCAGTAGAAATATCTATTACAAAATCATTCACAATCTTTCAACTTTCATCCTTGAAATTCAATCCATAACCCTTTTCCATTATTTGTCCAATGATGAAAAGGTTGTGCTTCAAGCATTCTACATACAACACATCTTCTAGTAGTCTTACCATCTAAAGAGATACATCCTCTTCCTCTAATCATGCCACCAGTATTATCTCCCCATATTACCATCCCACCATCATACATTTTAAGGATTAATAATTTTTCATTTTCACTAGTCATATGGTGAGAGAAACCAATATCAATAATCCATTCATCCTTTTTTGATAACTTCAGCAACTAATACCTTTTCCTCAACAATGCACCTAGAAGAATTGTTAGACATAGGATCTAGTGATTTTGATGCAAGAGCATCCTGGGTGTAAGAGCAATCTTGCATCACCCAAAAATATTTCTATTTTTGTATTCAATAAGGGCTATCATGTGTAGAGCCGCTATTTATAGAAACTTGCTATTTTTAGTAAGTTGGTCTTACGATCTTGGAATGTTCTAATTTTACATGTGGAGGTTCATCTAAGTCATATCAGCCTACCAGCAAAGTTTCATGGCTAGATCAGGTCTAGTTTAGAAGATATTGAAGATTTTTGGTATTGGCAGCAAGGTACAGAAACTTTAAACTCAGTTTTGAAGGCTTTAGTGGCCCTGGATGAGGTTGGAAATTTGGGTGATGGGTGCTTTGCACAACTCAAGCTTGTAGAGCGCTTTGTGGTATTTCCAGAATGGGGTTATAATATCAATCGGGTCAACGGGCGATGACTTATGGTCTTCGAAAGTTGGGTCACCTGAAATGACGAAAAATAATTTTTCTTCAAAATTTCTGTTTGGGTTTCAAAACTCATTTTGAGTGGACTTTGATGTAATAAATTGCAAAATAAAATAATTCTAAGTTTGGTCGGCTCTAAGGGCTAAATTTCTAAAACCTTCTCGGGCGGTGGAAATTGCCTATATAAAGAAGGCCCGTAGTGTTGTCTAGGGAAGTTCTGGGTATTGATTCGAGGCTTTGTCCTATAGAATATTGTAAGGGAATGCCCATGTGGCTTTGCATATTGTAATTCTAAAAGTTTGTAATTCCACATTTGTGGAGATAATAAGAAGCCAATTTCCTATTCTTGCATATTATTGTTGTTGTTTCTCTATTTCTGTTATGTGTTTGTGGTATTAAGGGGAGCACCCTTCATCAAGTGGTATCAGAGCAGGTTTTCTTGAGTGTGTAAATAGATCACTGACTGTGAGATAGTTTGCACCAAGACCGTGGTTAGGGTTTCAGCACGCATCGCAAAAATGCCTCCATGAAGAGAACGTGGCGGAAGAGCTGGTGCTGTGACACCTGAGGTTAGAGAGCTGCAGAGACAAGTGCGAGCATTGCAAGAAGAGATTCACAGATGAATGAATCTTAATGTCAGAGATGAAAGCGAGGATGAAGCTGAAGAAGAATATCAAGAAGGAGAAGCTAAAATTGTGAACTAGGAGGAAGAAAGACTTTTTCGGGCGATTTCCAAGATTGGGAAAAGACCTAAGATTGAGGTTCCTACATTTTCTGGAAATCTTAACCTAGAGGAATTGATCGACTGGATCAACGAATGGGAAGAATATTTTGAGTATGAAGATGTTGAGGATCCTGATAGGGTCAAATTTGCGAAGGCTAAATTGAAAGGTCATGCGAAGATCTGGTGGCAAGAAATTCAATTGGAGTGAAATAGAAGAGGGAAAGATAAAAT
Source organism: Chamaecyparis obtusa (assembly GCA_027943335.1). NCBI lineage: Eukaryota > Viridiplantae > Streptophyta > Pinopsida > Cupressales > Cupressaceae > Chamaecyparis > Chamaecyparis obtusa. The sequence goes on from BSBK01002987.1 coordinate 1,487,365, forward strand.
CACAAGATGGGATCAGATGGTGGATAAATTGAAGTGACAATTCATTCCTGTTGATTATGAGCTTGACCTACTAAAGAAAATGCAAAGTTTGAAGCAAGCAGGAAGATCTGTTTAGGAGTATACAAAGGAGTTCTATCGACTCCTCATCAGAACAGGCCATGTAGAAGTTGATAAGGAGAAAGTTTCCCGATACCTTAATGGGTTAAGGCCAAGCATTCAGGAGGAGTTGAATCTGGTTTGAATGAACAATATTGAGGAGGCATACCAGTTTGCCCTAAAAGTAGAGGAAAAGCTGAACAAGAAGTTTGAGAGCAGACAAAATGGAAGAGGTCGTGGTGGAAGATCTGGTGGATGGTCATATGGTGGCTGAAATGAAGATCCGAAAAAGAAGGATGAGGCCAATAGCAGCTAGAATTAGAGAGGAAACAATTCCAATCATTTCCAAGATCAGAATAATAGAGATCAGAGAGGAAGAGGAAGAGGACAAGGATCTGGAAGAGGAAGCTTCCGTGGAACATGTTTTCACTGTGGAGAAGAAGGTCATAGGACATTTAAATGTCCTCAGCGCCAAGGCAGAACATACAGGAGAAATGAAGGCCAGGCCAGAGTTGCACATGTAGATGAAGATGCTAGATCATCAAATTCTGAAGATGCTGAAAGAGGAGAAATGCTAATTAATAGAAGAGTCTTGCTGAGTGGTGAGAATGAACCTGAACAAAGGAGGAGCCTGTTTCACACTAGATGCAAGTGTGAGGGTAAATGCTGTGATGTGATTATCGATAGTGGAAGCACTAAAAATTTGGTGTCAGAAGAGATGGTGACAAAGTTGAAGCTCAAGGGACAGAAACACCCACATCCATATCGGATTGCCTGGGTGCAGGATGACCACAAGGTCATGGTCAGTGAACAGTGCCTGGTAAAGTTCAAGATTGGCGGGTACCAAGATGAGGTACTATGTGATATCATCCCTATGGATTCATGTCATATGTTGTTGGGTAGACCATGGTAGTTTGACAGATGTGCTATACACGATGGTTGTGCAAATACCTATTCCCTGACAAAGGATGGAGTGTGACATAAGCTAAAGCCATTGAAGGAGACTGAAGAAAAGGTATGTGGTAATGTAAGAATAACATTTGTTGATGGAAGAAAATTCCTAGATGGTATGAGGCATGAGCATGTGTGTTTTTCTTTAATTCTAAAAGCTAGTAAAGAAGAAGTAGGGGATGTACCTGTAGAGGTTGCAGATTTGTTGAATGAGTTTCAGGATATTGTATTTGATAATGTACCTGATGGATTACCACCCGTAAGGAAGATCAGTCATCAGATGGATTTGATTCCAGGAGCCAGTTTTCCAAACAAGGCAGCACATAGAATGACACCAGTAGAAAGTGAAGAGTTGAACAGACAAGTACATGAGTTGTTACAGAAGGGATTGATTCGGGAGAGCCTGAGTCCATGTGCTGTACCAGCAGTATTAGCACCAAAGAAGAATGGAGAATGGAGGATGTGTACAAATTCCAGAGCAATAAACAAGATCACAATCAAGTATAGGTTTCCATTGCCACGAATGGATGATATTATGGACTGTTTGAGTGGAGCTGTGTATTTCTCAAAGATAGATCTGAAGAGTGGATATCACTAGATTCAGATCAGAGAAGGAGATGAATGGAAGACTGACTTCAAGACAAAGGAAGGACTGTATGAGTGGTTAGTCATGCCTTTTGGGCTAACCAATGCACCGAGCACTTTCATGCGGCTCATGAACGAGGTTCTCAAAGAATTTTTGGGTAAGTTTGTCATTGTTTACCTAGATGATATTTTGATTTTTAGCAAGACATTGGAGGAACATATGATGCATATTCGTATGGTGTTTGAGAAGTTGAGAGATGAGAAATTGTTGATTAATTTGAAGAAGTGCAGTCTTGTGAAGAAAGAGTTAGTGTATTTGGGATTTGTAGTTTCAGCAGAAGGTCTAAAAATGGACCCAGAGAAGGTACAGGCTATCCTTGAATGGCCTACTCCAAGGAGTGCTACTGAGGTAAGATCTTTTCATGGTCTAGCTAGTTTTTACAGAAAGTTTATCAAAAATTTTAGCAGTATTTGTGGTCCCTTGACTGAGACAATGAGAGGGGATAGAAAAGAGTTTAAGTGGACTAATGGGGCAGAAAAGAGTTTTCAATTGTTGAAACAAAAAGTTACAGAACAACCTATTTTAGCACTTCTAAATTTTAATAAGGTGTTTCAAGTAGATTGTGATGCTAGTGGTACTACAATAGGAGCTGTTATGAGCCAAGAAGGTAAACCTGTTGCGTATTTCAGTGAGAAGTTAAATGATGCCAAGAGGAAGTATTCTGTTTATGATCAGGAATTTTATGCTATAGTTCAGGCATTAAAGAAGTGGAGACATTATCTGCTTCCTAAGGAGTTTGTTTTGTATACTGATTATCAAGCTTTGCAATATTTGAATAGTCAAGGAAAGTTGAATCAGAGGCATTTGAAATGGGTTGAGTTTTTGCAGAGTTATACATTTGTTTTGAAACACAGGAGTGGAAAGTCTAATAGGGTTGCGGATGCTCTTAGCAGAAGGCAACTATTGCTGACAAAGATGCAGATTGAAGTGGTTGGGTTCAAGGAACTAAAGAATTTGTATCCAGAGGATCCTAATTTTGGTGGAGCTTGGAAAGCTTGTAAAGAGCTTGTTACTCTAGATAGGATGAAATGGACGGATTTCATCATCCAGGATGATATGCTATTCAGAGGGAGTCAGTTGTGCATTCCAAGAAGTTCTATGAGGGAGAATCTCATCAAAGAGAAGCATAGTGGAGGATTGGCTGGACATTTTGGTCGTGATAAAACCCTTGCTTTGGTTGGTGAGAATTATTATTGGCCACAATTGTAGCAAGATGTGAAGAAGTTTGTACAGAGTTGCAGAGTATGTCAGATGGTGAAAGGAGTGAAGCAGAATATAGGGTTGTATCAGCCGTTACTTGTACCAGAGAAGCCTTGGGAGGATATTAGTATGGAATTTGTTCTTGGTTTACTGAGGACACAGCAGGGACATGATTCAATTTTTGTAGTAGTTGACAGATTTTTGAAGATGGCACATTTCATTCCCTGCAAGAAGACTAATGATGCTGTCCATGTAGCAGAATTGTTTTTCAGAGAAGTGGTGAGACTACATGGTTTGCCAAAGACCATAGTTTCAGATAGAGAGACTAAGTTTGTTGGATATTTCTGACGTACATTGTGGAAGAAGTTGAAGATAGATTTGAAGTTCAGTTCATCACATCATCCACAGACTGATAGAGGTGGTGAATAGAAGTTTGGGAAATCTGCTGAGATGTTTGGTTGGAGATAAGCCAATAGGATGGGATTTAATTTTACCACAGGTAGAATTTGCATACAATAATTCTGTCAATAGGAGCACTCGTAAATCACCATTCTAGATTGTATATGAAAGTAGTCCAAGAAATGCATCTGAATTGAGAAAGATAGATAAAGGCGAAATAAGTAGTGCTGAAGTTGAAGATTTTGCAGAACACTTGAAGAACATCCATGAGGAGGTGAGGAAGCATATTACCAAGATGAATGCGCAGTATAAGGTTAAGGTAGATGAGAAAAGGAGGCATAAGGAATTTCAGGTTGGAGATGAAGTCATGGTTCATTTGTGGAAGGAGCGATTTCTGGTTGGTACATATAACAAGTTGAAAATGAAAAAGTTTGGGCCATGTAAGATACTGAAGAAGCATGATTCAAGAAATGCATATGAGGTAGAATTGCCTATTGAGCTGAATATTTCACTAGTGTTTAACATTTCAGATTTGACAGAGTATCATGAAGGAGGTGTTGAAGATGAGGTTGCAGCAGCACAATGGAGTATTCTAGCAACCAGTTCAGATATCAAGGAGATTGAAGACATATTGGACAGTCGTGTTGGCAGAAGCACAAGGAACAAGACATATGAAGAGTATTTGGTCAAATGGAAAGGATGACCTGTTGAAGATTCATCATGGCTAACAAAGGAGGAGGTTAACCATCTTGGTTTTCCTCTGCACACCTAAGTCATGACAGGGTCACTTCTCAAATCACCTCGGGTGTCTGATGCAGGAGCATCCTAGGTGTAAGAGCAATCTTGCATCACCCAAAAATATTTCTATTTTTGTATTCAATAAGGGCTATCTTGTGCAGAGCCGCTATTTATGGAAACTTGCTATTTTTAGTAAGTTGGTCTTACGATCTTGGAATGTTCTAATTTTACATGTGGAGGTTCATCTCAGTCATATCAGCCTGCCATCAAAGTTTCATGGCTAGATCAGGTCTAGTTTTGAAGATATTGAAGATTTTTGGTATTGGTAGTAGGGTACAGAAACTTTGAACTCAGTTTTGAAGGCTTTAGAGGCCCCGGATGAGGTTGAAAATTTGGGTGACAAGTGCTTTATGTAGGTCAAGCTTGTAGAGCTCTTCGTGGCATTTCCAGAATGGGGTTATAATAGCCAATCGGGTCAACGGGTGATGACTTATGGTCTTCGGAAGTTGGGTCACCTGAAATGGCGAAAAATAATTTTTCTTCAAAATTTCTGTTTGGGTTTCAAAACTCATTTTGAGCCGACTTTGATGTAATAAATTGTAAAATAAAATAATTCTAAGTTTGGTCGGCCCTAAGGGCTAAATTTCTAGAACCTTCTCGGGAGGTGGAAATTGCCTATATAAAGAAGACTCGTAGTGTTGTCTAGGGCAGTTCTGGGTAGTAGATCTGGGTATTGATTCGAGGCTTTTTCCTATAGAATATTGTAAGGGAATGCCCATGTGGCTTTGCATATTGTAATTCTGAAAGTTTTTAATTCCACATTTGTGGAGATAATAAGAAGCCAATTTTTTGTTCTTGCATATTATTGTTGTTGTTTCTCTATTTCTGTTATGTGTTTGTGGTATTTGATGAAGGGTGCTCCCCTTAATACCACAAACACATAACAGAAATAGAGAAACAACAACAATAATATGCAAGAATAGAAAATTGGCTTCTTATTATCTCCACAAATGTGGAATTACAAACTTTTAGAATTACAATATGCAAAGCCACATGGGCATTCCCTTACAATATTCTGTAGGACAAAGCCTCGAATCAATACCCAGATCTACTACCCAGACTGCCCTAGACAACACTACGGGCCTTCTTTATATAGGCAATTTCCACCGCCCGAGAAGGCTCTAGAAATTTAGCCCTTAGGGCCGACCAAACTTAGAATTATTTTATTTTACAATTTATTACATCAAAGTCGGCTCAAAATGAGTTTTGAAACCCAAACAGAAATTTTGAAGAAAAATTATTTTTCACCATTTCAGGTGACCCAACTTCCGAAGACCATAAGTCATCACCCGTTGACCCGATTGGCTATTATAACCCCATTCTGGAAATGCCATGAAGCGCTCTATAGGCTTAACCATGCAAAAAACCCATCACCCAAATTTTCAACCTCATCCGGGGCCTCTAAAGCCTTCAAAACTGAGTTCAAAGTTTCTGTACCCTGCTGCCAATACCAAAAATCTTCAATATCTTCAAAACTAGACCTGATCTAGCCATGAAACTTTGCTGGCAGGCTGATATGACTGAGATGAACCTCCACATGTAAAATTAGAACATTTTGAGATTGTAAGACCAACTTACTAAAAATAGCAAGTTTCCATAAATAGCGGCTCTGCACAAGATAGCCCTTATTGAATACAAAAATAGAAATATTTTTGGGTCATGCAAGATTGCTCTTACACCCAGGATGCTCCTGCATCAGATTTGGATTCATAATATTTGATAGAAAAACATATTGATTCATCTCCACTCTTATCATTATTAGACACATCATTAGTGATTCCTTCATCATCAACAAGATAATAAATATTTTCCTCATTTTTAGACTATTCAGACTTGTCATGTGAAATATCTTAGATATGTAGAGGTATAATGTCCTACCTTTTAACAACAAATTTTTTTATAGGATATTATTCCTTTGTACTTACCAAATCCTTTTGATAGTCTCCTTGACACCAGTATGTGCTTCTAATTATTGAATCTCTCTCTCTCTTCTTCTTCAAGTTATCTTATATCATTTTTATATTTTGATACTCTTCTTGTAGATCCTTCACTTTGATTTGATATATGCATGTCTCTTCCTGATATTGTAGTCTTGAAAGTATATTCAATATTGGGTAAAGAATCACCAAACTCACTCATTTTAAAAGAATATAACTTACCAACCAATGTGTCTCTTGTCACAACATCAACTATTTTGATTTTCTCAATAGCAACAAATTTGCTCTTATTTTTAGGAGGAAAAGATCTTAGCACTTTTGAAATAATATTTCCTTCATCCAATACACCATGAAAAAATTTGATGCTAAAAACTAATTAATTTATCTTCAACATGTAAGAGTTGATGTTCTCATCCTCAGATATTCTCAAAGATTCATACCTTCCTTTCAATCTTTGTAACTTGGGTTTCTTGACACACACATCACATTCATGAAGGGTTTCTATCTTTGTCCAAATCTCATGTGTGGTCTCCAGCTCCATCACATTTGTATACTCTTTATCACATAGGGCACTTAACATGGATACCTTTCCTTTGATATTGTATTCAAAGTACTTCTTCTAATCTATTGTAGCCGTAGATAGATTTGCAGGAGGATTTTAGGAGTTATTTGTGATTGTCTAATAATCCTCTCCAATGCATCTTAAATGAGTGATCATTCATCCTTTCCATATAGGATAATTTTTTCCTTCAAACCTAGAACTGTCCTTGTAAACTTCCATATCAGATATCCCTCAAGCTGTTAGGCTTCCTTCAAGATACCAAAGCTCTAATACCAATTGTTGATAATATGATAGAGAAAAACTAAGAGGGGGGAGGGTGGGTGAATTAGTTGTTCTAAAACTTCAATATTCAAACCCTTAGTCCTTAAAAATACTTAAGCTTGAATATCCTAATTCTGATCTGATTTAATGAAACATGAAACATGCATGCATTAACAAATTAGAATCACATCCACACAATTTGACACAATATTTTTATTTGTGGAAATCCTATTAGGGGAAAACCACGGTGGGGTTGATCACCCAAAATAAGTAAATACCTTGTTATAAGTATAAACCTATTACAATATATTGGGAATACACATGCATTTAGGATCACTGTCTAGAGCTCACTGCTCAAATGAAAAGCCTTGGGCTACAACCCCGAGGAAAGATCATTTCCTTACAATTCGATCACTACAATTATCTAAAGTATTTGTGAACTGGATAAAAAAATCTACCTTATGAAAAATTTAGTTACAACATCTACTTGGTATTCCTTCAATGATAATCTTGATAATGGTACACCTTTAAAAAATATAGAAGTCGTGAAGTTCTTGGAGAAATACTAAATTCATCAATGCTTTTCTACTCCTTATAATCCTCAATCTAATGGTCAAGTGGAAGCGTATAACAAGGTGATTAAGAAAATTATTAAGAATACTATTAATAAGCATTCTAAGAATTGGCATACATAGTTAACTTACACTTTATGGGCTTATAGGACTAGTTTTCACACAGTGACTAGTACATCTCCCTATAATCTAGTTTACGGTGCTGATGTTATCATGCCCTTAGAGTTAGAGATCCCTTCCCTCAGAGTTTCCTTTAATGGAATCATTGATAGTGATAATTTGAGGGAACAATGTTTGCAAGAGCTTGAAATGTTAGATGAACATAGAATAAATTATCTCAAACACATACAAGCTTATCACAAGTCTCTTTAGATGCAATACAACAATAAAGTGATTGAACATTCCTTTTCAGTTGGTGATCTTATTCTTTGTGAGAATCAAATTTTTTTTAATTTCCCACCTAGTGAAAAAGGAAAGTTTAGTCCTAATTGGCTTGGTCCTTATGTTATTATAAAAGTCTATAGCTCAGGTGCATATAGAATAGTAGACATGGATGGTGTACTATTCAAGGAACCTATTAATATTATGCATCAATGATGTTACTATGCTTAGTTTTTTTCTTCCTTTATGTACTAATTTTTTCCTTATAAAGCATTGTTTGTGTTTTACAAGTTATGAGATATTTTAATTACATTGGTTAAAATGTTACAAGGAAAATCTTAGTACATTCTTTTCCTTCCTATATGTTTATCATTGTTATTTTTGTGCAAATTGATTAATATAAATCAACTGTAGAAATAAAAAATAGATAATAAGCATAAATTATCTCATATATATATCTCATAAGTTTTGGTACATAAGAGGCATTATACAAAATATGCCCTGTACTATATCAAATCTCTCTCTTTCTCTCTCTCAGTGCTTCATAGGACGGTGGCTCCCAGATCTCTTTGATCTATGGTGTGAGGATGATGGTCTGTGAGATACTTAGTGCATGAATGACTCCTCAATGAGCTCCTCTCATATAGGATATCTCATAGAACTTGTAGCTTTATCTCCTACTCCGCTAGCCATCTGTCTTTCTCTGCTAGGCATCTCTCTAGTCACTTTTTGTTCTATCTCCTTAGTCTCAACTCCAAGGCTATAGATGCAAAGATATCCTCCCGCCTTCCTAGATCTTTTTGTCCTCTGTACTAGTGTTGATGAGTGGATGGCATCCTAGAAGCTATGATTAGGTCCTTAAGGACCTCACTCAAAAAGATCCTCCACTCCCAAATGCTCATTGTAGGATGAAGTTTCTTAATTAGTTCTTTATCATTCATATTTCTAGATCTTATTCTTAAAATAAAAAAGATGCTAACATACCTGGATCTCCCTTTTGGTAGTTGGGACCTCTCCACTATGAAGATTATGGGGGAATGGAGTGGATTCTCTCTCCATGCGCTTGATAGCTTGATCTAGGAGGTGGTGTCTGAGTATATGGCCATGGTGGTTGTGATAAGATGAGATTAGCTTTCACAATGAGTACAAGATCCTTGTCCACAACATCACCCATCAGGGGCATATCCTCTGGTCTCTTTCCCCCTACAAGATCCTCCTATGGTGGATCCCCCTCTTCATCTTTGATCTCCTCATCCTCCTCATTCTCCCCATCCAGTCCTCGCTATGCTCTATAAAAGGGGCCATGATCACATTTGGGGTAGTCTGGTGGGAAGATGGCTCTCACTCTCTCAATGCTCATGTATCAGTGATAGTCTCATGTCACACCTGATTCCTCTACCGCAGAAGAGACCCTAATGTCATCTACATCCTTTGTGTCTCTCATCATGATATCATCTACTATCAATTGTGGTATGGCTCTAGGTCATTTAATATACCTCATCACATTTGCATACCAAGGTACAGCTCTCTAACAATCTTGATGAAGGCCAAACTTACACAACTTTCAATCATAGTGGTAGGGAATCACAATGTAGTTTTGGTGCCCCTCTAAGAATCTCCTCCTCTGGATGTATCTCATCTGATAAGTTATGTCAAGCCAATCTTCCATGAGGCGGTATGGTATCTAGACTATCTATGTGGAAATGATCCAATCAAGAGTCACTCTCCAATAGAGTGTATCTCCAAACTATCATATCTCCCCTAGTGGATATGTGAGTTCTCTGAGTGTACCTATATATATCATCAATGGGTACCCTGTCATCCTGGTGCATGTGAAATTCTCAAACATCCACACTTGTAAGAGTGTTCATACTGATAGGCTATCTCTTTAGAATCAAAGGATCCTAATGAGATTTTAATATAGATGAGACAACATGCTCCTCCCCCATGCATATATTTCTCTATCACTCTCCATATGGAGTACTATATTTGTGTATGACAAAATGAACACTTTACCCTTGGCATTTGGGGACACCACACAAGATATAACACAAAGCATGATACATCAGAATAATGGTGCCCAAACCAATAGTATCTATGGAGACATATATGATCTTCTTGGGACCTCATTTATGGGGGATGACCTAGGAAAAACTCTACATCTCTTTGAATCTCATCAACCCCTCTGTCTGGCTCTGGTCTCACTGTCAAGACATGAATGCGAAGTTGTAGTATGTGGTAGACATCTTCTAATGTAACTATCATCTCTCTATTGGGAAGATGGAATGTATAAGTATCCTTGTACCATATCTCCATGAGGGATAGTAAAACATCCCTCAACAAATGGACATCATCTAGCTCTATCTCATGAGCTCTCTCTCAAATATGGCGCATCAACCTTGATATGGGATTCTCTATCATTGATGGAAGATCCTGTAATAATAACACAAGAACATGCATCAACAATCAAATATGAAACTAGTGAAAAGGTTTTCTTGCCTAGACTAGGATGACTTCCTTGATCTAGGATGGCTTTCCAGGGATAGGATGACCTAGGTCCTTGGTGGAAGTCACCTTCCTAGTGCGAGGTCACTTGGTGATGAAAATAAAGAAATAATAAGTACTATAAGATGAAAAACATGCTAAAATACCTAATAAAACATTAAAAAAAGTGAAAAGAATGAAAAATGAGAGAAATGGCATGATATCAAAGAATACCTTAGATAATGTCTTGCTGAAAACCATCGCCTGTCTTAGAACCTGCATGCATATTGGAAGAAGCTCTCCCTTCTTTGAAATATTCTCTCCTCCTTCTCCTCTCCTCGAAAATGAAACGGTAACAAATGAACAAGTTAAGTGCTCTATTTTTTTAAGTAAAATTAGGGTTTCTTTTAATGCATTTAGAATAGATATTCACTCTTTTAATGATAACTTGAGCTAGGTAACTCTGATTTTGATGCCATAATAGGTGTTGGAATCATGATTCATTAACCTTTATGTCAAAATGCATTTAGGAAAGTTTAGGGAACTTTATAAATGGTTTTAGAAATTTTTTTCATCACTATGCACATCTACTTTGTCATGGTAGACATATCACCCTGTTTCACCTTTTCAAAATTAGAAGGCTGAAACAAGGGCGCATATGGGTATCCGTGAACTTTGAAAAATCATCACTTAGTAAGTCTTAGGTGGTTTTGATTATCATTGAAACATGTTCTATAGGTTGTCATTACTGACAATTTCTTGTAGGTTCTATGCGTTGTTGACTTGGCTATATCCTTTTTCTTTACTTAAAGTTTACTTACTTTAGCTTACATGTTCACATAGTGTCATATACCGCTAAAGTGGGGGATAAATGTATCATCCTAATTTGGAAACATGTCAATTTAGCAATGTTTTAGGACCTATTTAGTATGATTTCATAGTACACTTGCATTTAGGATGTATTTGCGTGTATTATTTTCTCTCTCCTAGGTGAGATTAGGGAAGGATGTAACAAAACCACCCTTATTTCCATCTTCTTTCATAAAAATCTTGATGTAGGACCTGACTAAGAGGTGTCATCCTTTTCTATCTTTTCTTTCTAGGCTCCTTTTTGTTCTTAAGTTGGACCTTTCCTGCTCATCTCAGTCTTTTACCCCAAACCAAATGTTGTTTAGGGATCTCAGAGCAATTTTGAAAGATTCTAGCCTCAAGTCTAGGCCGACCTCCTTGGTTTAGGCTAATTTCCCAGGGCTAGGCCAACCTAGGAGGTCTAGGCTGACTTTCATGGTCTATGCAAAATTTCAGCCCTAACCTTAGGTCTAGGTTGTATTTCAGCCCTGACCTTAGGACTAGGTTGAATTTTGGCCCTGACTTTTCTTCTTTGGGTCTCCCCTTTCAAGATTTTGGGCTTAGTTCAAGAACCAAGGAACTCCCACCTCGTGTAGTCAACTTTTGTGGGGTTTAATCTTGAAATCACTATAAAAATAGACTTAATTGCTTCATTTGGTATCCATGAATCATATGTGAACTTCATGTGGACATCCCGATTTGACATAGTGCAATTGCAAAGTGGAAACAAGAAATCTTGGAAACATCCATTGAAGCAAGAGAGTTCTTCAATTTGCATTCTCGTTCCCAAATCAAGAATTCAACAACATTGATCAAGCTTACAAGATATCAACATGGGGTAGAAAATACAAATTGTGAAGGTATCTTGGACTACTTTAGCCTTGGGGGCTTGGTATGATTTTCATGTTGTGTTCAAATCTATGCATTGTTGCTTCATATTTACATACACATTTACATTTACATTATATGGTTTCATTCTCAAGGATTCTAGATCTTAGCATTTTACATACATTTCTCTATATACGAGCACTACACATACACAATACTCTTTCTTAACAGTTATTCATAGAGGTGGGAATCACCAAAATGGGGAGTTGACTAAGGAAAACCCCTATATAGCCACCCAAACATAGAATTTTCCAATTTTGTAGGTTTCAAAGTTATTTGTGATTGTCTAATAATCCTCTCCAATGCATCTTAAATGAGTGATCATTCATCCTTTCTATATGAGATAATTTTTTCCTTTAAACCTATGACCATCCTTATTGTAAGATTCCATATCAGATCTCCCTTAAGATGTTAGGATTCCTTTAATATACCAAAGCTCTAATACAAATTTTTGATAATATGGAAGAGAAAAAATAAGAGGGGGAGGGGGTGGGTGAATTAGTTGTTCTAAAACTTCAATCTTCAAACCCTTAGTCCTTAAAAATCCTTAAAATTGAATACCCTAATTATAATATGATGAAATGAAATATGAAAATTTCATGCATTCATAAATTAGAATCACATCCACATAATCTAACACAAGATTTTTTTATTGTGGAAACCTTGTTAGGGGAAAAACCACGGTGGGGCTGATTACCCATAATAAGTAAATACCTTGTTATAAGTATAAACCTATTACAATATATTGGGAATGCACATGCATTTAGGATCACTTCCTAGAGCTCACTGTTCAAATGAAAAGCCTCATGCTACAACCTTGAGGAAGGCTCATTTCCTTACAATTTGATTGCTACAATTATCTAAAGTATTTATGAATTGGATAACAACATTTACCTTATGTAAAAGTTAGTTCCATTGAACTAAAAAGAGGATCTCTAATCTAAATCTCTCTAAATCCTAAAGATGAGAAAACTATCCTTCAAGATATCTCACCCACTTCTCTGTAAGAAATCTCTAGTGTGCACAACAAATCTTCCACTTTTGTAGCTACTGATTTTTCCCTAATCCATCACCTTATATCAAGAACTAGGTTGATTAAACCTAATTCACCATCTCTTCAAATCATCATGCTAAATATATTATTTCAAATCCATCTCTGATTGTAAATCATATCCACAACCCATAAAAACCACCTCAAGATCATAGATCTCTTAGATTTCATAGTTTACCACTTGCACAATATGATTTACCAACCTAGTTGACCAAGAACATAAATTATAATAAAAATATTATTATTGACCAAAAAAACCACCAATATGATCCTTTTGATCTAGGTGTATCACCAAATCATCAAACACATACTTCAAGAACATCCTATTAGAATCATGATAAACACTCAAATACTCAAATCCACCATAACCATTGGATTTTCCAACCCTATTTAAACTAAACCTCAAGAAAATTGTCAACAAGGCTCTAAGATGATAAAAATATGGCATGTGGACCTATGAAGTACTAAAAATTTGAATTAAAGACACTTGAGTATGTTCTAAACACATTCCTAAGTGCACTCCAAGAGATTCCAACCATATTATGCACACGAGACCTATTTCTATTGTTTTTATCAATAGTGATTATCACCTTGTTTGTGATTGACCAACAGTAACCTTGAATAATACTCAAATATTTATGATATCCTCTGAAGCTTGGAGTGAACTAAGTATTGTCCTTCTTCAACCATATCCCACACATGCAAATTCATACCTATAATAAATGATCCTTACTAGACCTTTGAACATCTTGTTCCATTGGCTAACTTGCCATAGTTAGGCTAGCAACAAACAAATATCTCTTCTAATCAATTCATTTGATTCCTCTAATATGTTGACATAAATGACAACACATCCAACATGCCAATGTTCCAAAAGTTGAAAGATAAAAACTACAAAGTGTTTATAGGATATAGGAGGTGGAACTGAAGCATAAATAGGAGGTGTGTAAGGTGTAGGAAGAAGTCTAGGTCTAGGGCAAGAAGATTGAACTATATGAGGAATTTCTAAGTTCAAAAATATTTTTAATCTTGAATTTTTGGTAAGAAAAGAAATAGCTATATTTACAAGGTTGGACTGGTCGAGGCATGGAAGACCAACTAAAATCAAGGTCAAAGTTCCCTTGAGTAGCTAAAGGATAATAAATACTATGGTTAATTGTGATAATTTTTCTATCATGGGGAAAGTACAAACACTTATGGGTAATAGAGACTATAGATTTCATGGAAGTGGTCCAAGGAAGATGAAGTCTAACTTGAAGCTGATCAGAAGATGGGATGAAAACAAAGGTGGCATCTAAGGTTTTCTTACCAACTTCTACAAGAAGAGTAATATAACCATGCGTAGGATAAGTGAAACCATTTAATTTTTTGATCATCACATTATATTTTTCATAGAAATATCACTAGAGATGTCTAGTGTAAAGATGTTCTTTAGTTATAACATTCACCTTGAAAGTAGGATCTGTAAGGACTTCACGAGAAGGGAGACCACTAATCTTCACAACTATGTAAAGAGGACTATCATGTGCCCTAATGGTCTCAATAGGATCAAAGTTAATGCAAATATGAAGTTTAGTTTTGGGTTTAGGTTTAGGTCCATATTGATCAATAAGTTTGAAAATATTGTTGGCTTGCGTACTCTCAATGTCCTAGGTAATAACTATAGGGGATTCAACAACATGGTTAGATGAAGAAGAAATAAAATGAATAGACTCAATGACATTGGTTGAATGAGAAGGTAAAGGAATGGTGTAAATTTGTAAGTTTTGGTTGGGAAGGGAAACATATTTATTTCCTTGATCATTAAAACCCTCAATAGATATAGCATTAGAATCAATGATTTCTTGAAAGATAGTTTTCAAATGGAAACACTTTTCAATATCATGACTAGGTTGATGATGCTATTGGAAAAAATATTTGGGATCAAATTTATTGCTTATTTTTTTGGAAGGATCAATTGGCTTAATGAGAGGAATTGATAAGAAATTAGCATTAATCAACTTCAACATCACATTATGCAAAGATTAAAAAAGAGGTGTAAAATTACAAGAAGATTAAAATAAGGTGACAAAGAAGACACACCTTTGGATGTTGCTACCACTTGTGCATCAAATTTTTTTGATGAATTGTTCATCTTGATGAAGCCTTTTGGTTTTTAAAACTTATGAAAAGACTGAGATGCAACATCACTCTTATTAACTGGAGCCATTTCAAGAGTGATCTCAAGTTGAATCACTAGAAGCTAATAATTATGAAGCATTGCACACAATTGAGTAAAAGAAGAGAATTCAGAAAGAAATATCTTATCCCCAATCTCTTTTTTTAATATCAACATTAGGCACAAGATAAGAAATATGAGAATGAAAATGATTAAATCTATCAATAAAATCAACCACTTTTTCTTCAACACCTTGTTTACAATGGATTAAATTGGCCAAAGATATCTTAGGACCAATATTACTTTAAATTTTTTGAACGAAATAATTAGATTTTTTTTGAAAGGAATCAATGGAATAAGGAGGTAAATAAAAATACTATTGCAAGGTATTATCTTGAAAGGTTCTAGTAAATAACTTATCCATGAAACTATGATCATGAGAAAAGTCACTACACAATGTTTGAAATGTCTTAACATGGGTCAAGGGATCACATTTACCATTGTAAGTATCTAAATGAGGTATTTCCATTTATTGAGGGATAATGACACAAATTATATCAAAGGAAAAAGGGATATCGATGTCACATGTAGGAATGTTGAACTTAGATTGATTCATAGAAGAAATTTGTTGTTGTAAGCATGAAATGATTTGAGAAAGGCTATTGATAATGGAGTCAATAGAGAGATTGGTATGAGGTATATGTAAAATTATGGGACCATTATGGTAAATGGAAGGAAAAATAGAAAAGGAAAATGGAACATTGTTGTTAGTAGGCAAGGATGAAGGTTCTGAAACACATGGAACACTTGAAGTAGGAGGAACAATAGGATTAGGAATTATTCCAAGACTAAAATGAATAATATTGGTGTTTGAAATAGATGTGGTTATGAGAGGTGGAGCATACGTAGATACATTAGGTAAATAGGTATGAATGGAAAGGGATGTCTCAACACTAACAAGAGGTTGAGTGTAACCTAGATCTTGAGCACAATCGTTAAGAGGCTTAACATTTCTATAAACAAGATGGAAATATTTCTTAAGAAGTTAATACTATTTTCATCATTATGAATCAACTTCCTTAAACCTTCAACTAAGGAAATGACTTTAGTATTAGAATTATCTTGAGTTAACCATTGTTAAAATTTTGCAAAGTCATGGGAAAGTTTTGCACTTGTGTATGAGGAAATATTAAAGACTAATCTTCATCATGAGAAGAATGGGAAGAAGGGTTCTCAACCATACTAGGAATGTCATTAATATTCATGTTTGTCTCATCATGATTCCTAGGAAATAAAGGGGACTTAGGATCAAAGGAACCCATAATTATACAACTTCTCCTAAAGGGAATACTATAGGTAGGACTCAAAGTTATAACACTCATGAACAAGAAAACAAAGAAAATATAGATCCATTTTTTATAAATATTTAATATAAAAGAGACATGCAAACATTCATTAAACTTAGGAAATGTTAATCAAATTTTACATAAAATAAATTAAATAGCAAAACTAATTATGAAATGGTGACTAACACCAAAATCAAAATGGAAATGTCATGTGTCATGTTCACAAAAATGTACTTTAAGGAAAGGTAGGTGGGGGTATCTACTTGGTATGCAAGAGATTTGTCCACCCCTTTTTGAATGCATAATTAGAAGGAAGATGACCCAATAGGCTCAAGTAGGAATTAAGCACTAAGTGAGTGTAATGTTCCTTCAATGTTATGATTAAGAATGAAAAATATTTGGGGAAATGATCTAGTGATGCAAGATAAATGATTAAAATAAGCTAAATTAGACAGTTTCAGGAAAATATAGATTGATAGATATAGACAGGAACCTGTAATTACCAGAAATGGAAAGCTAAAAATTGTACTAACTTGATATCTAAATTTGAAGCTATTCTGGGTGGAAAAAAAATACCTTGGACATTCTATTCCAGGGAACCAAATTCCCAAGGCATTTTGTTCCCTAGGAATATGCCCAAATTGACTAATAGTCTTGTAGGTCTTGACCTTTCTGTATTTGTTTCAACAGCTGCACTGCTTGTAACTGGACAAAAAAATAGAGAAAAGGTTTTGAAAATGTGGTTTCCTTGTTCAAAACCCCATTTAGGAATGAACCTTGAAAGTAAAATAAGATTGGATAAAGGAAAGTAAATATGATGGTAAATATTAGATCTACCTTGCCAATGCCTTCATGAACAAATATTGAGATCCCACATATTCATGAATATTCTTGGATGTCACTTGAATTGAAGTTGTTGACCTTGAAATGTGTTATGGAATAAAGGATGCCTTCACAAATGCATGGATCTATGAATACTACTCCTAGATCTTCAATGTTGTTATGCTTGATTGAACACTTGCGAGGGAGGAAGAATGCATGATGATGTACAAATGATCTTCTTGATTTCTTGAGAAATCCTCTACTTGGACATCATGGAAGAGAAGTTTTCTTTAATGGAGAAAATTTTGTTCAAATTGCCTGGGATGCTTGGAGAGAGATTAGATCTTGGATGCTTGCCGCAAATATTGAGTTTGATTGTTTGAATTCTTGAAATGATTGAGTGTAAAATCCTATCCTTGATTTTTTCTTCTTGATCTTACTTACCAAAATCAGGAGAGATAGGGTGTTTATATACCTCATTGCACATCTCATGAATCAAAATTAATCCAGGCTGATCACAAGATCTAATTTCCCATAGAAACATTGTAATGGGGCTCTAGTTCAAATTTGGGACTAGTACTTGGGGAACAAAATGCCTAGGACATTTTGTTCCTAGCAAAAAGAACCAAAATTTACATGGGAAACCATGAAGATAGGGAAGATTCCACACTGGGAAGAAATAGGTAGCTAGATCAAGCATACTAGACATAAAATCTCAAAATCGCCAAAATGGGGCCTAAATGAGAATCCAATCATGGGTGATGACTTTTTAGGATGATACAAGATTCAACATTATTAGATTTGATATGAGATTATTATAATTTACCGTTGTATGAATTCATAGACTTAGATTAAATTTTCCTTATTCTGATTACCATTGTATTAATTCACAGATTTACATTAAATTTGAAAATGCATGGGCTTAAATGATTGTGTGGTATGATCTATCTCTTATTTATATTTTTTTCCTTCATGTACATATTATGTTTGTAAATGACTGACAAGACATAATTGTAAACTATTTTATATGTGTATCATCCTAAATTAGAAGCACTTCAATTTAGTGATGGTTTAGCACCTATTTAGTGTGATTGCGTAGTACACTTGTAGTTAGGATAAATTTTCATGTGTTCTTTTCTCTCTCCTAGGTGAGATTAGGGTAGGATCTAACAAATCTATCTTGATTTCCCTCTTCTTTTGTACAAAGGTTGAGATAGGACCTAACTACGAGGTGTCCTCCTTTTCTATCTCTTCTTTATAGGGATTTTTCATCCTTAAATTGAACCCTTCCCACTCATCTTAGTCTTTTACCCCAAATCAAATATTGTTCTGGGCTCTTGGGGAAATTCTAAAATATTTTGGCCTCAGGTTTAGGATGACCTCCCTGGTCTAGGCTAATTTCCTTGGGCTAGGTAGACCTTGGAGGTCTAGGACAACTTCCCTGGTCTAGGCCAAATTTTAGCCTTCACCTTAGGTCTAGGTCAAATTTCCTCCCTAACCTTAGGATTAGGTCAAATTTTTGCCCTGACCTTTCTTCTTTCAGTTTGCCCTTTTGGGATCCTTGGCTCAGTTCAAGTACCAAGGTACTCTATCCTTGTGTAGTCAGATTTTGTGGGGTTTAATCTTGAAATCATTATAAAAACTTACTCAATTGATTCATTTGGTATCCATGAATCATATGTGAACTTTATGTGGACAAGCTCGCGTGGACATCCCAATTTGACATAGTGCAATTACAAAGTGGAAACAAGAGAGATTGGAAACATCCATTGAAGTGAGAGAGTTCTTCACTTTGCATTCTCCTTCCCAAATCAAGCATTCAATAACATTGACCAAGCTTACAAGACATCAACATGGGGTAGAAAATAAATATTGTGAAGGTGGCTTGGAGTACTTTAGCCTTGGGGGCTTGGTATGATTTCCATGTTGTGTTCAAATCTATGCATTGTTGCTTCATATTTACATACACATTTACATTTGCATGCTAGGGTTTCATTCTCAAGGATTAGATCTTAGCATTTTACATAAATTTCTCTATGTATGAGCACTACACATACACAATACTCTTTCTTAATGACTATTTGTGGAGGTGGGAATCACCAAAATGGGGGGTTGACTAAGGAAAACCCCTATATAGCCACCCAAACACACACTTTTCCAAATTTGGAGGTTTCATAAGAGAAGATCCGGATACCCATTTGATTGAAGATTATAGATTTGAAATCAAGTTTCTATTTGGAGACAGTTGGGAATAGGCCAAATTTTGGCCCCATCTTGAGATATTACAGGTACAGGGTTGCAGAACATGCTATTTTAGAGTACAGGCTTTTAGATTCAATTTTTGGGCCTAGTCTAGGCCAAATTTTGGCCTAGTCCCAGGTCAAGACCGACCCCAAGTCGACATAGACCTGAAAAACCATCCTTGTCCTAGAGGGAAAATATTTATGGATAAGTTAACATTCTCTTTTTCTATTTACACTCTAGATTTGATATATTTCCTTAGTCACTTCGTTATTCTTGATTTCCTAGTTAAATCTTTTAGGCTCATAGAAGAAGTGAGCCTTTTACTTAGCAACAGATTAGAACTAGATTTGGTATTATTTCCCCCTACATCCTCTTGGTGGCATCATTAATCTTATTTGGATTTGATTTGGGCTTTTTTTGAAAGGTCTCATTCCTTCTAAGGCCTTTCTGAGGTATATGTCCCCCGTGAAAAGGGTGTGGTAGATTTCACTTTCTATCTTCCCCATTGATTCCCTTTTCACCATATACTATATATTACAAAAAAGATGATGATACTTAAAATTTTTGTGTTGTTGTAGCAATATACAGTCAACTTTTCTTTAGTCAGCGATTCCCTCTAAGAGCTAGTAGGTACTATGTAATGTTGCATCACATGTTTAAGACTTAGTACCAGCAACCAAATATTGCTAGGAACGATGGTAAGTAAGTGTGGTGATCACTTTTTCTCTAGGGATGTAAAGAAATAGAGCCTATTGTTTTACTTTGATTAATTTCTACCAAACATGTGATTCCTAGCCACATAAGACTTCTTCACTAGTATTTTGGAGATATATCACCGATTTTGGAAATGGTTCGATGCCCTTAGAAATGGAATTTATTTGCAATATATATTATAGTTGGTGCCAATTGGGAAAGAGAAATGACTCTTTCATATGACAATATATTAAGAATTCATTACAATTAACATTTATACTATAGAATTAAAATAATACTAAATATTACTTGGTTTAAAATAAGAAGTAAAATATTAGTAAAAGAGAATATTCAATTATGATATATATTATAATATTTAGTTTAATGTCACTATATATTACAAGATTAATAATTGTATATTATAATATATCACATTGTGAATAATTTAATGTCATTATATATTGCAAGATTAATAAATTGTATATTACAATATATTACAACATGAATAATAATTGTATGTTAAATATTAATGATTATATATTACAACATTAATAAGTAGCATATTAATAATAAAGAATACTTTTTTTTCTAAAATGTTATACAAGGAACTAAATATATGTTTTTAGATTTTAAACAATTTGCATTTGAGAAACTACACACACATATTCTATTATAGTTTGATTTTAGATAGATTATGCATGGTTCATGGTATTTTTCCTTAGGGCTACTCCTTTTTTGCCTCATAACTTGCCCAAACATTCAATGCCATACCCTAGTAGTATTGTCCCTTAAGTTCCTTAAGTGCACAAAATTGTCAAACTTTGACAGGTTATTTCTCAAAATATGTAGTAATTGTGAATAATGTGTCTAAACCTACATGGTCATGTGAGTCCCCTCTACAACAATTTATGTCATACTTTCAAGATTTAGAGTAGTTTTCTTAGGGAAATTTTTTTTCTATTGGCGCAATTGTTAGAGGTATTCGATGAAAAGACGTTGCAACATAGCCTAATTCTTGTTGAACTTTTCATAGGCATGAAATTTTAGTGCCAACATATCTGGTTAGGTAGGTTTATCCTAGGCATTGTCTTGTTTTTCCTCTAAACTTTCTCAAACGCTCAACACCACACCCTAGCGACATTGTCCCTTACGTGCACCAAGTGAAAAAACTATCAAAATTTTATGGGTTGTTTCTCAAGATTCATGGAGCTTGAAAATAATCTATCTAAACCTACAAGGTCATGTGATACCTCTCTATAATAATTGATCTCATATTTTCAAGACTTACAATGGTTTTCTTACAGCAACAATTTGCTTGTTGACACAAAAATCATCAAATACATTCAATGAAAAGTTACAAAAGAGCCTAATCATTGTTTTCTTTGTTGTGGTTACAAATATTTAGTGCCAATACATTCAATTAAGAATTTTTCCCTCGGTATGGTCCTATTTTTCCTCCCAACTTTCTTGAATGCTTAGCACCATACCCTAGCGACGTTATCCCATAACTACCATAAGTTTAAATTTTTTTCAAACTTTGATGTGTTGTTTCTCAAAATTTGTGGCACTTGTGAATGATCTATTTGAACCTATAGGGTCATGTGAGGCCTCTCTACAATAACTTGTATCAAATTTTCAAGACTTGCAATGGTTTTCCTAGGGCAACAATTTTCTATTGAAGCAAAAATGATCGGAGGCATTCAATAAAAAGTTGTAAGGGAGCCTAATTATCATTCTTCTTGTTGTGGGCACTAATCATTATTTCCAACATGTCTTGTTAGATATCTTTACCATAGGTAAAGTCCTATTTTGGCTCCCAACTAGCTTAAACACTCAACACCATGCCCAAGCGATGTTGTCCCTTAAGTTCCTTAAGTGCAAAACCTTGTTGAGATTTGATGGGTTGTTTCTCAAAATTCATGACACTTGATAATGATCTCTATGATTATCTAGGGTCATGCAAGGCCCTTATACAATAATCTATCTCAAATTTTCAAGAATCAAAGTGGTTTTCCTAGGACAACAATTTTTCTATTGACATCAAAATCGTGAGAGGCATTTAATGAAAGTTTCAAGGAAGCCTAATTATCATTTTATTTTTTGTGGGAACAAAATTTCAGTGCCAACACATCTAGTTAGGCGGGTTTACCATAGGCATGGTCCTATTTTTCTTTCCAACTTTTATGAATACTCAATGCCATACCCTAGTGGCATTGTTCTTTGAGTAACCTAAGTGCAAAAAATTATCCTAATGAACCTCAAGCAATTTTTAGAACCTAAGACAACTATAATGAACATAGGACAAGTGTAATGAACCTAGGATAGATGTAGTGAACTTATGCAAATCTTGTTGAACAATATGGATAATTGAGAGGAGGGGGGGGGGGGGGGGGTGGTGAATCAATTATCATAAATAATTTTCTCAAACATAATTAATCTAGAGAAAATTGAATCCAATTAGATAATATTTAAAGCATATATAAGAATGAAAGAACATTAACACCATACACCATGAGCAACAGAATTTACATGCAAACCCAAGATGGGAAAGCCCACAGAGAAGATAATTCTCATGAATATAAACATTGATTAAGGTTATTTTTACAAAAGGTCTCACTACCAAAATGCTTATTGTAGGTAAGACTCATTGTTAGTGGGATAAAAGCCCTGATAGATAAACAACTAATTACAAAATAGTCTTCTAGATAATTTAGTGAACTGATAATTTTGTGACTACATATGAATGAATTCGGTTTTGATTAAGAGCACAATATCAATTTTCTATAGTAA
This sequence comes from Chamaecyparis obtusa, assembly GCA_027943335.1. Taxonomy (NCBI): domain Eukaryota; kingdom Viridiplantae; phylum Streptophyta; class Pinopsida; order Cupressales; family Cupressaceae; genus Chamaecyparis; species Chamaecyparis obtusa. The sequence continues at coordinate 1,510,493 of BSBK01002987.1, forward strand.
ATTCAAATAGGAATCTTCTGCCAACCTTCAACAACTTCTACACTACTGAATACTTCTTCCTTTCCTTTGCCTTCCACTTTCTTTTCTAATCTGTGTCACATTATTTCAAAACCCTTCACACACCATTTTCTTTTCACACACTATGCTACACACATCCACACTCTCACATATCCAAAAATATGTTCTATACATATATACCCATAGAACCATACAAATACGTTATCCTAGAAAAACATGTTGTCTTGAATAACAACCTTTAAATATTCAATAAAGCTCATCCCACTAGCACCAGACCTAAAAGATAAGTCACACATAAAGATATCCATACCACATTACCATGGGTCCCATAAATAGGTCATACATAAGATAAGTGCGTTACATGCCAAAATTATCAATGGCTAAATAACTTTGAAATAAATGAGATATATTCTAGAGACGATGGAAATTCCACAACCAAGACCAACTCTTGATCTTCATCAAATTCATCCCCAACTGAAAAATAACACCTAATAGCGTATGTTCAAAATTGAATAGAAGTGATATACCAAAAATTTCTATCATTTTACATGAATGTCCAGATAGAAAAGCTACCCGAATGAGCACTAAAAACAATAGCCAGTAAAAAACATATACTCTATATTAAATTTTGTATTAGCTACCATCCACAAATGTCAAAATTGATATATTTCCATTATCAAAATAAGGATAACATCCACATAATTTATTAGCATAATCCACTATATAGGATAGATCAATACTGTACATCATCCAGAGCACAACCATCCAAATCATAGGTTTTGACATCAATGAAAACCATAACAAAAACATTTCAACAATCTCCCCCTTTGGCATTGACGGAAAAACAAATAGAAAAACTCCAAAAACTTCCAAAAACTTCAAACAACCAAAACTTCCAAAAAGTCCCCCTTACTAAAGCAATTCCTCTTTCAGTTTTGTCTTCATTTTCTCCCCCTTTTTTCCATCAAAGGCAAAGGGCCAAATAATGTTTCAAGAAACCAAGTAAAAATAATAGCCTTCACAAGAAAATTTTCTTGTACCTTTCTTTTATAATTGGAAGAATCCTCTTCCAAGCCTCCACAATAGAACTCATTAGAACACACATACTATCCTGTAACACCAGTAAATAAAATGAAGAAGACCATTTTGGAGATGGGCACTATCATTCATAATCCTCTACATCAAAAATAATTTCCAAAATATGTTCTAACTAGACCTTAAAACAACAAAAATAGAAAAACTTCAAAAAATCCCCCTTACTAAATAAATTCCTCTTTCAAGTTTGTCTTCATTTTCTCCCCCTTTTTTCCATCAAAGAAAAAGGGCCAAATAATATTATTTAGGAAATCAAGTAAAAATAATAGTCTTCACAATAAAATTTTTCTTGTACCTTTCTTTTATAATTGGAAGAATCCTCTTCCAAGCCTTCACAACAAAACTCATCAAAACACACATACTATCCTATAACACCACAAAATCAAATGAAGAAGACTATTTTGGAGATGGGCACCACCATTCATAATATTTTACATCAAAAATAATTCCCCAAATATGTTCTAATTGGACCTCAACAATCTCTTTTACCAACTAGAAAGTTCTAACCATATCTTCCCTATATCTCTGGACATACACTAATCCAGATTGCAACACACCACCTCTTATTATCTATTTTCTTTCCTTATCTTAAGAAATCAAAACTCTTACCAATATTATTTAGCTCAAACTCAATATCTTCAATCTCTTCAAAAGTTACCAAAAACAACACACCACCAAAGACAATACCTTTAGATATTAGAAACTTGTTTAATACACTCTCTTGTTTCACCAATATGTTTGGATGAAATTTTTTTTGCATTAGCACATTTATTCTCAATCAAAAATTTAAAATTGTGTCCTTCAGAACCTTCCTGCAACAACCTTTCCTCAACAAATTTTACTAGATCATCTGGTAACACATTAGAAATGACAAAAACATCAATACCCATTCTGAGAAAATAATCAACTAAAGCACTTTCAATTCTAAGCCTATTTACTGGAGACAAGACATACCACATTTCACCAATCGTTTCCAAATCATCATCCTCTAATATAGACTAAACTACATCTAAATCAACATATTCAGATCTAGATGGATCTACACATCTTCCTTTTCCTTCTCCTCTTCTAATATAGTAATTATTTATTTTCCCCTCAAGAAAGTCCTTCTTTTAGGTTCTAGGTGGGAACCACCAATAAAAATCTCCAACTCCAACTTGTTGGACGAGAAACCCTCCTCAACATGACTCAAAACGCTAGACAATGTCACACTAGAGCACATATCCCTCTACAAGAATGAGAAATAAACTTTACACGCATTCTCTTTATCTTCCATATACTCCAAATACTATAAAATTACTTTTGATCGTAGTGTGAAGCAAGTTGAGTAGAAGTGGATGGTGTAGTTGGTGGAGTGTCAGTAGATTGAACAATAACTATTTCTCTTCTAGTGGTAGAATTGCAATCTACACCCTTAAGTTTGAGGGTGTATACATGGTTATCCAATTCTTGTATGCGACCACAAAGGGAATCAAATCCACAATAGTCATTTTCTTCAATACTTCCACATGTAGAGTCAAAACCCTAGATGTTGTTGGTAGAATAATCATATAGCACCATTTTGGATGAGGAGACACATTTTCTCTTGTTAGTAACGAATTCAGAAAGTAAAATACTAAGAACATGACCAGAGACCCAAACCAGAAGGGATAAACCTCTACCAATGACATCCTGACATTCTCAAATAAACTCTCCAATAACAGACTATATGACTCAAATTGTACACTTTCCTTCACTATATTATGTGCCAAATATATAGGAATAGTAGATGCAAAACCTTCACAATTTCGAAAATAGATTTTATAGGTAATAATATATGCAACATACCTTACTAAAAGATCAATAAGGGTATTTATTAGTAAATCACATGGGTCTTTTTTGATCCCAATAAGTCCCTCAACTTCTTTATATTTTACCATTTTCTTCCCTGGAAGGTCACTTATGTTGCACAAACCAAAAACTACTTTAATTTCTTCCTTCGTGACCGAATAGGGTTTTTCCAATATGATACTTCCATCCTTGAACTGAATCGAGAAGAACAATATACTCTTTGTTAGAAAACCAGGGGAATTCTCCCCATTTATCTATACCCAACATTTGTATGCATTGCAACTCATTAGCTTTTAACCCTAAATTCATTTTTTCTTATCTTTTGATGATCAAATTCTTCCAATTCTACCATCTTCAGCCTCTGTAGAATAATTTTATTGGATTAACTAACAATAAATTTGGATTCCATCATTGTGCTTGAACTAGATTCTATAAACCCTTTGGTTCTCTATAGCTTCTTCATTTTATTCTTTGCAAATAGTGACAAATGATTTGAAATTTTACCTTTTTATCCTTAATTACTCATAATTACTTTTGCCACTAAAAAGAGATATCGATGACACTAGAAATCATACATCACCTTTCAATCAACCAAATGATAAGTACCTTTGAGAATTTGGTTTCCTGACTGAAGGTATTTTTGTAGGTATTCAGGAGTTTTGGACCTTTCTTGTTTCTTTAGACTTGCTTCAGTTTCAACTTCCTTGTCTTTACCCTTGATTTTATAATTTGAACTCTCACCAGATAAACCTAGTCCTTCCTTGTGACTTTTTTGTAGGGATAAAATTTGATCCAAAATAATAGTAATCTCACATACACTTTCTTCTAGTCTTAGCTTCCTTAACTCTTGATCCAACTTCTCATTTTCATCTATTTTATGCTTGATAGTATATTTGTAATTTTCTTCAATCTTCTTCCATTCTTCCATTTTCTGCTTGATGTTATCCTTGAGAAATTCTTCAATCTTCTTGTATTCATCCAATCATAGTTTTAGATTCACAACTTTCTCCTTCGATTCCTTCAGCTCCCGATTGATCTCTTTGTCTATTTCTTTGAATTTTTGGATTTTCTTGCTTATCTTGGAGATACAAGAATTAGCTTCCTCGATGTTGTCTTTCAATTCTTCATTTTTAGATTATGTGCATTTCATATATATAATCCAACATTTTCTTCATTCCTTCATTGAAGTAATAATCTCCTTCCATCTTTTCAAACTTCCAAGGTCACCCTCAAGCGGTTAAGCTCTATTTGCAAGGAACCAAGCTCTGATAGCAATTGTTGAAAAATCCAGATAATTGGGACTAGGAGGGCGGGTGAATTAGTTATCATAAAACAATTTCATCAAACTTATTCAATCCAAATAAAACTTAATTTAATCAAATAACTAAAATAGATACATGCATGAAAGAATATAAACACCATAGACCATGAACACAAAAATTTATGTGGAAACCCAAGATAGGAAAACCACAAAGAAGATAATTCTCATTAATATAAATACCGCTTAAGGTAATTTTTACCAAAGGGCTCATTGCCAAAATGCTAACTCCAAGTAAGACTTACTGCCAGTGGGCTAACTATCCTAATATATAAATAACTAATTAAAAAATAGTATTTTAGACAAAAGTGAACTGATAATGTTGCATCTACATATGCATGAATCTAGTTTCAATTAAGAGAACAATGTCAACTGTCTTCAATAGATCTAGTTAGGAATCTTCTACCAATCTTCAACAACTTCTACACTACTGAATACTTCTTCCAATAACTTGCCTTCCAATTTATTTTCTAATCCTTGTTTCATTACTTCAAAACCCGTCACACAACCTTTTCTATTCACACACTTCACTACACACATCCAAAATCTCAAGGATCCAAAAAGATGTTCTATACATATATATGTGTAGAACCATACAAATAAGTCAACCTAGAAATACATGTTATCTTTAATAACAACCTTGAAATATTCAATAAATCTCAATGCACTAGCACCAGACCTAAAATATAGGTCACACACCATACCACATTACTAGGAGACCCATACATAGGTCATACATAAGATAAGAATGTTACATAGCACAATTGTCAATGGATAAATAACATTGAAATGCATGAGATATATTCCAGAGATGATGAGAATTCCACAACCAAGACCAAGTCTTGATCTCAATAAAATTCATCACTAATTGAAGGATATGTCCAAAAATGAATAGAAGTGACATACCAAAAACTTCTATTATACTGCATGAATGTATGGATAGAAAATATACTTAGAATGAGCATTGAACACAATAGCCAATGAAAAACATATAATCTTTATTATTCTATACAAACTATCCTCCATAGATGTGAAAAAGGATATACCACCATTACCAAAACAAGGATAACATCCACACAATTCATCAACAACATATCAGACAAATCCATATGTCTTGCTCACATTTAAAACTCTAATGAAACTAATGTCGATGTGGGAAAAAATGGGGTAATGAGAACTCTGGCCAAAAAGAGGAGTAGGAGTGTTTCATACATCATACCTAAGTGTTGAAAATAGATTACCATTCTATGATGTGTTAATTATTCTATGAAAAGAATTCTGAGCTTCTACCTGTTTAAGGGCTAGATGCCATTAAATAATTACATCACGAAATAAAAATTGGGTGCTTGCATGGTAGCCCAACCACATGCATGGATGAGTAAGGAAATCTTCCTCAATTGGTTTTACCCCTTCATGTGATCTATTCTAGGAGGTGTTTTACCCACAAATATAAACCTTCTCATTTTTTATAGCCATGACAACCATGTTGTAGTCACAACCATCTAGGAGGAAAGGATGCTAGGTGTTGGCCTACTAACACTACTGGCTCACACCTCCCACAAACTAAAACCCTTAGATGTGAGTATTTTTATCCATTCAAAATATAATTCAAATCCAAAAGAGCATCATGGATAGACCAATGTTAAAATTAGGAGGGATGAACATGCATAACTAGCTAGGTAGTAAATTATTGGAAAAATCATTGATGGTTTCTAACATTATGGTAGAATTCAACGGGACCAAAATATGGCCCCTCAATCCTAATGCACTCATAGAGGACATGCAACCCAACACCACTTTCCAAATTAATGAATGCAATGATGCTTCATTAGTGCAAAACATGCTTAGCCTATCCAATGTTGACATTTCAATAGAAGATGTTGTTATCTCTATTGAGCATTAAAGGTTGTCATTAGTATCAAAGATTATCTGCAATATCAGTCGGTTACTTAAATTGAGCTAGTTGGTAACTAGAAGCAAAACAGACCAGTTGGTTAAATCTTTTACATCGAGCATCAGACAGTTTACCGAGCACCAACAGACATTGACACCGAGCGATAGTAAATACCAAGCACTAATATACACCGAACAGTTTATACGGTGTTTACTGATGATCACATGAAACAACATAGTAATCAAGAATGACAAATTCTTCTATGAAAATGGTTACAACAGATCATAAAATGTTTTACCAAGATCGAGGAATATCTTTTTGTCAAGATAGTCATTAAATGCAATGTATATCTTATGTAATAGTTTGATCTAGGTTATTTTTCTACACCGTAGATCTTAGAGTTTTGTCTAAGATGTGTAACCTAATTTTGTTAAAGCAGCATAATATAGTATTCTATATAAATGTATGTTTGCATAATTTGTGATGTGAACTGATATATGAATTACGGAGCACTTGAAGCACTTGCCTAACTTCAAGTCTATCAGTTGACAGAGCAATTAGTATTCAAAAGTTTATCAGATTAAGTAGAATCAGAGTAGGCTAATCGAGCAGTTCAGAGCAGAGATACATTAGAGTAAAGGTGATATTTTGTCAGTACTTTATAGATCTATATTAGACAATAAAGTTGTCATTAGCAGATAATTGCCTATTGCTTTCTAACAATTGTAATAGAGTTTTTGGTAAATCTCTTAACAGAGTAGACTTGACAGTCTTATGTAAATCTCTTAACCGAGTGCACACTTCATTAGTGTTGTTAAAATAGTATAACTAGGTAGATCTAGCTGATCTAATATGTTACTCCTAATAGGGTAAGATCACCAGAATTGATCAAAACTTGTAGCCCTAACAGGCAAACCTTTTCTATCTGCAGTAGTGAAGAATTTGTGGGTGTCATCCCCACCGCAGTTTTTACCTTCTAACAAGGGTTTCTGTGTTACCAAAATACTTGTGTTATGTGATTGTCATATTGTTGATTTCATGTTATTTACTTTCATAATTTGAATGGATGAATGATACATGTATTAGATGCAAGGTATTTTGGAAGGTTATCACTGTTTGTTGTTGTAGATCTGAAAGGTTGATGAGTTAAAGTTTTTGTGGGCACTGATTCACCCCTCCCCTCTCAGTACCTATCTCTCCTTATTACAACAATTGGTATTAGAGCACAGTTCTCTTATTTGATAGTTTAACCACTGAAGGGTAAAGATCTAAGTCATGGAGAGGTATAAGCTAGAAAAGACTATTGAGAATCATAAGATTCAGATGCAAATGTTTATTGAACAAAAAAAGAAAGCTAAGGAAGGATTGAAGAAATTACTGGTTGAAAGGAAGAACCTAGCTATTCTGCAAAATGAGATCAGTTATCACGAAGAAGCAATTGATGATATATTTGATCATGTTGGATCTAGTTATGGAAGCATTTCTGATGGATTTGAAAGCATAATCTCTGATTTGTCTAAAAATAATCAACATTTAACTGAACAAGTGAAAGCACTACAAATCGGTCAAGAATCTCAGATGGTGAGAATGGTAGAGACAATGAACAATGCTAGACAAGCTGAGCAGGAAAGGAATTTGGCTATTGATGACTGAAGAAAAATGACTGAACAACTGCAAGAAAAAGAAAGTGAAATACAAAGACTCACCGATCACCATTTTAAAGTATCTAATAAGATGATGATTGTGAATCAAGAAGTAAATCAAGTAAATGGAGAATTGTCAAGGAATCTTGAACAAGTTGCAAGACTCAGAGAGGAAAATGAGAAACTAAGAAATGAAGTAAAAAATTAGTAGCAACACAATGAAATGAAGAAATTGGCTGGGGATAGTTCTAAGAAGATTGATGACTTTCTATTTAATCAAAGAAGATTTGGGAGTAAAGCTGGTCTAGGCTATACCTGTGAAGGAGAATCATCACATTAAGCTGAACAAGTCAACAACAATCAAAGTCAAAGACCTAAAGCATTGACATGTTATCACCATGGTAAACCAAGACATACATCTAATGTGTGTAGAAGCAAAGCACAAGGTAAACCTCCCGTCACTCCTAAATTCAATGGATATTGTTAATATTGTGGTAAGTTTGGACACCAAGCTTATGAGTGTAGAGCTAAATAGAATGATATTGATAACAATACTACTGTGGAGAAAATATGCTATACTTGTAATAAGCATGGACACATTGCACAAGAGTGTAAGGCTAAGATGAAACAAGTATGGACTCCTAAGCAGAAAACACAACGCAAGCTGTATCAACCGAAGAGACAAGGTAACTCTTATGTTTGGGATTATAACACATGGGCTAACTATATAGCATGTGGTAGATATGGACACATTGCAACAAATTGTAACAGGAAAAGATGGGCTGGACAATCAAGAAGCTGGACAAGCACTGGAATGGCATGTATGCACTGTCATAAGGTCAGTCATTTAAGCAAAGACTGTAGACACCAAGCACTAGAAGAAAATCATGTATTTGAGAGTGGAAACACTATTGTAGATATCATGAAGATAAGGAACACCATGTGGAGAAAGACATCTAATGAGAATGCTAAAATAAGTAACGCTGTTGGTGAAACCTTGTCCACTAGATTGGGTGACATCGGTACCTCCACTTAAGGTGATATAGGTATGTATGGGATTGACATTTCAAAATGATCACATTTTACATACAGTTCCCTATATATGATAAGCACATACCAAATCTGCATGTATGAAGATGCACTATGGTTTATATGTTTTGAGCTAACAAAGGTATACAGTTGGTAAATGTTAGACCAAGCATTGGTTACTCATTGGTAATCACTATTCAAGGTTAACTGAATATCAATATCAATCGATGAAGAAAATGTGTGTTAACTGAGCGGATAAAAGTTTATAGTTGTCATCGAGCTGATAGCTGTTATGAACTAAAAGGTAGGTCAAGCATTTAATGCATGAAAGTTTGAGCAGGAATATCAAAAAGTTTATAAATACATGAGAAACAAAGTTCATTTTTTACATTGCGATCTCGAAGAGTGAAGATTTTATAGAAAAGAGTTCGAGCTAAAAGGATTTTTAGAAGGATTCAAGGCTACTGTAGATCAAACTGACATCACTCTTCGACGACTCTGAGTAAGTACATTTGCTACTGAACACTTTATTTACCTGCTACTTGCCAAAACCCTAAATTGATTTATGGCATCTACATCATTTGCAAACAAATCACACAGTGTTGAGGAAGAAGTAAATCTAATTGTTAGAGAAAATTTTGACGAACCTAAGTACAAACAATACCCCAAGGTTGCATCACAAACAGATTCAATGGGTGCTTTTTCAAGCATCCTAGATAGGGTTTTATTAACAGAAGATGTATGGTCGTTCATACACTACAAGATTGGAGAAGTAGGATATTTTGAGACTATTGTGGCATATCAAAAATTGTGTGGCACCGATGGAAAATTGAAAACATGATATGAATAGATTGAGAAATCAGGGTTATTGTGTGCTATACACTTTTCACAATCTTTCAAAATGGACTGGATAAGGATTATATTGAGTCAGTATCATGATGGGAAATTTTGGTTGGATAAACCAGTAGAGGTCACAAAGAAAATGATCATTAGGGTTATTGGCTACCATACAACTGACAAGGCAAAGGATTTTTGAAGCTTTGCCCGACCCGATGTTGAGAAGAACACTAGAGCTGCATGGGACGGTCGAGCATTGAAGATTTCATCAATTAAAGACCCAACAGTAAAATTTGTTGCACATCTGATCGGGTAAAAAATATTTCAATCAAGCAGACTAAACAATGTACCCTATAGCACAGTAGACATGGCATACAAAATTGTGAAGAAAGATCACCAGATTGATCTTGCAGAGATACTGCTGAACCAATTACAAGAAAACATGAAGACTATAAGGTCAAAGAAGTCAAACACATGTAAGTTTGGTTCATTCCTTGTTTTTATATTTTTCTATATACAGAAGTATCTCCCCAGCGTTGGTAAAGTAAATTGGACAACAGATAAATCGATAACTGTACAGATTACCGAGAAGATGAACAAGTTAGGAGATGGTTTGAATAAACATTTCAATGAGTACTTTAAAGAATTTCAGACCAAGATGAATCAAAGAAGTAGAATTCCATGAGAATTAGTTGAGAAATTTAAGATGGATATATGTTTTCTAGTAGACACAAATCATTCCATGATAAGAGCAGTTGAACCTACAACAAAATGGCTAGCACTTATGGGCTATGAAATGAACTATGATTTCACATTTAAATCTATTGAAGCACTGCTAGCACTACCAAAAGACCCCAAGCCCACTAGGTTTGGAACCTATGAAGAAGCTAAGTCAAGAATCTCGACAGGTTTGGCCATTAACAAAATGTGTAGGAAGGAAAAGAAGATGAAGAAAGACTTAACAACTAAATTTGGAGATGTCTCTGACTCATCTAAAGAGACACTGGTTGAATAGGCAATCAAAGGTTAGTTAATGTTGGATGAAAAAGTGTATGATAGCGAGGAAACTAAATTTGATGAAGAACAAGAGGCTACACCAGTTCCTCCTCCTAAAGATCCAAAGAAGAGGCAGTTACTAGTATAGATAGGTGCACGAACAAGATCATCAACTACAGCTTCACCACCTGAGAAGAAGGAAGCATAGAAGGTATTAAAATGAAAAGAAGCTACACTGACAAATACATATGCAAAGAAAGGATCCAAGGTTGAAGTTGAGGCATGAAAGAAAAGGAGAAGACTGATAAGAGGTAAAGAAGACCTTGAGGATACTGAAAATGAAGATGACATCAGTCAATTCAAAGTGGTCAGCAACAAGGTAAGGTCAATAGATGAAATCATTGAAGATATAATTGAGAATGGTGACCTTGCTGATCCGAAACTTAGCAGATTTGACAAAATGTCAAATGAGGATCAAATAAAGATTGAGGAGGTAGTCATCCAAATGATGATAAAGTTTAAAAGAGTTCCATTAGAATTTACATTAACATTACCAAAGGAGTTGGATGACAAAATAAATAAAAAATGGGCTTATGCACTAGACACCGAGAAGAGAAAAAGAGAAAGATCTCTAGGTCAGGCAACCCCACATCTAAGCCTAGTAGAAATTGATGAACTCATGGTTAATCATCAAGCAAGATTTTCTATAAAGAACAAAGAAATGATAATACTAGATGAGAACGTGATGGATGTAGATGAGACTGGCGATGCCCTATGGAGATCAATTTTTAAAGCCAAAGAACAAGTTGAGCAAAATGCATTCTTAAATCTATCTAAAAAGAGACAAAAATCCAAAGGAAAAGGTATCTACATTGATGATACTGCAACATAAAAGTCTAAGGACTCCGGTATATCAGTTACCAAGGTAATTGATATCACTGAAGAAAAGGAAGACATAAACATTTTACAGGATACACTGGATCCCATAGTGATCCAAATGAAAAAGAAAACCGATGATGATGTACTCATTAAGGACATCACAAATGGTGATCCTGATGACAAGGATGATGAGGATGTAAATATTGCACCAGAAAACACTCAAGATGAAGCTCAAGTCACTGAGTGTGCATTTACATCATTATTAGGTGAGCTTCTTGTACTTGCAGAAGTAGTAGAAATTCTTTCACAGGAACAACCCGATGGCTTAGACCCCGAGCAACATAAAGGCACCACAGGGGAACAAGACACTAAAACACCTGCAGAGACACATAATTCTGAAGGAACAGAGGAAACTAATACAGAGACAAAGGCACAAGATGAGCCTAAGGAAACCGAGGTGACCCCACTTGACACCACATCCGAGGCTCCCACTCACTCAACTGATACTCAGGTTACTGAGGAGCAGAGGAAGGAAGAGAGTGTGTCAATAGGGAAGGATACTCCAAAGACATAAGACAAAGTTATTGTCACCATTGCGAAGAAGTCACCCCTTGCACCAGAGATGAAGAAGAAAAAGGACCGATCACTCTAGATGAAGTTATAGTAATACCCAACTGTGACCTGAGGACCCTTAGCCTTGAGGAATTGAGCAAATATGGGGAACTATGTACAAGAAAAGCATCACAAGAAAAGTTGAAGCAAGAAGCTAAATGCAAAGAAATATTAACAGATGTTAGGGATATCTTACAACAAGTAGTACTTGAAGTGAGCATTGATGAAGATACTCCTATTATAGATCAACTTGCTATCTTGACCGAGAAGATAAATGCCCCAGACATTGATGCTGACAAGAGAATTGAAGAAAGGGCATAATCCAAAATTCAAGACAAACTGGCAGAAAGAATCAGCCAAGAAGTGGCAATATACAAGGTCAAATTATCTGAGGTAATAACTGAAATAAAATCTATAACCCAGTTAATTTGTCAATTCTTACTAAAGCTATGCACTGTGGAAACCTTCACTGTTGAGATTAGTGAAAAGATCAAAGATCTGGAAGATGAAATCAAGACCAGTGCAAATGTAGCTATCACCGAGCCACAAGCTTTTTCAAAGCACATTCACTGAGTTCAAGAACTCAAGCGGTTGATAGAAGATCTCAAGAAACAAGAAGAGAAAATCATCGATTAGGTCACAGAGTTACAGACAGTTGTCCTTCCATATTTGAAGATTTTTGAAAAATACATTGTCAAAGCGGAACAACTTGTTGCAACACCAGAGATTTCTATGTTGGAAAACATCTTTGACATGCATGCACAAGTCGGTCTTGAGCACATTGCTCTCACCAAATTGAAAGAGGAATGGGAACACCTCTTGCAGTCTGTGGAGAAAACCCATCAGCACATTTTTGACAAGATGTGAGTATACAGTTAAATTTTTGTATTTGACATTACTATCAAAAAGGGGGAAATCAATGTATATGTCAATATGCCAAATATGTACATAGATGCTACACATACTACATGTTACCAGGAGCATGCACCAAGGGGGAGTAAATAGAAATTTTGATAAGTATATATGTATATGGTGGAGATATAAGTTATATGTAGAAAATTTTATCTGTATACATTCAAGTTTTGATACTAATGCCAAAGGGGGAGATTGTTATCTCTATTGAGCATTAAAGGTTGTCATTAGTATCAAAGGTTATCTACAATATCAGTCGATTACTCAAATTGATCTAGTCGATAACTAGAAGCAAAACAAACCAGTTGATTAAAGCTTTTACACCAAGCATCAAATAGTTTACCGAGCACCAACAGACACTGACATTGAGCGATAGTAAATACCGAGCACCAGTATACACCAAGCAGTTTATACAGTGTATACCTATGATCACAGGAAATGACATAGTAATCAAGAATGGCACATTCTTCTATGCAAATAGTTACAATAGATCAGAAAATGTTTTACCAAGATTGAGGAATATCTTTTTGTCAAGATACTCATTAAATGCAATGTATATCTTATGTAATAGTTTGATCTAGGTCATTTTTATACACTGTAGATCTTAGGGTTTTGTTTAAGATGTGTAACCTAATTTTGTTAAAGCGGCATAATATAATATGCTATATAAATGTATGTTTGCATCATTTGTGATGTGAACTGATATATGAATTATGGAGCACTTGAAGTACTTGCCTAACTTCAAGTCTATCAGTTGACAGAGCAGATCAGTATTCAGAAGTTTATCAGATTAAGCAGAATCAGAGCAGGCTAACCGAGTAGTTCAGAGCAGAGATACATCATAGTAAAGGTGATATTTTGTCAGTACTTTATAGATTTGTATCAGATAATCAAGTTTCCATTAGCAGATAATTGCCTATTGCTTTCTAACAATTGTAATAGAGTTTTTGGTAAATCTCTTAACAGAGTAGACTTGATAGTCTTATGTAAATCTCTTAACTGAGTGCACACTTCATTAGTGTTGTTAAAATCCTATAACTAGGTAGATCTAGTTGATCTAATATGTTACTCCTAACAGGGTAAGGTGACCAGAAGTGATCAAAACTTGTAGCCCTAACAGGCAAACCTTTTCTATCTGCAGTAGTGAAGAATTTGTGGGTGTCATCCCCACCGTAGTTTTTACCTTCTAACAAGGGTTTTTGTGTTACCAAAATACTTGTGTTATGTGATTGTCATATTGTTGATTTCATGTTATTTACTTTCATAAGTTGAATGGATGAATGATACATGTATTAGATGCAAGATATTTTGGAAGGTTATCATTGTTTTTTGTTGTAGATCTGAAAGGTTGACGAGTTAAAGTTTTTGTGGGCACTGATTCACCCCTCCCCTCTCAGTACCTATCTCTCCTTATTCTAACAGATGTTACACCCAACATTACTTAG